>NC_069453.1:15862176-15904676 GCF_026875155.1 Cherax quadricarinatus
TGCCTGCACTTTAAAGGAGGGGTTTGGGATATTGGCAGTTTGGGGGGATATGTTGTGTATCTTTATATGTTTATGCTTCTAGACTGTTGTATTCTGAGCACCTCTGCAAAAACAGTGATAATGTGCGAGTGTGGTGAAAGTGTTGAATGATGATGAAAGTATTTTCTTTTTGGGGATTTTCTTTCTTTTTTGGGTCACCCTGCCTCGGTGGGAGACGGCCGACTTGTTGAAAAAAAAAAAAAAAAATTTTATATTATATATATATGTATGTATATATATATATATATATATATATATATATATATATATATATATATATATATAATATTATATATATATATATATATATAATATATATATATATATATATATATATATATATATATATATATATATATATATATATATATATATATATAGTCTTTTTTTTTTTTTTTTTTTTTTTTAAAGATCCCAGGACCAAAAAGTTTTCTCATGTGTCTTTCTAAAGGAAGTACATTTGTCATCTCAAACATGTATAGAATGATTCCTCCCCAATGACCCTAGGTAGTCTTATTGTAGCATCTGCATGGCATAGCATAAGCAGTACTCCTACATCATGGGGAAGGGCTCTTTCCATGTGTGTTCAAGAGCATAAATATGCTTGCAACCAAAATGGCACCAGCAACACTCATGTTATATATACAGTGCTAGCCACAGCATTATGCTGCCCCTCTCTCCCACACATACCAAATCACAATGTATCATGAAAGATTATAATATATATATTTGCACACTTACTGAGGTTTTAATACATGGTGCTGCATCCTTTATGCTTATTCACGTCCCTCAGCTGTGTAGGAAGACTCTCACACAAATTCTTAAGGGTTTGGGGAAGTATATTATCCCATGTATCAGCCTCCAGCAGTAGGATGGAACTGATATCCTTCCCCAGTTAACTTTGTTTCACTACTGACAAGAGGTTCTCAATAGGGTTTAGGTCTGGGGAATTGCCTGGCCAGTCATTAACCCGTAAACGGTCCAAGCAGATGTACATTCACATGTGTAGTGCTACAAAAGTAGATCTACGTTTTTTTACATATTTTCAAATATAACAAAAAAAAAAGTAGATCAAAGTTTTTTTACACATTTTCAAATGTAAAAAAACAAAAAGAAGATCTACTTTTTTTACATACTTTCAAATGTTGAAAAAACGTACATATACGTTTGGACCGTTTACGGGTTAAAGAACCTCACTTCATAGTCCTTAAGCCACTGAACTACAGATTTGGTGGTATGACACGGTACACCATCCTGCATAAAAACCATAGGCCCACACCTGTCAAACACCTCAGGTAAATTGTCACACAATAACTCCTGGTAATTATACTAGTTCATATACTGGTTTTTGGGAAGCGCAATGAATTCAACACACTGAGCACTGAAACACCCTCAAACCATGAGCGAGTCTTTGTGCTTGGTGGTCCAACAGGTGTAGTGTGGGTCTTACAGGTCACACCTCTGGGTCAGTACACGTCCCCCACGGCTACAAGTGACGGTGAAGGTTGCTTCATCACTCCAAAGTACTTCAGACCACTGTTGAGGATTCCAATAAAAATATTTCTCTGCATAATCCAGCCAACGTTTCTTCTGTGGCTTGGAGAGGATCAGTTTCTTAACCTGGCGGTGACTACTGTAGCCCAGTTGACACGTCTGTTAACAGTTCTTACAGACACCTCTGAGAGAAGATGTGGTTTTTTTTTTCTTTCAATTCTGTAGCAGTTATCTTAGGTGTACTTTCTAACTGCTTCTCTAACACAGTTAAGGTATGAACAGATGTCTTCGAGGGGCCAGGCCGAGGTATGGCAAATGGTAACTCAACACTGCCACCAGCCGTGAAACATTGCACCCAGTTCCTCACTAAACGCTCACACACACCAACATTCTCCACTATTTCTTTTATCTGGTGCCCAGCTTTGTGAAGTCCTATGATTTGATCTATTGTTTCAGGTGTTAACCCTTTCAGGGTCCGTGCCGTAGTTCTATGGTTTTGAGTTGAGGGTCCAAACCGTAGATCTACGCCATGAGCTCAGCTCACTCTGATAAGCTGTGAGTGGTAAATTTGGGCCTAGATATGAGAGAATACATCTATGTGGTATGTGTGCACCACATAAAACAAATCCTGCAACACACAGTGCATAATGAGAGAAAAAACTGAGACCGTAATTTTCAATTAAAACAGCGACTTTGCAGTGTTTTTTGTATGTTTTTTATAGTTGTATTTGTGATTTCTTGGTCTCATTTGATAGACTGGAAGATATATTACAGAAATAGAGATGATTTTGATTGGTTTTAGTACCGGAAATGGCTTGAAACTGAGTTCAAAGTAGCGGAAATGTTAAATTTTTGCCGATGTTCAAGAGTAAACAAATGACCTCACACATCTAATACACGCCAGCTGGTGGGTCTAATATACATTCACAAATGTGGTGATATTATTTATACAATTATTACAATATTGCATAACAGTAAATCTTCTATTTTTTGGTTTGAATAAAAATTCATTATGCGAATAAAAAATAAAAATGGAATTCATTTGTAAAGCCTGAAAACATAACTAATGAACAAAGGAAATGTTAGTTTAGTGCCAGAAATGCCTGCATTTTTATTCTGGACCCTATTTTGAAACTGGAACATTTTGAACTTTGCGTTAAATTGGCCAAATTACCAATTTCCAATCATAGACAAATAACCCGCATATAAAAGAGAGAAAGCTTATGACAACATTTCGGTCCGACTTGGACCATTTACAAAGTCACACTAACCAGAAGTGGAGCAGGATGGCTATATATAGGCAGGAAGAGGTGGAGGTAGTAGTAGTAGCAGTACAAGAATGGTATATAATACCGACAAGATGAAATTAAGACACATGCGCAACACCTGGGCATCCCTATCGTAGACGTTTCGCCATCCAGCCAGCCACTGGATGGCGAAACGTCCACAACAAAGACACCCAGACGCTGCACATGTGTCTTAATTTCATCAGTAGTAGTAGTAGAAGAGGTAGTAGTAGTGGTAGTGGTATTAGTGGGGAATAAGGACAAGCCAGTCAAATACAAAGGAAGGGGAGCACTGCAAGAGAGCTAGGTGCTCACAGAGGGAGAGCAAGTGCACAGAGGTGCGTGAAAGGGGAAGTGGTGAAATAAATGAAGAAGGAACAGAAACACGAGACAGAAGAGAGAAAGACAACCCAGAGGAGAAAAAAGAAAGAGGAAAGGGGTAGAGGGAGAAGAAGAAAAGGAAAAAGAAAAAATGAGGAGTCAGGTTAAGTCACGGGTGTTCTGAAGTTCGGAGCATTTTACAATGTAGTGGGAGAGGAAGGCATCTACAGAGACAAAGCCAGGGCTAAGATTCATACAAGGAAAGTTGTGTATTAGAGAGGATTCAACTAGACGGCGACTGTTCGAGTTGGAAGTAGGGAAGACAGTTTTAGCAGAAGACCAGTCAATAGGATGGCTATGATCTCTGACGTGACAGAAAAAGAGCATTGTTAGTGTCGGCAAGCCTAACACTATTTTTGTGCTCCCTAAGTCTGTCGGTATTATATACCATTCTTGTACTACCACTACTACTACTACCTCCACCTCTTCCTGCCTATAGTATATAGCCGTCCTGCTCCATTTCTGGTTAGTGTGACTTTGTAAATGGTCCAAGTCGGACTGAAACGTCGTCGTAAGCTTCTCTCTTTTATATGCGGGTTATTTGTGTATCGTTCCAGTCACGGTATTGCGCCTTTTTTTGTTATTAATTTCCAATCACTTTATTTTGTAGTTGAAACAGTTGACTTGGCGATTTCTTGTGCTCAATCGATAGAAGTAATACTAGTGAAACAGCTAAGAATTTGGTCGACTGGAATAATGTAATTGGCCTAAAATGGGAGTCAAAGTCGGCAAAATCGCCGATGCATAAATATCACTGACACATCAAAATTCGCAAGAGCATAATTTCGTCAATTTTCCATCAAATTTCATACTTTTTGTTTTATTACCTTCAGAAAAAGATTCTCTACCATTTCATAAGAAAAAATAATTTTTTTTTTTAAATTCTTGGACCCTGGTGCACACTTTGAAATTTGGCTTCTGGACCTTGAAAGGGTTCAAGACTTCCTTTTACCCATAATTAAACATGAATAGCCCGAAAACCTAGGGGCACACCAGACAAAAGATGGGATGGATGAGAGACAAAAGTGCAACACTTCCTCTCACCATGGCAGCCACCTGAGCACTGAGGAGTCACTGTGGACTGTGGCGACAGGCTGTGACGTCATGCTAATGGCTGCTACCCGGCATAATGCACTGACGGAAAAAGACCCCCCCCCTGTATGGTAGGCCTTTGATTTTCATCACGGCATTATGCTGGGGCACTCACCCAGCATAATGCCATGACTAGCACTGTAGGTCTAAGAGAGCATCCCACGCAGTGGCTCAAGGCTGAAATAATCTAGAGAACCTGACAGAAATAGGTGCCACTGTATTGAATACTGTGCTCTCTCATTCTCTAGTATCACCTGAACTGACCAAGGTCCCAGGACTAAAATATATCCAATTAAGATGTCATAAATGTATGCACTTGACTCCTTTCATCCATATTGATGTACTGTTTGAAAATACAGTAACCCCACCATATCAAGGACTAATAGGGGAGGAGTGGGTGGCCAGTAATGGCAACTGTGGTGGAAAGAGAAGAGATTGTTTTGTCGTGACTGCACCAATAATGGACAATACTGTAACCAAAGCACTTCATCCACTGTTTCCATATCAAGTAACCCAGCACATTTTGCTACACATTTCCAAAGTTCATTATATATACTTTAAACTCTCCATTGTATGGAGGTTTAACAGAGCTTAATGATATATAGAAATAACCCTCCGCCCCTAGAAAATGATTAGATTAGATTAGAAAAAGATTTTAAAAATTTCTCTTAAAAAACCAATAACCACTCTCCTTACAGCACAAAACATTGTGACACGTACTGTATATCAGGGCACTGAACATCAAGACTATTAAATTGGGGGTTTCTGGTGCACTGCCTGTCTTTTGTTTCAGAATTAGTGTACACAAATTAATGTCAGTTTCCAACGACATTATAGTAGTAAACCGAGCAACACTGTAGTGATCTGAGAGAGGATAACACACATCAAAATAGGATAAATTTTCGTTGTGGGATATGGCCAGTTTGTTAAAAAAAAAATGTTGAGTGAGTTTTGCCCTTGATGCACCCAAGTAGTTACCATATTTCACGGCTTATAAGACTTGTTTTAGTTTCAATGGCTTGGCATCAGACGTAACTGGGAGAGCTATAGCCCACCCCACACCCCAAATTTATAGCTCTTATCACTGACCTTCAGTTTATAGGACGCAGGGTGGTTTCTAGAGACTTTTTATGGAAAAAAATGCGTCTAATAAGCCACGAAATACAGTAAGTATTACCAATTAATAAATAACCTCCCTACTTTTAGCCAAATTTTTCCATTGGAAACCTCGTACTCTAGCCGAGTCAATAAAGCATTCTATTATTAAAGTACAGTGCCTGCACTCTGAAGGAGGGGTGTTAATGTTGCAGTTTAAAAACTGTAGTGTAAAGCACCCTTCTGGCAAGACAGTGATGGAGTGAATGATGGTGAAAGTTTTTCTTTTTCAGGGCACCCTGCCTTGGTGGGAATCGGCCAGTGTGATAATAATAAAAAATTATTAAAAAAAAAACTACTGTACTTAGTTTCCTAATAAACTCCCTGTAAGATTTGCCTCCAGTATCTACTCTCATTTTTCCAACTGAAATATCTATTATACTTATGGATTAATATCATCTACACAAAAAAGATAATTTTAACATTTTGTTCAATTTAATACATATCACAATAAAGAAATGGCTTTGAGTATTTCAGAAATTACTGAATTTAGAAAAGAAATTTAAGATTTTTGTCTCAGGGCTGCCTTTAGAAAAAAATTACAATTTACAAGTGGGAAAAGTTATTAAATAACACAGAAGACATACAGGTAGGCATAGTAAACACAAACTTAGAAAATCAGAATATTACAAAATATTTGCTAGGCTGGGGTGTCTCTGCACTGTGACCTGCAACAACCTGATTGATCAGGTTGCTAACCACAAAGCCTCATCTGGGACCAGGCAACAATGGCACTGGCAACCCCCCCCCCCAAGTGACTACAGCAGGCAGACTGTACTGAACAGATATCTAAAAAATGTAATTATCTGCAGGAAAGAAACATTATTTCAACTCACAGCATCTACTCTCTTGTCCCAATCATTGTTGGGGCTAGAGATGACCTCTCGAATTTTAGTCAGAGTATCTTCTAGTTCCCGAGTTGAATATATAGTAACTTTTGGGACGTCTTCAAACAAGGCGAAGAAAGCCGCTTCATCAACAGCTCCAGCAGCAGCTGTAATCATAAACAAACATATTATTTATAATGGTATAAAATACTTGCACACTTATTCCCCCATCTCTCTCTCTCTCTCATGTACACACACATACAAACACTGGTACACAAAAGCACGTGTGCACGCAGGAAAATACACAAAAATGGAAGAATAGTTACATGAAAATCCCAGACTACATTAAAGTACTCAAATCATCAGAGTAATTACATTCAAAATATTAGCTGTGGATAAGCACATTAAAAAAACAGTGAGAAAATAAAATTCTACATAAGCAAACTTGAAAATATCCTTCAAATATGTACTTGGTGAAATGATGGAAAAAAAAAAAAAACGTTTACAACATATATTACTCCATAATTAAACTATGCAGCAATGATGTGGTCTCTGCATTACAAGATGGCAAGAAACAATTCAAGACATACTGTAAAATGCCTCCCAGTGCTTCGAAATATGAGAAATACAGAAATATAGAAAATCCTGAAAATGTTCTTTTATGTCAATAGGAAAATGAAGAAGACAATTATATAACTAAGAGATTGTACATTACACTAAAATTTTCTCATACAAGAATGGGAAGCAAGGCAGAAGGTACAAAACAGACCCAGTGAACAACAGGGGCACAAAAAGAAACTATCAAAATCCGTTCTCCAAGACTAATCAACAAATGCCACTTTCAGATATCAGAAACAATGCCTGAGCACATGTACAAGTTTTTATGTGGAAAACTGGCTCACCACCTCTGCCAAGTGTCAGATCAATCAGGTTCTGATGGACATGAGGGCCAGAGGGCTGCCGACAGGAGCAGCCTCAGTGAACAGGCAATCAGCAGAAAAGCCTGGCCTCAGGGCTCAGGCCCCAGGCCCCAGGCTGCAAAGGTAGAAGAAATCTCAAAACTAGTCACAGGTATATTACACAGGTAACTTCAATAAGATACCTGACAAATGGCTTCAAAGACGTGCTAGCACTGTAAACTAAAAAAAAAAGTTTTAAGTGTATATTATTACAATGGGAGGAAGATTTTGTTTGAAATTAAAATGAGAATAGTGTTAAGAGGAAAGATCTGCAAAAGGTGCAAAGTCACTAGTAGTCCTGGTGATTTACTGCACGTTAATCATCTACTGTACTAGAATTAACTAAATGCATAACACATACCTGTATGAGATAAAGCATAAAATACCTTACAGAGTCCATTCTGAGTCAGCAGAATCATTAATGAAACGTCACTAATGAAAAATTAAATAAGCGTAATGCATTGGAGATTAGTGAAAGTGGAAATGGACCACATATATCATAAACACTATTATTACACGCAGTCACATAACTGAACTATGTGACAATGACCAACATTAAACAAACAGTGGTCAGTACGCTGAGGTCAGTGGTCACCTGTCGTCATACCTGCCTAAGCTCTTGGGAGTTAGCATGGGCTGTTACCAAGCACAATGACTTGTTGTAGTGTTTTAGAATCTCAGGTTCAAGTGTTGAAGAAGGAGATTCTACTTCTTCAGGAGGAAAATAGGAGGCTGAAGCTTCGCATAGATGAGTTTGGGAGCAAGTGTGAGAAGGATTTAGCTGGTAAGGAAGGAATGGTCACCAGCAGTGATAGTGGCAGTCGCTTTAAGTGGCAAGTGGTTAACAGTTCAGGAAGAAGGAAGATGAGGAGAGTTAATAGAGAAGATGTGAAGGTAGGAAATTGATTCTTTGTTCTCCAAGACGAGTGTACTTCTGTGGTTAGTGAGGTTGAAGGTACCACTGATTCCCCTGCTAATCAAGGTAAGAATATTTTAATAGTAGGTGATTCTCAGGTAAGATATATAGACCCTGCATTTTGTAACAGAGACAGAAAAGTCAGACAGAGAGTGTGTCTTCCTGGAGCTGGTGTTGGTGACGTAGTCAGCAGGTTGGATAATATTATGGCAGGTAATGGGAACAAGCCCATTATCTGTCTTAGTGCTGGGGGTAATGAAATTGGGAAGGGCAGGAGAGAGGAGCTGCTGGATAAGTACAGGTCAGCCATAGAAGTACATGTAGTTAGGTCTAAGGGAGGGATCCCAGTCATATGTAGCATCTTGCCTAGAAAGGGAGTGGGCAATGAATGGATGCCTAGGGCAATTGGTATAAACTGCTGGCTAGACAGGTACTGCAAGGAACTTGCAATCTCATTCATTGATAACTGGGACCTATTCTTTGGCAAACGTGATATGTATGCAAGGGATGGGGTTCATCTCTCTGGGAATGGAGTGGTTGCATTAGCCAATTCAATTGAAAGGGTAATTGATGACTTGTCTAGGAATTTAAACTGATAGATTATAGAGGTATGGGTGTTTGTGGGAAATAATCAGGCTGCAGAATTAGGGTTAAAAACAGCAGTTATTACCGGGATACCTCAGGGAAATGTTTAAAAGACAATATTCAAAATAAAGTTGCTAGTAATGGCAAATCAATTGATCAACAAAGAGAGATACAAATACTATACAAATAGTAGAGTCTAAGAAATAAGATAGATGAGCTAAGATTACTTGCAAGTGTAGATAATATAGATATTATTGGTATAACAGAGACCTGGTTCAACCTGAAAGATAGAGAAATGCCTTCTGAATGCAACATACAGGGTTATAAACTATTCCACACTAATAGGGTCAACAAGAAGGGTGGTGGAGTGGCAATGTATGTCAGAGAAAATTTAAATTGTTGTCTTAGACATGATATAAGATTATTAACATCGAACACAGAATCTGTTTGGCTACAGTTTCTCGAGGGTCGTGACAAATTAATTCTGGGTGTGATTTATAGGCCTCCAAACCTTGATAGGGAGGGCAGTAAGCTGTTATGGGACGAAATTCATAAGGCATCTAGATATGAAAATGTTGTGATAATGGGAGATTTTAACTTTAGGCAAATTGATTGGAACAGTATGACAGGAAATCTTGAGTCTAGCGACTTTCTTGATACGGTTCAGGATTGCTTTTTCCAACAGGTTGTGACAGAACCAACTAGAGGAAACAATCTGCTTGACGTGGTTCTTGCCAACAAAGATTCACTAATTAATAATCTTGAGGTTAATGATGAGCTTGGGAAAAGTGATCACAAATCACTTAGTTTCAATATATCATGGAATTACCCAGATAACTGCAATCAAATCTCTGTCCCAGATTTTCGCTTGGCCGACTTCATGGGACTGAAAAATTACCTGGGTGGGCTAAATTGGGATGTCCTGACTATGGGTCAGGTAGGTGAACTTGGTTGCCAATATGACGTTTTTCAGAGCATAGTTCTAGCTGCCCAGACAACTTTTGTAATGAGTAGGGAAATTAGATCTAACAAAATTGATCCCAAATGGATGAACAGTAGATTAAAACATCTTATTGGTCAAAAGAGAGGCATATATAGGTGTATCAAAAGAGGGGATGGGCAGTTAAGAAATCAATATATTCAATTAAAGACAAATAAAGAATGAAATAAGAAAAGCAAAACGGGATTATGAGGCTAAGGTCACAAGGGATTCAAAAACTAACCCAAAAGGGTTCTTTCAGGTATACAGAAGTAAGATTAGGGACAAGATTGGCCCACTTAAGAGTAACTCTGGTCAGATCACTGACAGTGATAAGGATATGTGTGAAATTCTAAATACCTACTTCCTCTCAGTTTTCGCCCAGGAAAATACTAGCGATATTCCTGAAGTAATAGATTATGTAGAACAGGATGATAATAAACTATTTACGATTGCAGTAACTAGTGACATGGTCCTCAGACAAATAGAGAAACTAAAACCGAACAAATCCCCAGGTCCTGATGAACTGTTTGCAAGGGTGTTAAAGGAATGTAAAGAGGAACTTAGCATACCTTTGGCTAATCTTTTTAACATATCACTACAAACTGACATAGTGCCTGATAAGTGGAAAATGGCAAATGTAATACCTATTTACAAGGCAGGTGACAGGTCCTTGGCTTCGAACTATAGATCAATAAGCCTTACCTCCATAGTGGGAAAATTTATGGAATCAATAATTGCCAAAGCAATTCATAGCCATCTTGACAGGCACAGATTGATTAATGAATCCCAACACAGTTTTACAAAGGGGCATTCCTGTCTTACGAATTTACTAACTTTTTTCACTAAGGTGTTTGAGGAGGTAGATCATGGTAATGAATATGATATTGCGTATATGGACTTCAGTAAGGCTTTCGATAAAGTTCTACACCAGAGGCTATTGAAGGAACTTAAGTCACACGGAATAGGAGGAGAATTTTTTTCCTTGGTAGAGGCATGGCTGACAAATAGACAGCAGAGAGTTTGCATAATTGGGGAAAAATCAGAATGGGGGCACGTCACAAGCGGTGTTCCTCAGGGGTCAGTGTTGGGCCCATTGTTGTTCACAATTTACATAAACGACATAGATGAGGGAATAAATAGCAACATAAGCAAATCTGCTGATGACACCAAAATAGGCCGTCCAATTCATTCTAATGAGGACACTAGAGCACTCCAGGATGATTTGAATAGACTGATGCAATGGTTGGAGAGGTGGCAGATGCAGCTTAATATTGACAAATGCAAAGTTCTAAATGTTGGACAGTTAAATAACCATGCCACATATAAACTAAATAATGTAGATGTTAATACTACTGACTGCAAAAAGGATTTAGGAGTTCTGGTTAGCAGTAATCTAAAACCAAGACAACAGTGCATTAGTGTTCCCAATAAAGCTAACAGAATTCTTGGCTTCATATCTAGAAGTATAAATAATAGAAGTCCTCAGGTTGTTCTTCAACACTATATATATCCTTGGTTAGGCCTCATTTAGACTATGCTGCTCTGTTCTGGTCACCGTATTACAGAATGGATATAAATGCTCTGGAAAACATACAGAGGAGGATGACAAAGATGATCCCATATATCAGAAATCTTCCCTATGAAGATAGACTGAGGGCCCTGAATCTGCACTTTCTTGAAAGGCGTAGAATTAGGGGGATATGATCGAGGCATATAAATGGAAAGCAGAAATAAATAAAGGGGATGTAAATAGCGTGCTGAAAATTTCCAGCCAAGACAGGACTCACAGCAATGGTTTCAAGTTGGAAAAATTCAGATTCAGGAAGGATATAGGAAAGCACTGGTTTGGTAATAGAGTTGTGGATGAGTGGAACAAACTCCCAAGTACAGTTATTAAGGCTAAAACGTTATGTAGTTTTAAAAATAGGTTAAATAAATACATGAGTGGGTGTGGGTGGGTGTGAGTTGGATCTGACTAGCTTGTGCTGCTGGGTCTGGTGCAGTGCTCCATCCTTGAGTGGAGATGACCAGACTGGGTGGGTCATTGGGCTAATCGGAGGGGATGGGGGGGGGGGTTCGTTGGTCTAATCCGGGGGGAGAACATGAACCTGCTCCGCATGGGTCAGTAGGCCTGTTGCAGTGTTCCTTCTTACTTATGTTCTTAAATAGCGTATTAAGGGCAAGACAGAAAAAAGGACTGCAGAGGAACAAGGATGATTTAAGAAGGGTAGGACAATGTGTAGACCAAGTGTTTACAGCAAAGCATGTAAGCAAGCAATGCTCACAAATTTTGAAAAAGTGTATGATAGGGGTAGATAGGTTAGCAATGCAGTAAACTGTTGCATATACATGGAATAGGCAGTAGGTTACTAGAAGCAGTAAAGAATTTTAATGTGGATAGTGCAGCTCAGGTTAGGGTATGTATAGGGGAGATTATTTTCCAGGGATGTATGATATCACCATGGTTGCTTAACGTCTTTATAAATGGGGCTGTAAAAGTTAATGCTAGGGCCTTGGGGAGAAGCATGAGATTTAAATATGTAAAAAAATTTATATATATATACACACACACACGCACAACGAAGAAAGGTCGAGAGAAATCGGACTGACGACATTGGAGGATAGGAGGGCCAGGGGAGACATGATGAGGACATACAAAATACTGCGTGGAATAGATAAGGTAGACAGAGACAGGTTGTTCCAGAGAGGGGACACAGAAACAAGGGGTCACAATTGGAAGCTGAAGACTCAGATGAGTCAGAGGGATGTTAGGAAGTATTTCTTCTGTCAGAGTCATCAGGAAGTGGAATAGCCTAGCAAGTGATGTAGTGGAGGCAGGAACCATACATAGCTTTAAGACGAGGTATGACAAAGCTCTGGAAGCAGAAAGTGGACCTAGTAGCGATCAGTGAAGAGGCGGGACCAGGAGCGGAGTATCAACCCCTGCAACCACAACTAGGCGAGTACAAAGTGGGAGTTGTCACAGGTGCTCTTTGCCAAAAACACTGCTCTTTTGGGAGATTCTGAAGAGAAGTGGCAAAGGCTTGTTAATGAATTTGAGTGGTAATGTAATAGGAGGAAATTAAACATAAATAAAAAAAGAGCAAGGTGATGAGAACAGCAAAATATCTTGGCAGTCAAAGATTGGAGGGAGTATAGAAGAAGTGTATTCAGATATTTTTAAGCGGATTTGTTGGTAGATAAGTCTATGAAAGATGACATGAACTGTAGCACTGATGAGGGTAAAAAGGCAGGTGGTGCATTGACACATTTGTAGAACTTTATCCTTAGTGGCAAAAAATGGGAAAGGTATAAGAATACAGTGTTGCCAATACTTTTATGAGGGTGTAAAGAATGGGCTTTAAACATTGAAGTCGGGAGGCTGGCGGCACAGACATCATGATGGAGAGCACTGTGTGGAGTGAATAATATGCAGAAAATTAGAAGCGTATAAATGAAAAAGCAATGTGGGTTACACAAGGTATAATTCAGAGAACTGAAGAATAGTTGTGCTGGCATGGGCATTTAGAGAAGATAGAGCAGATTAGGATGACTAAGAGGTTATATAAATCTGGGGTAAAAGGAAGGAAAAAGCTGTCTCACAAAGGGTTGGAGGGAGACAGTAAAGGTAGTTTTCTGTGCTAAGGGCTTAAACATCCAACAGACATTGTGTGACTGCATTAGATCAAAGTGACTGAAGGTAAGCAGTTTTTATGATGATATGCTGCTGGAGTGTAAGCAAGGTAACATTTACAAATAAATAAATATATACATAATTTTTTTTTTAATACATCAGCCATTTCCCACTGAGGCAGGGTGACCCAAAAAGAACCGAAAAAGAAAAAAACCCAAAAAGAAAGAAAAATACTTTCATCATTCAACACTTTCACCATCACTCATACATTATATGTCATACATATATATGTCTGGAATGGATTAATTGTATTTACATTATTTCTTGTGGGAAAAATTGATTCAGTTTTAGGCCATTTCGGATTTAGGCCAACCTTCTGGAACGGATTACAGCCTATAACCGGGCTTCCACTGTATATATATATATATATTTTTTATTTATTTTATCATGTCGGCCATCTCGCACCAAGGCAGGGTGACCCAAAAGAAAGAAAAACCCAAAAAGAAACAAAAAAACTTTCATTATGAGTCAACACTTTAACCATCACTCAAACATAATCACTGTCTTTGCAGAGGCACCCACATACGACAGTTTAGACAGTCACATCAAACTGCCAATAACCCAAGCCCCATCCTTTAAAGTGCAGGCATTGTACTTCCCATTTCCAGGACTCGAGTCCAGCTAATAGGTTTCCCTGAATCCCTTCACACTCCAACAGCTCGTCAGGTTCCAAAAACTATTCGTCTCCGTTCACTCTTATCTAACAAGTTCACGCACGCTTGCTGGAAATCCAAGCCACTCACCAACAAAAAAACCTCCTTTACCCCCTCATTCCAACCTTTTCGAGGACGACCCCTACCTCGCCTTCCTTCTCCTACAGATTTATATGCTCTCCAAGACATTCTTTGTTCCATTCTCTCTAAATGACCGAACCACCTTGATCAACAACCCCTCTGACTAATACTTTTAGTAACTCCACACTTCCTCCTAATTTCCATACTACGAATTCTCTGCATAATATTTACACCACACACTGCCCTTAGACAGGGCATCTCCACTGCCTCCAACTGCCTCCTCGCTGCAGCATTTACAACCCAAGCTTCACATCTATAAAAGTGTGTTGGTACCACTATACTTTCGTACATTCCTTTCTTTGCCTCCGTGGATAACTTTTTTGTCTCCACAGATACCTCGATGCACCACTCACCTTTTTTCCTTCATCAATGCTATGGTTAACCTCATCCTTCATAAATCCATCCACTGCCAAGTCAACTCCAAAATATTTGAAAACATTCACTTCTTCCATACTCCATCTCTCCAATGTGATATGCAATTTTTCTTTATCTAAATCATTTGATACCCTCATCACCTTAGTCTTATCTATATTCACTTTCAACTGTCTACCTTTACACACACTCCCAAACTCATCAACTAACCTTTGTAACTTTTCTTTAGAATCTCCCAAAAGCACAGTATCATCAGCAAAAAGTAACTATCAACTCCCATTTTGTATTTGATTCCCCATAATTTAATTCCACTCCTCTCCCCAACACCCTAGCATTTACTTCTTTACAACCCCATCTATAATTATATTAAACAACCATGATGACATTACACATCCCTGTCTAAGGCCTACTTTTACCTTGAAGTAATCTCTCTCTCCCTCCTACCCACTCTAAAGCCTCCTTGCTCATCTGCAATCCTACTCTGTCTTACCTCTAATTCTTTCAATAATAACCCTACCGTACACTTGACCTGGTATGCTCGATAAATTTATTCCCCTATAATTTTTACAGTCTCTTTTCTCCCCCTTCCCTTTATATAAAGGAACTACAGTGGACCCTCAGTTAACTATACTATCGGATAGCTATAAAATTGGATACCGATGCGTTTTTGCATAAAAATATTGGCTAGGCTAACAATGAAAAACTCAGTTAAGGACATTCGTCCAGAATGGGTCCATGCGGCCTGAGCCGCCCGCGGCCACCCGGCCACTATGTACAGTCAGTGTGCCAATGTTTACAAGCCAGGGCAGACAATTCCACACGCACCGAAGAATCCTAGAATCATATGACGCTTATCTCTATATCCAACAACTTCAACCAGAACAATGGCTTCTATAACATAGCTGAACCACTTGCCAAGAAACTTCTTCATCGCTATCCCACATAAGAACATAGGAATGGAGGAACACTGCAGAAGGTCTACTCACATACTTATCCAATCTCCCTTCCAAGCTACTCAAGATTTTAGACTCTATAACCCCACTCGGTAAATCATTAGATGCAGCATTCTCCACCTGCCCCAGCATTCTGAACCTGACTATAAATAGTACTCGCATACCTTCCACCCCAGGTAGATCTGTTTGTAACTTGAAAAAGCCCACCGTGGGGCAAAACGCTGTCAATAAAGGATCACATTATACTGCATGTGTGTTTATATTTCCATTGTGTCGGTATTTTATACCATTTCTTTCCATAGGCTGACCACACTGACTCAAGGCTGAGGGACTGATTACCTCAAACAACTCCTGTTCTTCACCATTCTCCTTTGTATGGACTGATGAAGCCACTGTGTGGCAAAACATTTCCTCATTAAAGATACCCAAGTGTTGCACAAGTTCCTAATTTATCAACTTGTTGGTTCTCTGAACCATTCATCTACATTCCTGTCTGACATGCAACATCTTGGGATCTTAATACTACTTGGGAATTCCTCACTTGCGTAACCCTTGGGTACGACCTACTTCCACATTGGACAAATGTGATACCACCTATGACTGCTGCACCTCTCCTGCCTACGGTATATAAGAACATAAGAAAGGAGGAACACTGCAGCAGGCCTGTTGGCCCATACTAGGCAGGTCCTTCACAATCCATCCAACTAACAACACATTTGCGCAACCCAATTTTCAATGCCACCCAAGAAATAAGCTCTGATAACTCTATCAAATCCTACTCAAATCCAACCCTTCTCACTCATGTATTTATCCAACCTAAATTTGAAGCTACTTCTCCGCAGATATGCTGTAATCTTTTCAAGACTGATGGACGACCACATTGACTCAAGGCTGAGGGATTGATTACCTCAAACTCCTCCTGCTCTTCACCATTCTCCTTTGTATGGACTGATGAAGCCACTGTGTGGCGAAACGTTTCCTCATTAAATTTCAAGTGTTGCACATGTGTCTAATTTATCAAGACAGAGATGATATAATACCGCTAGCATAACTATTTTTCTAACTACAAGTAAGTACATAATTAAAGGGAGATAATTATGCACATTTTTAACTGGTATGGCCAAATTTGCAGAATGTATTAGGTTACAAAAGTTTTGAAATGTACAGTGGGCATTCACAATTCTCTCAGGTTACATTCCTAGAAACTGTGCTATTAATGATTTCTGCAACTTATGGAGTGAAAAACATATGGGAAAAAATGAGGATGAATCCATCAAATCTTGTCCAAGGCCTGGGGAAAGCCAGTTGTTGACTCAGTATAAGAGTTAATTTTTTTCAATAGAATAACAGTAAGATGATGAATTAAATGTTTGTGAATTACCTGGATATCTTTATTTTGAAGAGGTTTCACAAACCAGTGCCTTTTCAACTGAATAGAGCTTATTAACAAGAGAGCACATTCCTGCCACAGAAAGTGAGAAGTGCGAACATGAATGCCAGCATTTTTGTTGTGCACATTCTTGTTTGAAATAGGGTAAAAAGTCCTTGTTGCTACAGAAGTGTGTAGATATAACTGATGCAGACCTTATTAGCCAAAATGGTTGACTGTGGCCTCCACCTGTGGCCTTCATCTTCACTACATCATAAACATTACACAATATTCTCATTTAATATTTTCCTACTATTATCAATCCTCAACATATTCATGTATATGTAACTGATAAGGGTACATGACTGTTTAATGCACATGTGTAATTAAAGTACAATTATGTACTGCATGAGACATGTGAGTGCCCTACCAGCCATAAACACCACCACCTCCCACCTCTACTCTACTCTATAATTTTCTTAGAAATTATAAGTGTTTCAAAGCTAGTTGTCTTCTTGGGACCTTCAGCATCACTGTTATTCCTTCTGGGTGTCATGATTAATATCCATGAGACAAAGCAAGATGATAATATGAATGACAAAGAGGATAACAATGTTATTATTTTATTAACACACTGGCCGATTCCCACCAAGGCAGGGTGGCCCGAAAAAGAAAAACTTTCACCATCATTCACTCTATCACTGTCTTGCCAGAAGGGTGCTTTACACTACAGTTTTTAAACCGCAACATTAACACCCCTCCATTAATTTTGCCCCTGCATGCCTTCATGGTAATGGTGCGTTACTATTAGAAATTAAAAAGTAAATTTAAATCGCAGAATATTAAAAATGCAAACTGTGATCACATAACTCACAAAGGTTTGCTGCACTAAACTTGTACAATAGCTATTCACCTTATGTGCAGACTCAACGGTAAACCCTTATTACATCGGACTTCAAAAATAATGGGCAAAAAGCCACCGAGTAAATTGTACTTTTAACGCCTTTATTTTTAATGTTTATTGTAACATAACTGTAAACTGAGGGTGCAGTACTATTTTAGATGTAGAGTACAGAAATTAAAAGCTTCTTTTACAGCTTTTAAACATTATTCTGATTTAACCCTTAAACTGTCCAAACGTAGATCTGCGTTTTTTCAACATTTGAAAGTATGTAAAAAAAGTAGATCTTCTTTTCTTTTTTTTACATTTGAAAACGTGTAAAAAAAAACTTTGATCTTTTTTTTGTTATATTTGAAAATAAGTATATAAAAAAAGGAAAACTACTTTTGGAGCACTACGCATGTGAACATAGATCTGCTTGGACAGTTTAAGGATTAACTGACACTCAGAGAAACCCCCCCCCCCCTATGAGTCCATTACATCATGCTTCAGTTGCCTCCTAATTTAACAAACATAAATTAGTGTATTAGGTATTCATACAAACCCACATGTTTGGGTAAGCCATTCTTATAAGCAAACAGTAATTGACAAATTACACTGTTAAATGATATACAGTGGAACCCAGAGTTTCAGCCATAATTCATTCCAGAAGGCTGTTCATGTGACATTACCGAACAAATTTGTTCCCGTAAGGAATAATGTAAATTAGATTAGTCCATTTCAGACCCCCAGAAATACATTTACAAAAGCACTTACAATAATACACTTACATAATTGTTTGAGCTGGGATGTGGCCAAAACTCAGGGTACCACTGTACTGTACTGTATTGTATAGTAAAACGATACATCTGAAGAAAACAGAATATTATGGAGTCTAATATGCAATGCTATTCACTACTTTTTTTTTAAATTATGATTCAGAATATGAGGTGAGAAACTCCAGCTTATGTTAGTACCTGCATTAGAAGATGAAGAGCCAATTCTCCCTCGACTGATTGACGGTACTCGCTTGACTGTTGTTCGTGGACCCCCACCACCACCACCCTCTCCTGCTATATGCATATAAGCCCAACAGTCAACATGCACATAGGGCAGAATGAGCAGCAAGAGGGAATAACATAACAAGGTTTAGTAAATCACTCAAAATCAACACAATAATTCTTATTTACACTTGCCCAGCCCTGAAGTGCTATAAATTTACTTGAATACAGAACTGTAGTGCCAGAGATGATGCCACTCATTTTTGAGTTAACAAAAAAACGAGTTTACTATTTGATTTGAGCCAATTATGAATGTATACTTTACTACCAATTATTAGCAACAATAACATAACTTTTAAATTATGCAGAGTCTCAAGAACAAATAAAAAAAACTGCACGTCACAAAAATTCTGTATTCATTTTCTTGTTATTTTCACAAAATGTCATTATCATCCATGAAAATTTTTGTTGTCACAAAACTTTGTGGTTGTTATGCTTGCTGTTACACTTTGTACAGGGGGTGTATATAATGATAATGTACTGGCAAATGCTGATTAACCCTTTTCTTGTCTGTCACATAGAACTCTGTCATTGAGGCCAGGGTCCCTGATGTAATCCTATGTTGTAAGCTCGCCTCACTCAAACAAGCTCTGAGTGGTAAATTTTGGCCTAGATATGAGAGAATGGGTCTGTACTGCGAGTGTGTATAAAAAAATCCTGCCCCACGTGGTGCATGATGAGAAAAATAAAACTGACCATTATTGGTTTAAAATAGCGATATTGCGGTAATTTCTCAAATGGTTTTTGTGGTTTTAGTGGCTGTTTCTTGGTATCATTTGATAGAATGGAAAAGACATTACTAAAATTGTGATGATTTTAACTGCCGATATTCAAGAGGACAGGAAGATCCCCCTCCAACCCCCAGTCTGTTTTATGGGTTTTAGTAGGTCTGATTCAATTACTGGGATGCTATAAACCATAACCAATCTTTCTTGGTTATATTTTATTCTCCGAGAAACAGAGTAAATCTTCTATATTTGTGTGAATAAGAATTCAAAATGGAAAGCAAATTTAATATAAGAAAAGCCTGGGGATATATATAGCTATGGAACACAGGAAATGTTTTAATACCAGAAATGTCTACATTGTTTATTATGATCTCTTTTTAAATTGGTATTTTTTTTTTAATTTTGTGTGAAACAGGTGAATGGGCAGTTTCTTGTGCTCAGTTGATAGACTGGAAGGCATACTAGCAAAGTAGATAAGAATTTAGTCGACTGGAATAACAGAATTAGCTTAAAATAAGACTCAAATTCGGCGAAATCACGGGTGCAAAAACTGAGCTAAGACCAATAACTTTGCACCTACATAATTCCATAAGTTTTCCCCTCAAATTCTGTACCTTTGGTGTCATTACCTTCTGAAAAAGATACTCTACAATTTCAGAGGAAAAAATAATGAGGGAGGAGGGAAATTTTTGGACAATGAGAGCAAGTTTCATTTCGGGTCAGGACAGTGAGAGGGTTAAAGCATAGGCACAATTTTAGTGAAATGCTGTATAGAGTATCTCATAGAAGCACTACAAAGTACAATTAATTTTTATGAAGCAGCATTCTAGTTAATGCTAATTTTCATGCATATGCACTCACAAACAACTTAATACAATTAAGTATTGTAGTACTGCTATAACCATTATGTAAATGATAATGACAAATCCTCAAATATAAAAAGTAATGTCCGGTAACACTTCACGTTTTCAAATATGTACAGTCAAACCTTGGTTTTCGTATGCCCTAGTTTTTGTACGATTCTGTTTTCAACAACTTTTTTCGTCAAAATTTTGTCCCAGTTTTCGTACAACTGCTTGGTTTTCATACAGTTGAAAATGGTCCATACCAAACTCGTCTGCCTGCCTGCACAAAGTATCTCATGTGTTCATGACTCAGTCTGCCTTTGTTTCTCGTTGAGTGAACATCACCCCGCGCATTCATCCGAAACATTTCGTAATAATCTACTGTATTTTGTGCTTGTTCGAGTGTGACTGCTAAATGGCCAGAATGTGTCCTCAAGAAGGATTTTGAAGGGTTTGAGGCTGACCCTGACGACCCTATGCCTGTTGTGGAATCTACGTATTGAGTCTTTGGGGCAGTCCATAAAGTTAGATGTGAGTGGCCAGGATGTGGAAGAGCTGGTGGACAACCACTGAAGAGCTGCAAGACCTTCAACTAAAACAGCAACAGACCACAGCTGAGGAAATTGCTTCGGAGGAGGAGGAAGAGAGGGGAGAATGTGCCTTCTTCAGTGATTAAGGACATGTGTGCAAAGTGGAACAAGTTGCAAAGTTTTGTGGAGAAATATCACCCTAACAAAGATACTGCAAGCCATGTCTGCAAATGTTCAATGACAATGCCTTGTCACATTTTAGGCAAACCTTAAAGAGACGCCAGAAACAGACCTCTCTGGACAGGGGTTCAGTGACTCTCAGGGCGGTCCTAGTGCCAGTAAAAGACAAAGAAGGGAAGTAATCCCAGATAGGGCCTTGATACCTAAATTCCTTATGGACGGGGATTCCCCTTCCAAACAATAACCTTTCCTCCTCCCTGTCCCCTCCTCGCCATGTTTCATACACCAACAAGAGTCTTCAGTAAAGGTAAAAGTGATGTTAAATGTTTATTTATATATTTCAATAGTCATTTATATTTATTTCTCATTGTTTTCTGTATGTAAAACTATAGTTATTCTCTATAAAACGTATTTTTTGTTAATATTTTTGGGTGTCTGGAACAAATTAGTAATTGAATTTACATTATTTCTTATGAGAAATATTGCTTCAGTTTTCGTACGATTCGGTTTTTGTCAGACTTTTTCGAACAGATTAATCACAAAAACCGAGGATCCACTGTACAGTACCATATCTCACCAACAAAGTGAAATTTAAATCTATAAGTTTACAGTCTCACTATGTGTCTTATAAAATTTGACTAAAAACATACTGCCCTCCCTCAGTACCCCTGAATTTTGCATACACCAATTTAATTACCTGTATTTGCATTATTTTTTCTTTAATTTCATTGCCCATTGTCTATGACTTTGGTATGCTATATCATCTTTTTATGCATGGTACTACAACAGAACTAGTACAGTATAAAGTAAAGTAAAATACAGTACGTAATGGAGTCCCAGGTAGCCTTCTTTGTGCATTACTCGCACCTTCTGGTATTATTAACCCTTTGAGGGTCCGTCCCGTAGATATACGGCTTTACGTTCAGGGTCCAAACTGTAGATCTACATCATGAGCTCAGCTCACACTAATAAACTGTGAGTGGTACATTTGGGCCTAGATATGAGAGAATACATCTATGTGGTATGTGTGCACCACATAAAACAGATCCTGCAGCACGCTGTGTATAATGAGAGAAAAAAACTGAAATCATGATTTTTCAATTAAAACAGCGACTTTGCAGTGTTTTTTCGTATGTTTTTTATAGTTCTATTTGCGATTTCTTGGTCTCATTTGATAGAATGAAAGACATATTACAGAAATAGAGATGATTTTGATTGGTTTTAGCACTGAAAATGGATTGAAACTGAGCTCAAAGTAGCAGAAATGTTAAATTTTTGCCGATATTCAAGAGTAAACAAACGGCCTCACACGTCTAATACACGCCAGCTGGTGGGTCTAATATGCATTCACAAATATGGTGATGATATTTATACAATTATTACAGTATTGCATAACAGTAAATCTTCTATTTTTTGGTGTGAATAAAAATTCATTATGTGAATAAAAAATCAAAATGGAATTTATTTGTAAAGCTTCAAAACATAACTAATGAACAGAGGAAATGTTAGTTTAGTTCCAGGAATAGCTACATTGTTTATTCTGGACCCTATTTTGAAATTGGAATATTTTGAACTTTGTGTTAAATTGGCCAAATTAACAATTTCCGATCACTTTAATTTGTAGTTGAAACAGTTGACTTGGCGATTTCTTGTGCTCAATCGATAGAATAGAAGTAATACTAGTGAAATAGCTAAGAATTTGGTTGACTGGAATAATGTAATTGGCCTAAAATGGGAGTCAAACTCGGCAAAATCGCCGATTCGTAAATATCGCTGACACATCAAAATTCGCGAGAGCATAATTTCGCCAATTTTCCATCAAATTTCGTACTTTTTGTTTTATTACCTTCAGAAAAAGATTCTCTACCATTTCATAAGAAAAAATAACAAATTTTTTTTTTGAAAATTCTTGGACACTGGGGCACCACTTCGGATTTGGGCCTTGGACCCTGAAGGGGTTAACCCTTTCAGTAGCAATCACACAGACCTATGTCATTGAGGCCAGGGGCCCCTCACATAGCTCTAGGTCATGAGCTCAGCTCACTCAGATAAGCTGTGAGCAGTAAATTTTGGCCTAGTTATGAGAGAATGGCTCTATGCAGTGAGTGTGCAGAGCATAAAAAAAAAAAAATTCTGCACAGTGCACGATGGGAAAAGCAAAACTATGACTGTATGAATGGTTTCAAATAGCAAATTTGCAGTGGATATTTTAGACAGCTTTATGGTTTTACCGGCTGCTATTTGGTATCATTTGATACAATGGAAGACATACTACCAAAACAGATTATTTTGTTAGTTTCCCAATGGGAAGTAACTTGAAACCGAGCTCAAAGTAACGATAATATTCGATTTTGCTGATTTTCCTGAGGACAGGTGTGGCCCCCCCTCAATCCCCCTCTGGTCTACTTTATTCAAATTCAGAGCTGAAAAACTTATTTCTTTGCATAATATACAATATGTAGCTTACATGTAGTAAAATATTGTTAAGCACAAATGTCAGCATAGTTGCTGATCCCTGTGTTGTATAGCATATCAGTATCATCCATGTGCTTTAGATAGGAGATCCCTAGGCCTGTGACTGTTTGTGTGACGTCACGGGATGCGCATGTGTACATTCGTACCTCTGCCAACTTCTCAGTCGACACTTAGACATCCAGGCGAGAACACGGCAAGGCTGGGCTCCATCTCCCTTTACCACAGTCTGACAATATATCGTTACCATCCAATAAGTGTGTCTACCTTCACCCCTCGATATCTCCTTTTAAGAACCCCTACGATAAATGGTGGCAACAGAGGGCCTGTAATCCTGACGATTACAGCGATTTCTGGAGATAAATTTCGACCGAGCCAGCTGCCATCTCGCGAGTAGGCCTGCCGAGCAGGGTACGCTCGACCTACCCCAGCCAGCTACCTCAAGCCAGCTACTCTCTCGAGCTTCTACCAGCCACTACATTATTCACTGGTCAGTCTCTTTGTATTAGTGTTTATCTGCTTATTTGCATCACTCCCGAGGGGTTGACCCGAGTTTGCAAAATAAGCCAGCTTCCAGTCTGTGGTGGGGGAGTCAGAACAACCGAGTCCAGCCCAGCCTAGTCTACTCCATCCAGTCTTTTGCCTGCCAAGCCAGCTTCCACCCCTGCTGTGCTCATCGTGAGAAGTTATCAAGCTATTCTGTGTGAAGAGTCAAGATAAGCCAGCTAGCAACTAACCCAGGTTTCTTACCCCAGTACTCAAGCAAGCCAAGTGAGTACAGTCTTCATCGCTTGTGATTCAATCTCCAAGCCATTCTGAGTGCTCTTTTTCATCCTTGTGGTGTTGTGGTATTTCGTGGGTGTATTTTAACTTAACCAGCCGGCTTAGAATTATCTTCGCGGCAGTGTGGTTGTCTGTCTTCAGTGAGGCTTACGCTGTTCAACCCATAGGCCCAACCACCCACTCACCACATGTGCCTCACCACCCCCGGTCTTAGCCCTGTTATGCCCACAAACCCACCCACCCACTCACCCAGCCTCTACCAGTGTTTTGGCACACTACTAGGGGTTGTAGCACCATATTTTAAGGACCACATAGGGGGTCAAGAGCTAGAGTGTGTTTCGCGCCACCGTTGAAAGCCTCCTGTGTGAAGTCTATCGTCGATGTAAGCGCAATTCTACGATCAAGTGTGCTGAGGAGCAGTGAGTCAGAAACCAGTCTCCTCTACTCTCCACTACCATCAACCTTATTCTTCACCAAGTCGCTACAGCGATATTTTTCATAGAGACATTTGCGAGTGTTGAGACATTTCTTTTGTGTTCCAGTGATTTTCTTAGTGACATTCAGTGACTCTTGATTAGACTGTTTATTATGTACTGATTGCAATAATTTGATAATCTCCTTAATTCAGTGTTAATTTCCGTGCATTTTCTTATGTCTGTTGTGTTGTGTTTCTTTTTATACACTTGAAGTAAGTACCTTAGTGTTTTTCCTTTGTTGTGTGTGCAACATATGAGCAGTATAGAACTTGTGTTTACACTTCAGAATCACCTAATGTTCTCAGTGATTCAGTGAATTAATTCAGTAATTTATTTAGTTGTGTCCTGCATCACAACTCAGTGTTGTCTGTTACATTTTTTTTTTTCCCAGCATTTCTGTATTCTTTTTTTTTGTTCTCTGTGTGTTGAACATTTTTTTTTTTGTGTTCATATTCTTTCATTTAGCCAGTGTCTAATTTGTCTTATTTCCACAGACGATAGTGTCATTATTTTGTGCAAGCAAGAAATCATTATTATTAAATTTTTCACACATCAAGTTTCATTGCAAGAAAATTCTAGTATTGTGTTTATGTTGATGTGCTGTGTTCTGCATCACTGTAAGTGTTCAAACTTTTTGTTCTGTGTTTTAGCACCTATTATTTCATGTTTTATTGAACAAAATTCACTCTTAGTGCAATTTTTAAGTTCTTCTTTTAGAGTAAATTGTTCTTTTGCTTGTTAAGTGTTGTTTAAGTTGTAGTTACGAGTTAAAGTGTTCATTCCTTGATATATTTCTTTTCTTGAGTGTGTAATATTTTTTAATTATTACACACTGACTCATTTTGCAATAATTCTTGTGCAAATATTGTGTTGCCATTAAAGTTTTTCTTGCAGAAATTTTATGCATTGTGCAATACTTTTTGATTAGCAATTGTTATTTGCAATATTGCTACAGTTTATTTCAGTGCAGTTTCATATGCTCTGTTCTGTGCATAATATTTTATTCTTTGTGCCATTTTATTTTATTTCAGTGAATTGTGTCCCAGTTTGTTTTATTTTTGCACAAGCTTCATTGAGTCCATTTTATCATTTTATTGTGTATTTCCCTATTGCATTGAAAGTAAAGACAACTCACTGTGCCATTCATTCTATTTGAAGTAAAAGTTGAGCAAATTAGATTTGAGTAAAGTACAAGTTCTCTTGATTTTCAGAGTGTTGTTTGTTAATTAAGTTGAGTATTTTTCTTGTGCGAGTTCTTTGCTTACTGTGTGACCTGTCAATTTTTAATTACTTATGCAGAATAGTTAAGCATTTTTTTTCTTCCATTTAAGCTAATTGCGTCATTCTCTCTATTTTTCTTGCCTTTATGTCCTTCAGTAGTTCCCTGAGAACATGTCCCAGTCACTTTTGAACATTCACTTAGTGTATCATGCCAGTCAAAGTCAATATGAATCAGTCCACAGTACCAATATTCCCTTACTGAATGAAAGACAATACCTAGCCCCTGAGCAATGTGTTTGTTCTCACAGATTGTATCTGAGATTTGTTAAAGTGCCGCGAAATGTGAAGTTCAGATTAAGTTCCTATAGATTCGTTCATTACTTATTAACGTAGCCGAGCGGTCAGGCACTAGTAACTCTGTCACTCCCACCTGTGATCCACCTACACCTTCAGACTTGCAGGATAGTGTTCCGTTGTCTCAAGTGTCCGGGGACACTCAGACTGCCTTGAGTGCACAGCCTATCCCTGCAATGACTGCTAGTTCGAGTAGTAGTTTCTCCACAAGGGATGCCTTGTCAGAAAACGATTACTTGAAACTAGTAATGCCATCTCTTGTTGATGTGACATGCTGTCTGCAGAAAGACGTCTCTGTTACAGCTCGTGCTCTCACTAGAGTGTCTGTTGTTGTTCCTAATTTCCAGATGGGATCCCATCCAAATTGACATTAATCAGGCATTTGTAAGAAGTTATTTCTCGAGTAACTTTCACATGTTGTTAACGTTTGTAAGTGAAGTGTATAACTGATACCTCATGTCACTGTGTGCGACTCAGATTGAATATCAGCATTGTTGACCGTGTTCATTTATTTTCTCCTGTGCTTGCAGTTTGAGATAGTAGATTCATTCTCCCTTGCTCATATTGCGTGTTATAGCGTTAATTTTTTCAACCGGGGAGAGTCATCCACTCCGAGTTTGTGCATTCCTCCAGTAAGGAAGAACCGATCCCTTGTGTTCTGGTGATTCGATTCCTGCTCCAGGAAGATCTTATTCTGACTGTGAAGCCACCAGCACCCATTAGTGACTTTGTAATGAGCCAAGAATTACTGTATCGAACAGCCGAGTTGGGTACTCCAAGCAGAAGAGTGTACCAGTTAGTAATTCCAGTCACTAGTGAACATAGCTCTACAGCTAGTTCATGATGCACCAGGTGTTGCACACCCTGGTATGGATCGTTCTGTGAAACAAGCCAGAATGAAATACTTTTGGCCACGTACGGCAACTGACATTTCCGAGTATGTTAAGAAATGTAGTGTCTGTATGCAACAAAGGAAATGTCAATGGTCCTAATCCAATCCAAGTGTACCCAACCACTAGCGAACCGTGGGAAAGAGTTGCCCTCCAAGGCAACAAACATCCGTGTGTTATGGAAAACCATTTCACCAGATACTGAGAGTTAGTTCCTATTGCAGATAAGACTGCAGAGACAGTAGCTAAAACGTTTAAAGAACGCATTATCTGCAGGCATACCACCCCAAAGTCCTTAGTAACAGATAATGGAGGTGAATTCTGTAATGAGATTCTTGAAAATTTGTGTACTTTGTACAAGATCTCTAAATCCACCATTGTTCCTCATCATCCTGCCAGCAATGAGTTAGCCAAACGAACCAATAAGAAAGTACTTGATGTCCTGAGAGCCACTATCAACCCCAATAGTGAAACTTGGGATGAAGTCATACCAATGCCAATGTGCCATAAATTCTGCTTACAATGCTTCCATAGATGATACTCCACATTATGCATTGTATGGTGTAGACAAGCGTTTACCCTATGAGTTGTTATATTCCACTCCAAAACCTAATTACAACCCTGATGATTTCGTAGCAACTCGTACCAGCATGGCTAAGAGTGTTTTTAGAAGAATCCGTGAAACACTTCACAAATCAACAGCAGAATTTACTAGAGTAACTAATAGCCGTGCTAAGCCATCAAAAGTCAAAGTAGGTTTGAGAGTAATGCTGACAAATTTCAACAAAACATCCGCAATGCCTAAGCTCGATCAAAAGTTTGTCGGACCTTATCGAGTTGTAGAACATATCTCTGGTAATAAGTATAAGGTTAGAGAAATTAGTACTGGTAAGTACAAAGAATCGCATTTAGATCATATGAAATTAGTATGCGATGTTGATGATATTGCTACCCAGACTAATGCGACAGATGCTGAAAATCCTCGACTCTGTACCCTCTACCTCAAATACGCAGTAAGATAACCAACCTAAATGTAGTTACTCCTTGCGTACTCGACAAGTGATGAGAAACCCACAAGTATCTTTTGTAGATAATCATTCAGATCTCCCTCAGTCAAGGCAAGTGTTAGCCATTGCAGAGGAATTCGATCCTCCCAGAGATGATAACCATTCTGCATATGTAAACCTCACCCTCGCAGAATTGGGTTTAAATGTACATAGTCTGTATAACTAGATGTCCGAGGTGAAGTAAAATGTCAACTGTTTGTTATTAACCCTTTATCGTGTTTGGCCGAAAAAATTCGGTATTGATTACGTGTTTTTGGCTCGTGTCATACTTCGCGCCCCGCGCGGCCAGCTTCCCGTTCTTTAGTTCCAACCAATCACAAGCCTTCCCTGAGTCTCTTCAGCTAAGTACAGTTCGCTTCTGCCGCCTTCCCATTGGTTGAGAGATCAAAATATAAACACTAGCGGCTTGGCTTCGAACACACACGCGCATTTTTCCCTCCACCCTTACTAATCTACTCTTGGATTATACATTCTACAATGTCGGTAAGTACTGATTGTTGTGTTTAGTGCTTACATGAATAGTTTAGGCATATTTTGATATATACCTAAAGTCCGTGTGAAGCATAATATGAGTGTAGCATGCAGTTGAAAAAAGTGCAAGCATTTTGTCCGAATTATTTGGTATTGCGCGAGTTTCCGGGAATGTCCAATTATAGTCAAAAAAATATTTATAAAAAATTTTCAATGCATATATGAACTCTGTATGGTCTGGATTTATACAGGAGGTTTCTATTGTCCTTCCAGTTCCATGTGGGGCTGTTTTAGGGGGACATCGGACCAGCAGGTCGAGGTATGTCTGCTTTCTGAAGACATGACTCGAACCAGGGGTAGACGAACCAGAATTGCTGGATAGTGGTGATGAATACTTGCCACTGGATGCACAGGATGCAGAGATGTAAATGATGATGAGGGGGAAAAAAGGAAAGAAAGGCCAGCCAAAAAGCAGAAAGTAATGAGGAAAAAGAAAACTTTTAGGATTGAGGAATACCCGGATGAGGAGAGATCCATGAGAATATTGCTCTTCAAGTTTCATCTCATGGACCGTAGATGACATTGAAAATGATCCTTTGCCGGCAAATGAACATGAAAAGCCTCTTGCAATTAGGTCTCCATATGAGTATTTTTCGTATGTTCGTTACTCCAGCCATGATAGATAACATAGCATATCAAACAAATTTGTATACAAGGGAACAAGACGTAAATAGTACTTTTTTTAACAGATTCTGAAGAGATCATGAGGTTCATAGGTATTTTGTTGTTCATGGGTATTGCTTCACTACCCTCCCTCGAAGACTATTGGAAAACTGCTTTTAGGGGCCAACAGGTTGCAGATAGCATGGCATCTAAGAGGTTTAGGTACCTTAGAAAATCATATTCATTTCAATGACAACACAAAAAAAAGGGTAATGATAGATTCTACAAAGTAAGGCCTCTTTACACTGAACTAACTAATGCTTGCTTGAAAATTCCAGCTACACCCAAGCAAACTAATGATGAAGTCATGGTTGGTTTTAAGGGTAAAACTGCTGGAAAACCTAAGGCAGTAAAATCAAAACAAAACCAGATAAGTGGGGTTTCCAAACTTTTTTGTCGTGCAAGTCAAGATGGAATCATACATGATATACTCATGTATCAAGGGACAACAACTTTTGACACACATCCCATACAGCTGCCACAGGAAGAATCTAAACTTCCAATAAGTACAAAGATTGTTCTGGTACTTGCACAAACTATGAAACAAGACAAACACATCAGCAATCTATGCTGACAATTTCTTTTCAAGTATGCCTTTGGTCAAGCTACTAAGAGATAAGTATAACTGCAGATACACTGGAACAGTACTGACAATAGGGTGTGGTAAGCCACATCTGGTGCCTATCAAACAAATGGAAAAAAACAGTGTTGGTCAGGGGCAATTTTTTTCTTCAACAACAATGATGGTGTCCTTTTTGTACGATGGGAAAGGGCACCAAAGTTGTGACTTTAGGACAACTGATATTGGGGTCGAGCCCATGAGTCTTGTTGAGAGATATAACAAGGGTACAAAGAGGAAAGAGAAAATATCGTGCCCTGCAGTCATCAAGAACTATAATGCAAACAGGGAGGTATTGACAAAAGCAACATGTTGGTGCATCTCTACAAAACACCAATGAAATCAAAAAAAGTTGGTACATGCGGCTATTTGCCTATATTATTGATCTTGCTGTTGTGAATGCAGGCTGCTTTATTGCCGTGATTCTCGAGCAATAAAGCAAAAGTGTATGCAACTGAAGTATTTCAGGAATTTCTATTTTCTGAAAAATTTCAAGGTCTAAAGGACAAAACCTTAGAGGGAGCAGCCTAAACAACTCCAAGACCTTCACCAACTTTAAATTTACCATGTACTTCCAATGGTGTTGGCAAGTGAAAACCCGGGGGGGGAACACGTACAAAAAATGCCTGATGACAGTGTTAGGGAAAAACATTACTCTAATGCAACTTCCCAATGGCAGGGCAAAGGCCGTTTACTTGCAAGTATTGCAGCACCTCGAAAAAAACGGTAACATCGTCATTCGTCTGTATGTAGCAAAATAAATCTGTGCAATAAAGACTGATAGAAATTGTTGCCAATTAGCAATATAGAATCATTGGTCCCTTCCAATGAATCTCGGAATATAGGGATTGAAACTTGCATCACTTTGCAATTTTTGGGATTGTTGATTTGCTTCCTTTTTATATTTTTGTAACAATTAAAACATGTTTTGATACAAGTTCCATTTATGTTTTTTATATTGTCTGTTTGTATATTAAATTTAAAAAATTGTTTTGGTGTGTTTTATTAACAATTGCAAGTTTGCAACATAAAATTTTTTAATCACTTTGTCGGGGGCGGCCTAATATTTTCGGTCTTCGGAGATTGGCAATTGCTCGAAAACTAACCATCAGAAATCAATTTATATGGGATCAGTGACCTTGTATTGAGTTACTCTATCCACCATAGGGAGTTCAGTTCGAATTTCAAATTTTCGGACCCCTTGCGCGATGAAGGGTTAACTGATTAGTTTTTCAGAACTTTTTTTTTTTTCGTATTCACGTTCTCTCCGTATTCTGAGAATTTGACAGTAATGATCTGAGTGCGCACCAGATGCCTTTGCTGTTAATTTCACCTTGTATATATATATTTATTCTTCCTCAGAATCCGTAGAGTGCATGAAAACAGATTGATCGATCAATTCCATCCCATATTGTACAATGATTTGTTCTTATAGTTTGTAATGCATTACGTAAAACTCATTTTGTTAACATCCATTATGATACCATCCATTAATTCTAAGTTATATATGAATTTGTTATTGTATAGAATCAGCCCAGAACCACCTGCCTGTTCAGCCTATAGATAGTAGTGTATGTCGAGATGACATACGTAACATGACCGAGCTGTCAGCATAGTTGCTGATCCCCGTGTTGTATAGCATATCAATATCATCCATGTGCTTTAGATAGGAGATCCCAAGGCCTGTGACTGTTTGTGTAACGTCACGGGATGCGCATGTGTACGTTCGTACCTCTGCCACCTTCTCAGTCGACACTTAGACATCCAGGCGAGAACACGGCAAGGCTGGGCTCCATCTCCCTTTACCACAGTCTGACAATACATCGTTACCATCCAACAAGTGTGTCTACCTTCAACCCTCGATATCTCCTTTTAAGAACCCCTACGATACAAAGAAAACCACTAGCATGCATCTGCATTTCAGGCAGACTAATCCTAATGATCACAGACTACCTCAGTAATTTGGATAGATATCAGAGAAAACAATAATAATAATAATAATATTAACAATAATATTCTGATGCTGATACAGTCAGAGAGCAATTCTGAACTAATCTCATTCTCTGATCAAAGGGATATTAACCTGTAAACGGTCCAAACGTATATATACGTTCACTACCCCAGTGCCCCGAATATTTTGAAAAATAATTTTTTTTTTTACTGAAAAAAGAGCACATTTTTCTAAGTGTTATAGGATAAAAAAAAAAAACTTTTTAGGGTCAGTACTTAGAGAGATATGAGGCCACAAAGTTGGCACTTGGAGATCACCTGGCAGCAACATAGAGCTCTGCAACTTGCAGAAGTGTTGCCAATATATCCTTTTTTCCATTTTTCAAATTATTTTATATAATCTTTATGTTCTGATAATTACAATTTATAGTTCTTCTTGTCATTTCATAACTAATCTTTGTTCTGACACTAGTATTAGGTACTGAAATTATACTTACATTGTCACAAACGCATTGACAGGTGGATATTTACACCTGCATTGGCCATTTACTATTGTCTTTGAATATATACAATGTATTTGTATGTCCCAGCAATGTTTTGGATATGTGGAAGTATATAAGAGGGGAGGGAGGGGAGGGAGGGGGAGGAGAGGGGAGGGAGGGAGGGAGGGAGGGAGGGAGGGAGGGAGGGGAGGGATGGGGGAGGGGAGGAGGAGGGAGGGAGGAGGGGAGGGGATGGGAGGAGGGAGGGGGAGGGGGAGGGGAGGGAGGGGGAGGGAGGGAGGGGGGAGGGAGGGGGGGAGGGGAGGGGAGGGAGGGGGGAGGGGGGGAGGGAGGGGAGGGAGGGAGTACACCTGACACCCCAATACTTTGGGATGTCAGGAATGGATTAATTTGATTTCCATTATTTCTTATGGGGAAAATTAACTCGAATAACGATAATTTCGACTAACGATGAGCTCTCAGGAACGGATTAATATCATTGGTTGAGGGTCCACTGTATATGTTTTTTATTTTGTGTTCTGTGCCCTGTTCCTACGAGAGAGAGACCGAGTTATTTTTACCGCCAGACATGGTCGGGACGACCATGTGGTAGGTGGCCGAGCGTATGTTGACAGCCTGTGCTGTCTGCCAGCTTAGTTCATATTTCGCGGCACTCAGGTGCTGCCCTCTAGGCCTGCAAAGGTCAGTAGGACGCTGGTCCCACTCGCTCACACACTCAGCAGCCTAGAAGCAGTCAACAAGTCTACTAGCTCTCTCCCTCGTGGGCATGGCCCTCCCGGGCCATGGGCACTCAACACACAAGCCTGTGTACCCACCACAACTTTGCAAATAAAGAAGCCTCCAAAGACGTTTATAATTGAACCCCGTTCTGCAAGAGCCACCAAACAAACGGGTTATATGTGTACGTGTGTGTGTGTGTGTGTGTGTGTGTGTGTGTGTGTGTGTGTGTGTGTGTGTGTGTGTGTGTGTGTGTGTGTGTGTGTGTGTGTGTGTACATGTGTGTGTATGTGTACGTGTGTGTGTGTGTGTGCCTGTACACACACACACACACACACACTACCTGCATCCCTGGAGTAGCTGAAAATTTTGATCACTGAAGCAGTTCGCATGATAACTCCCGATAGGCTGCAGAGCATCTGGACCAAACTGGACTATCGCATCGATGTTTGCCGAGCAATCAGAGAGGCTCACATTGAGTGCCTTTAATGCCACCCTATACCACATGAAACTGAATGAAATCCTGCATCTGAAGCTACTAACTGTGAAAGATTATTACAATAAATTTACATGTTATACCTGTTTGAAATCAGGGAGTGTTTTTGTGGACACCCTGTACTATAAATTCATGTTCTGCTATGCAAGCAATACGTATTTTACAAATGTATTACATTTCCTTTAGATAAACCACTTACACTAAAATCAACCCAAAATACCACAAAAAATTATGACTAATATTATGCTTGGGTATGGGGGAGGGTGGTCATGGAGGGATATAGCACAACTTCCCAAGTTCTTATGCATATCTATGTTCAGTACTGTATAAAGTTCAACATCCACAAGCTTCTGAGGCAACACATTATTCACGGATGCTGAAAATATTAGTACTACAACAAATTAATACATGCAGTAACAAACAATTCTCTCAATCTAATACAGTACCTGTATTTATACAACTGGTTAATGAGTGCAAATCTGCAGTTATTTTTTTAAATATTAACAGAGTACTGTATTTTCTATAACCCTTTAATCATTATCTTTCAATGCCCCACAAAATGATGGATGAAATCCGGTAGTAAAAAAAAAAAAAAAAAAAAAAAAAAACTTACCAGTTTTAAGTGTACAGAACAGTGCATTAGATATCATAGGGTTAGTAGGTACAACATGCATAATAACAATGCACAGTTACCTCCAGCACTCTTAGGTGGTAGAGCAGCACCTAGGACGGATCTTCTAACAGGTGGGGCACTGCTGGCTCGTGACTTGCTGCCCCCAGACTTCACCTGTAAATCACATGACAGCTCCATAAACCTGATTTTGTAGGTGTATAATATTCATAGTTTTTTAACATATTGATTTATTCCACTGTTCTACATTGATAAAACCAATAAAGACTTTAGGGAGGCAAACAGAAATATATATATATATTATAATCCCTTCTAAAGTGAATTACTGAAATTCAATACAACATAATCAAGTGAAAAATTTACCATATACAAGAATTTAAAAGGTACATGAAAAATTGCCACTTTTTTTCATACAATTACAATATTTTTTTTTACTTCAAGAGGTCAACACATGTCATATTTTTCAGTTAGCCACTGTGGTTACAAACAATCAGTTCAAAGCACCACCATATGTCTTTGCTTGGGTGGGTGAAGAAGAGATAAGCAAGAACAAAAATAACAAAAGCTGTTGCTGTGTCTTTTCCTTTACATTTATATTTAACCAGCCTTCTGTCATAATAAAGCTCTTACTAAGTATAAAAGCCACAATACTGTGGCTTGAACAGATCTCAACATGCCCACAAATTGTAAATGAGAGCTGGATGACATGACTGTCCTTCCTGGACCACTGTCAAACTGCACCATAATAGTGGTTCAGAATGAACTGAAACACTGTCCAGTTCAAATTTCCAATTTGTAGGCACACTGCCATTCTTACTAACACTGACGTTCATTACATACAAAGAAACATATATTAGCATCGTTCCACACAATGTTGGTGTCACAAAGTTCAAGTAGTAGAATGATTTCCAATTCAGTTTAATTAAATCTCATTTAAAAATTACACAGCATGCCTTCAGGTAAAAAAAACACTTTTACATTTACAAACAATTACCACTTTAGCAAAGTAAGCATGTTCCTTTATCCTAGTTAAAAATTTAAGTTTGAAATCCACTACACAGTATGAAGTGTTTCAAGTATGGCAGATGTATACATAATCACCAAGATACATGTCTGTGTTTAATAATTAACTATAATTACCTATTTGTAGTTATACAGCAGTAGAACTAAGCACCTCGTGTTCTATAATTATTCAAATGATACAGTACATTTTCCTAATATCCAACGTTTAGTGTAAACCATCACCTTCCAAAGCCCACCACACCCTCCTACTGCGCCACTTTAAAAATCAAAATAATACATGTACATAGAGTACTTCATTTTTTCACATCTTTATTCACAATTTAAAACTGTGGCCTATCCGGTTTGTTTTAAAAAAAATATATATACAGTGGACCCCCGCATACCGTCGCCATCACATAACGTACAATCCGCATACCGCTCGCTTTTATCGCAAAAATTTTGCCTCGCATACCGCTCAAAAACCCGCTCACCGCTCTTCGTCCGAGACGCATCCAATGTGCGCCCTTAGCCAGCCTCACATGTGCCGCCGGTGGCATTGTTTACCAGCCAGCCTCTGCGGTAACATCCAAGCATACAATCGGAACATTTCGTATTATTACAGTGTTTTTGGTGATTTTATCTGCCAAATAAGTGACCATGGGCCCCAAGAAAGCTTCTAGTGCCAACCCTACAGCAATAAGGGTGAGAATTACTATAGAGATGAAGAAAGAGATCATTGATAAGTATGAAAGTGGAGTGCGTGTCGCCGACCTGGCCAGGTTGTACAAGAAACCCAAATCAACCATCGCTACTATTGTGGGCAACAGAAAGGCAATCAAGGAAGCTGTTCTTGCCAAAGGTTTAACTGTGTTTTCGAAACAGAGATCGCAAGTGATGGAAGATGTTGAGAGACTCTTATTGGTGTGGATAAATGAAAAACAGCTAGCAGGAGATAGCGTCTCTCAAGCGATCATAAGCGAAAAGGCTAGGAAGTTGCATGAGGATTTAATTAAAAAAATGCCTGCAACTAGTGATGATGTGAGTGAATTTAAGGCCAGCAAAGGTTGGTTTGAGAGATTTAAGAAGCGTAGTGGCATACACAGTGTGATAAGGCATGGTGAGGCTGCCTGTTCAGATCACAAAGCAGCTGAAAAATATGTGCAGGAATTCAAGGAGTACATAGACAGTGAAGGACTGAAACCTGAACAAGTGTTTAATTGTGATGAAACAGGCCTGCTTTGGAAGAAAATGCCAAGCAGGACCTACATTACTGAGGAGGAAAAGGCACTCCCAGGACATAAGCCTATGAAAGACAGGCTTACTTTGTTGATGTGTTCCAATGCTACTGGTGATTGCAAAGTGAAGCCTTTATTAGTGTATCACTCTGAAACTCCCAGACCGTTCAGGCAAAAGAATGTCCTCAAGGAGAATTTGTGTGTGCTGTGGAGGGCAAACAGTAAGGCATGGGTCACTAGGGACTTTTTCTATGACTGGTTACACCATGCATTTGCCCCCAATGTGAAAGATTACCTAACTGAAAAGAAATTAGAACTTAAGTGCCTCCTGGTGTTAGACAATGCCCCTGGTCATCCTACAGACGTGGCAGAGCGACTTTATGGGGACATGAAATTCATTAAGGTGAAGTTTTTGCCTCCTAATACCACTCCTCTCCTGCAGCCCATGGACCAGCAGGTTATTGCAAACTTCAAAAAACTGTACACAAAAGCTCTGTTTGAAAGGTGCTTTGTAGTGACCTCAGAAACTCAACCGACTCTAAGAGAGTTTTGGAGAGAGCACTTTAATATCCTCAATTGTGTAAACCTTATAGGTAAGGCTTGGGAGGGAGTGACTAAGAAGACCTTGAACTCTGCTTGGAAGAAACTGTGGCCAGAATGTGTAGACAAAAGGGATTTTGAAGGGTTTGAGGCTAACCCTGAGAGGATTATGCCAGTTGAGGAATCCATTGTGGCATTGGGAAAATCCTTGGGGTTGGAGGTTAGTGGGGAGGATGTGGAAGAGTTGGTGGAGGAGGACAATGAAGAACTAACCACTGATGAGCTGATATATCAACTTCAACAGCAAGAGGCCAGACCTGAGGAAACTGGTTCAGAAGAGGGGAGAGAGAAATTGAAGAAGTTGCCTACTACAAAGATTAAGGAAATCTGTGCAAAGTGGCTTGAAGTGCAAACCTTTTTTGATGAAAATCACCCTCACACAGCTATTGCAAGCCGTGTTGGCAACCTGTACACTGACAATGTTGTGAAACACTTTAGGGAAGTCATAAAGGAACGAGAGGTACAGGCCACTATGGACAGGTATGTTGTGCGAAAGAAGTCCAGTGACTCTGAAGCTGGTCCTAGTGGCATTAAAAGAAGAAGGGAAGTAACCCCAGAAAAGGACTCGACACCTCAAGTCTTAATGGAAGGGGATTCCCCTTCTAAACACTAACACTCTCTCTCCCCTCCTCCCATCCCATCAATCATCACCAGATCTTCAATAAAAGTAAGTGTCATGTAATTGTGCATGCCTTTTTCAGTTTGTGTGTATTAAAATTAACATTTTATGTGGTAAAATTTTTTTTTTTTCATACTTTTGGGTGTCTTGCACGGATTAATTTGATTTCCATTATTTCTTATGGGGAAAATTCATTCGCATACCGATCATTTCACATAACAAAGAGCCCTCTTGCACGGATTAAAGTCGCTATGCGGGGGTCCACTGTATATATGTATAGTATTTACCCATCAGTGCCAAGGAAGGATTCACAAGTCACTGTTTAAGGAAATAAGTTATCCAATAATGTTGCCCAAGGACCACTGGTAACTAAATTAATCATTTAAAAGAGCCCACAGCAATGTGTTGCACTATGGAGTACGAGATACTCCAGGTAGTGAACGGGGTGTAGAGCTATTGACATAGCAGTAGGGTAGTAACCAGTACATATATAGATTAGTTACATAACCACAGCCTTTAAAACTGTCTGTGCAAGTGCTGTAGTTACATCTCCTTCCTTTCCCTTTTTTTTTTTACTAGAGTGACCATTTCCCACTAAGGTGGGGTAACCCTAAGAAGGAAACACTCGCAACACTCGTCAAAATAACAATACGCATTAAGTAAATCTCTAAGCCTGAGTAGATAATTCAGTACACAGAGTGGAGGAGATTTAATCCTTGAATCTGCTAAGTGTAGCTAATATCTAACTAGTTGTCATTGGGTTTAGTTTTGATTACTCATTTTTTAGTGTAATTTATGTGTACTGCATCAATGCCTTCTTTTTCCACAAATACAGTTTTTTTTATTTATCATACTTTAACTTTTCATTATAACATGGCAATAAATATTTAAAGAACAGTACTTAAGTCTTTAGATAAAAGTCTCTGGGCTAAAAAAAAAAAAAAGGATATTCACATTACCCTAAGAGTTTCATACCTATCAGCTTAAATGCAGTACTGTCAAAAGTCAGCAAGTGCCCCCCCCCTTTTTCTGAGGGGGGCTTCTCTCTTTAGCCTCAAGAGCTCAGATACTACACTTGCATTGTACTGCCTCCTCACTTGCTGCTGCAGTTTTGTGTGTGTACACTCCAGGATTAAACACACGACTTTGGAGTATAGATTCCATATTTGAATCAAATTACAACTGCATATCTACTCATCATCATAATTCTACACCATACTGTGCATACTGGTAAATAAGCAAAACACACAAGTAAAAGAGCATTATATTCTGAGAGCAGTACAGGTACTGGCAGGCTTGCACGGTGCATGAGTAAAGCTGAAGAACAATTCACTAACTACAGAAACTGGAACATTGAGTAAGAAATCCTACCTTCATAATGTTGGAAGAATGCCTATTTCATTTTAAAGAAGAGCAAAAAACTTCAAAAGCAGAGATTTGCATCACTTTGGAAATACTGTTCAAAGAATGTTAAGTCAGAATAAAAATCTGTGGTCCAGGGTTTATTTACACTACAGTGAAGGTGTGCCTCTTTCTGGGAATATTTTAATAAAGAATGTCAAGAAACTTCATAAAGAAGTGACCTTGAAAATAGACAAGACTGTAACTGGGGCTGACTTCACAAGTTCAACAAATGTCACAAGAATCTTGTTAACAATCTACCAAAAAGATTGAACAGATCATGGTGATGTCCAACAATATGAATTTCTCGTTTGATAAAAATTCTGATTCAATACCCAAGCAAATTTATAATGCAGCGAAGTCAAAATTATTCTAGAAAAGTATTGTACTGTACAACACTCAAGTTTGAGGTAATGAAAAACCTACGCCTAATGTGAAAGAAATGCAACAGTCTTTAAGTGCATTATGCAGTCGACACAAATGCAAATCATGTGCTTGACACTCAGCTTGCTCCTTGCCCCACCTACTAGATTGTTTTGACTGACATAACTTATTTCTGGCCTCTTGGGCCTTATCATATTTACTCTTGAAACATATATTGAGTTTGCCTCCACCACTGCCTCACCTAAGGCATTCCAATTTTCAACCACCTTAAAGACTAAATTAATACTCCCTTGCATCCCTATGTCCATCTGTCCCTTCAGTTTCCACCTTTCCTTTTGAGTCTGACCCTCTTAATTCAGTCATTCCCTATTTGCTCAATCAATTCCTTTTATGATTTTGTATGAAGTAATCATGTCTCCCCTTATTCCTCTCTCTGCCAAGAGCATTAGGATTAGTTCCTTCACTCTCTCTCAGTGCATTCCTTTCAGTTCTGGTACGAGTTTAGTTGCAAACCTTAGGGCCTTTTTGAGGTTCTGCACGTGGCTAATCAGATCTGGGCTCTATGCTGGGGTCCATATACTCAATGACTGACCTAATATAAATCATATACATATACAGTTCTTTGTTCAAGTTCCTGAATGCTGTTCGGAGGTATGCTAATATTGCATATGCCATTGATGTTATATGATTTGTGCATAATTTTGGAATTATGTTTTGTGTTATGGTAGTATATTTACTTCATGTTCTTTTCACACAGATATTTGCAGCTCCTTTCTACCCGTGCTGTTTGTTGTGTCCAGTCTGCCCTCGCCTCCTCCAAATCATATGGGCAAACATTTGTTTGGATTCGACTTGAGAAGCTACCTACTTGACCATACCTGCAGTTTGAAGACTCCCTTTAGTTTGTCACTGTCTTCTTCTGTTCACACTTTTTCAGCAGTTTTACATCAGCAGCAGATGGAAATATAAAGGACTCGATTCCTACTGGTAAGTCAATCACACAAATATTAGAAACAACAGCAATCTTGATTTTTATCCTTGCAAAAACCCACTCTATATTTTCTCCCATTCTAATACATCATTTCTGTTTTCTGGTACTCTTTGTCCCACTGGGCACACTCACTTTCAACCCTGACTGTTCCTCTAATTTCTGGACTAATCTCAGGTGTAGTACTACTGTATCGAATGATTTTCTTTTTACAGTCCAATAAGATGCAATCTACCCAACCCTTCCTTCCTTTCTCTTTTTGACTCTGACAGAGAATTCCAGTAAATTTGAAAGACAGGATTTTCCATCCCTAAAACCACACTGGTTTTCTGTAAAGAAAACACACATGTCTGATCCAGCAAAATCAGACACCCTCTAATGGTATTACATATTCAGAGCTGATAAACAGGAACACACAACACATGTACAGCAGAAGTTAAACTCTACGGGAGTGTAAATGCAAAGATGTTTGTCTAAGAAAATTGTGATTTCCCAAGACTGGGAATAGTCCAAAAATATATACCTGGGAACTGATAATATACTTACAGCCATTATTTTCATAAACCCGCATCTCAGACTGAAGGACTCAGCTTATTCTGATTATGAAAGGTTAAGAGAACTGGCACCCAGCATCTGTAAACCATAGGTCAGCAGATATCAGTCCATAAAAGAGGGCGGGAGATAGCAACACAAGATCCAGATTGCAGTTTGTTTTCAGCGAATGAAGATGTGATGAAACATTCTGGGCCACACTACACTGAAACTTAAAGACATTCGTGGCCTGTAACGTGCACGCATTTCCCGTGTCGTGCAATTTGATGATTTCCAGTAAAATCATACGAGATTTTTCCTGTTGTGAATAGATACGGACTTGTAAACAGGTGCAGCAAGTACCACAGGAGTACTACTCCTGTGTGGCTCCCGTGAATCTTACAGTATTATCTCTTCATTCAAACCATCATTCTTGGCGTCACCACAATGGGGTATGATACACACACCCTGGTAAGTTCTTATCAAATCCTTTATTTGGCCATTCAGCTGAAGCAGAAGAGTATATGGGTGGGATGATATGACTGGCTAATTAGACGCCGTTATTCGTATGTGACTGCCCACAACCAGGCAAGACTCGCCCATGACATTCCAGGTGCCATACCTGCAATACCTGAAGAATATACATCTTCAAAGCATCAAAACCTGGTATTTTAACCTTCCAAACAGCCTTTGTGGGTCTTCATGCAATGAATTATGAAGGCGAAGCTCTCGGGAGAGGCTGCGAGTGGTTTTTGAGCTGTCATCAACAAAGATGAGAATTAATCCACTTAATGGTTCCTTTATTATAATAATTTCTATTGCTCATCTTACCCAAAATCCCACACAAGAACATCATTAGTAAGAAAGAACTATAGTTTGTAAGTTAAAGGAGATGACTGTTAGGGGTAAGAAATAAGCAATTACGTACTGGGAGAAAGCTGGGCTAGATAAAGCAGGTACACATGTAGTATTTATGATTTACGAATGTAGTGTTAGTGAAGCAAAAGTTTGTGGGTAGAGAAAGGTAGGTGAAGGAGGGAAGAGGATTGGTGAAACAAGATAAAGAGGCAGGTAACGGAGAAAGTTGTCATACGAAAGGCTTTTACAAATGTAGAATATACAGAGAGTATGTGTAGAGCAAGAGAAGGAAAAATAGTAGTGAGGGAGTGCTTTTAAAAGAGCTGAGAGTGGGAGAGGTTTTATTACCAAATTTTCTTGAGATCAAACAAATGAGAAAGCCTAGGG
>NC_069453.1:15909676-15961570 GCF_026875155.1 Cherax quadricarinatus
ATATGGGCCTAACGTACACGGTGTACAGGGTCCTGAATGATTCCTTATTAAGATGTCGGAATGCTGTTCTGAGGTTTGCTAGGCGCCCATATGCTGCAGCAGTTATTTGGTTGATGTGCGCTTCAGGAGATGTGCCTGGTGTTATACTCACCCCAAGATCTTTTTCCTTGAGTGAGGTTTGTAGTCTCTGGCCCCTTAGACTGTACTCCGTCTGCGGTCTTCTTTGCCCTTCCCCAATCTTCATGACTTTGCACTTGGTGGGATTGAACTCCAGGAGCCAATTGCTGGACCAGGTCTGCAGCCTGTCCACATCCCTTTGTAGTTCTGCCCGGTCTTCGATCGAGTGAATTCTTCTCATCAACTTCACGTCATCTGCAAACAGGGACACCTCAGAGTCTATTCCTTCCGTCATGTCGTTCACAAATACCAGAAACAGCACTGGTCCTAGGACTGACCCCTGTGGGACCCCGCTGGTCACAGGTGCCCACTCTGACACCTCGCCACGTACCATGACTCGCTGCTGTCTTCCTGATAAGTATTCCCTGATCCATTGTAGTGCCTTCCCTGTTATCCCTGCTTGGTCCTCCAGTTTTTGCACCAATCTCTTGTGTGGAACTGTGTCAAACGCCTTCTTGCAGTCCAAGAAAATGCAATCCACCCACCCCTCTCTCTCTTGTCTTACTGCTGTCACCATGTCATAGAACTCCAGTAGGTTTGTGACACAGGATTTCCCGTCCCTGAAACCATGTTGGCTGCTGTTAATGAGATCGTTCCTTGCTAGGTGTTCCACCACTCTTCTCCTGATAATCTTCTCCATGATTTTGCATACTATACATGTCAGTGACACTGGTCTGTAGTTTAATGCTTCATGTCTGTCTCCTTTTTTAAAGATTGAGACCACATTTGCTATCTTCCATGCCTCAGGCAATCTCCCTGTTTCGATAGATGTATTGAATATTGTTGTTAGGGGTACACATAGTGCCTCTGCTCCCTCTCTCAATACCCATGGGGAGATGTTATCTGGCCCCATTGCCTCTGAGGTATCTAGCTCACTCAGAAGCCTCTTCACTTCTTCCTCGGTTGTGTGCACTGTGTCCAGCACATGGTGTGCCCCACCTCTCCGTGTGTGTGTGTGTGTGTGTGTGTGTGTGGTTGTGTGTGTGGTTGTGTGTGTCTGGGTGTGTGTGTGTGTGGTTGTGTGTGTGTGTGGTTGTGTGTGTGTGTGGTTTTGTGTGTGTGTGGTTTTGTGTGTGTGTGGTTTTGTGTGTGTGTGGTTTTGTGTGTGTGTGGTTTTGTGTGTGTGTGGTTTTGTGTGTGTGTGGTTTTGTGTGTGTGTGGTTTTGTGTGTGGTGTGTGTGTGTTGTGTTGTGTGTGTGTGTTTTGTGTGTGTGTGGTTTTGTGTGTGTGTGGTTTTGTGTGTGTGGTTTTGTGTGTGTGGTTTTGCGTGTGCGGTTTTGCGTGTGCGATTTTGTGTGTGCGGTTTTGTGTGTGTGGTTTTGTGTGTGTGGTTTTGTGTGTGTGGTTTTGTGTGTGTGGTTTTGTGTGTGGTTTTGTGTGTGGTTTTGTGTGGGGTTTGTGTGTGTGTGTGTGTGTGTGTGTGTGTGTGTGTGTGTGTGTGTGTGTGTGTGTGTGTGTGTGTGTGTGTGTGTGTGTGTGTGTGTGTGTGTGTGTGTGTGTGTCGTGCGCGCTCTTCCCATGAGCCAATGGTGTCGGATCCTACTGGGAAAGGAATGATACCATTGGTCCAAATCCCTGTAAGTGCCCAGATTCTGAATTTCCTGCTGACCAGTACGTACTTATGAGATATAGGTGTCAGCTAGGGTTGGAACGCAGGAGGGAGAGATATATCATAATCTACACTTGGAAAATCTTGGAAGGAATGGTCCCAAATCTGCACACAGAAATCACTCCCTACGAAAGTAAAAAACTGGGCAGGCGATGCAAAATGCCCCCAATAAAAAGTAGGGGCGCCATTGGTACACTAAGGGAAAACACCATAAGTGTCCGGGGCCCAAAACTGTTCAACAGCCTCCCATCAAGCATTAGGGAAATTGCCAATAAACCCCTGGCTGCCTTCAAGAGAGAGCTGGACAGATACCTAAAGTCAGTGCCGGATCAGCCGGGCTGTGGCTCGTACGTTAGACTGCGTGCGGCCAGCAGTAACAGCCCAGTTGATCTGGCCCTGATCCATCGGGAGGCCTGGTCATGGACCGGGCCGCGGGGGCGTTGATCCCCGGAATAACCTCCAGGTAACCTCCAAGTAACCAGGGTAGATGCAAAGTATACTTTTAAACCAGCAGTATACCGTTCTTCCAGAGATTTACCATCATGGCGGATAGCTAGCACACCAAGGATGCTGGGAACAGGGCGGTTGTTGCAAGGCATCTTTTGATCTCGTTGACTTCATTGCATTTAACGTGCCAACCTTACGAATTTCAACAGTTCAGACCATGTAGACTGTGCTAATCAACTACCATTTTGCAGCAAATGCATTTGTACTTTGGTGTGAATTAAGGCAGCAAGGCGGAAAACCACTGCGATATGGATGGTCTGTGGGTCAACGTATGTCCCAGTCTCAGAAATGGGAACTGTTAGGAGTAAGTCCCCCGAGCAATGTGCAATCAGTGCTAAAAGGTGAGCATTTATTAGCATAGCTTTATTTTTATTAAGCCTACAGGTTTTGCCAACCCTCATACAAGGTACTGCAAATCAGGGAAGTGGTGGGAAAGACTATTAGAGATACTGCTAAAATTAATAACAGATAAAGACAATAAACTTCACACTGAACATATTACCAAAGGTGTACTTAACCAAATAACAATGGTACTTTATGCTAGGTTCGCATAACTTGGGAAAGCCTTCAGGAAAAACTGATGGAGATGTACTACGGTAAGAGACTAAAAGAACCTTAAGCTAACAATTTTGGAAGAATTACTAGAGAAGCCAAATGTAAATTATTATTATTATTATTAAATATAGAGCTAGATAGTGTCGATCATTCCCGTAAGCTGTGGAGGCTCCATCCTCCATCTGCTAATCGCAGGACTGGCACGCTACCTTACTGGCTGGCTGAACTGCGAGGACTAGAAGGGAACTGGGGGAGGGGGAGGGGTAGAGGAGTTAATTAACACAATTAAGCCAGATACGTGTTATAAAGTACGGTATATTAGTCCTCAAGTCATAAGGATGTAAGAATATGAAATATGCCTTAATGTTCACAACATACTACTCCCCAGATATATCTCACATCGCCACAAAACTTCACAACATCCAAAATTGAAAGAGAATATTAAACAATGAACACAGACCACGGTAAAAAAAAAAGGAAGGGGGGAGCATGGAAGACATACAGGAAACGGATGACTGAAAACTAGGGCCTACAAGAAAAAAAACAAATAACTATGCAAGGATAAGAGGTAAGTTGAGAGATCTAAAGGCAACTGAATTACACTAGTATTTGACATCTTGTATGTTTATGGAAGTAATTTTGCCATAGCTAAAGATTTAACAGGATTCAGTTTTACATTATGATAGACGATGTTCAGTTCCTGGAACAATGGACTTCCGTATGCATGCACATTTATATATATATATATTATATATATAATATATATATATATATATATATATATATATATATTAATATTATATATATATAATGCCGTGCCGAATAGGTAAAATTGGTCAATTAGCAAGAACTCATTTAAAATTAAGTCCTTTCTAAAATTTTCTCTCATTCGTTTAATTTTGTATCAAAAGAACCTTAGAAAACTTACCTAACCATATTATAACAAGTGTAATTTAATTTAGCCTAATCCAACTAAAAATATTTTAGATAAGTAAACAATAATTTAATAAAAAACAAACATTTTTTTCGTTAGGTTCAGAATGATTTTTTGCGGAATTACATACACAAATTTTCGCTTGCCTTATTCGGCAAGAGCGTTGCCATTTAATCCAAAATCGCAAGTTTTACCTATTCGGCGCGACATTATATATATATATATATATATATATATATATATATATATATATATATATATATATATATATATATATATATATATATATATATATATAGGTGGTAGGAGAAGAAAATATTCAAACAGCTCCGGGAGAACCTTGGGTTTTCCCTGAGGTACGTTTGTCTTCTCTAGAGGTGGTACCTTATATATATATATATATATATATATATATATATATATATAATATATATATATATATATTATATATATATATATATATATATATATATATATATAAGAGAGAGAGAGAGAGAGAAACAACTCGATGGGACTCTCCACATGTCAACCTCGACGCCATACTACTTATCCTCACATATCAGCTGGGTTACCTCAGCAGTGGCGCCGAGTTGCCTGCACCACCAACCAACCCAATCATGAGAAAGGAGTCCATTCATACAGGTCTGGAATATCGGTGGTTGACTCTTGACTTAATCCTGGCTTTATTTGAAGTCAATCATTATAGGCAATATCACAAAATTGAGAATTTTCTATAATTTACTGCAGATGGTCGTCGAATCTAATCATTGAAGTGCAGGTTCATCGCGTGAGCAATCAGACCAACATGCAATACTACAAAAACTCAACGTACAACAAATTAGGATGCAAATCTCTGGACATGCACTCTAAGGTTAACCGCATGGACAACAGTCAATAGGTCTGCATGTCACGCACACCTTCAATTAATCATGCTAACCATATTGCTCGTAAATTTTTTTTAATAAACTACCTTGCCCGTTGCTCCTCTGTGTACGAATGGCTGGGCATAGAAAATAGGAAGAAGGTCAGGCAAGGAATATCTCGAGCACTTAAGAAACTTAGTTGTGTTAACACAACTTAAAAATATTGTAAAAATTTAAAGCATAGGACTGAAGCAACTCTCAGATTTGTAATATAAAAAACTGCATAGTAAACACTGTTACATAAAACATGCAGAATATCGTGCAATAAATATTGATGTCTGAGGTAAATGTGCTGCTCTACAAGACTCGATAACGTTAACGTACTTCAGTCATAATTATATTAATTTCCTGTAACCATCATAATACTTTACCAACACTCACGAGTTAATTTACGTGCATGCGCTTAAAACAACACAGTACAAGTTAACGTTTGTCAGTCACCCAAGCTATATAATAACACAACAACAATACAGTTGTATGAATGAAAAAAAAAACACGAACATTAACCGAGCCATCCGTTTACCTTGGGCATACAAAGTGAAGTGTTCGGACACACAAGACAAAACATTACTCGATATAAAGAAATCTACCTTGTAAACCAGTAATGCTAGAGGCATACACAATGTATGTTTGTATTACTCAACTCCTTATAAATACTAGTTACCTGTTAATTTACCAGCTTAGAATCGCTACGTTTTATTACAATGTTTTTTAGTAACTTTACTGACCCTAATAGTTTTTAACTATAAAACTTTTTTAATATACGTATTTAAGAATTGTACAACAATATGAAAAAAGAATTTAACGGATAATTTTAATTATCAAAACGAAAATGAAAGATACTCAAATATGCATTACAACAACAATTATAAATTTCTCTGGAAATGAAAGAATGAAGTTAGTGCACCCAATAAGTAAAACTATGTGGACCAAGGTGAAAAGCTATGGCGTGTGGGGTGAAGGGAACCATATGGAGAAGACCCGGGCCGGAAATACCGTCGAATCTCTAATGAATGAATGGGTGAAGGGAAGAGCTGCCTACTGTCACCTTGACAAAGGTGCCCACCTTACTGGTATACCGTGTCGCCACCACCACTGCTGCTGATATTATTACTAGATTCCTCTGCTGCCTTAATCATTCTCCCCATCGTTAGTATCCTTATTGATGTAACTAATTTATGCCACAAAACTCTCCATCACGCCGTTAACATTACATTTATCATATACTTAATCTTATTTGAACTAATGCGTGCATAGAAGAGGAAAGGTAAAGCAGTTTGCAGTACAGGAAGAGCAGTAAGAGTAGAGAGTGCGAGTACCATTGTTACATGTGAACACCAGAGCAATGCTCGCCAATGTCACTCGTCAACAGCAGTAAATAAAATGAACACATCACTCGCAAAATGCCCTTCTTCTAAAAACATTTTATCATTTAAAGAGAATAATTACATTCGAAAGTTTTCATTTTCCTTTACGGTGATATATTTGTAAAACAAAAACAACAAAAAAAGTTAAAATCACAACAAAATCGTTATGGTTGACCGATAATAAGTGATATGGGTAATTAGCGAGTGATCATTGCGTAAGCTAAACACCAAGCAACAAACAAGTCACTTGTTCATGTCTAGTTTACCTTCTTGCGGTGAGCAAGTGGGCGGCGGGGTAGAGACCTCTGCCAAGGAAGGCCTTGTTAGTGTACCCAGGATGTTATCTCACCTCTACCTTACCAATCACTCCACAATGTTTACACAGTGCCCATGAACACTCCACAGCCTACCTTCCCTCTACTTTCCCATGGCTCCCTACACCTTGTTCATTCATTCCCTCCCCTAGAAAGAGCAAGTGACTCAAACCCACCTGGAACTCCACCTTACTCATGATTCACCTGCAATTGGGCCTCCATACAGTGGAACCTCTGATCACGACCATAATTCGTTCCAAAACTCGGGTCGCGACCTGATTTGGTAGTGACCAGAACCTAATTTCTCCATTGGATTGTATGTAAATACGATTAATCCGTTCTAGACCCCTACGAACTGTATGTAAATATAGTCTTTTTTAAGATTTTAATAGTAAACTAAATGTAAAAACCTTGCATAGCGCTGAGAAAACTTTGAACAAGAGAGAAAATTAACATTACACGAGTCCGTTCTAGACCCCCTACGAACAGTTCGCCGTAAACTGAGAAGTAAACTCCGTTATTTACCGTCCGATTTCTTTGATTTTTGGTGTACGTTAAGAAGCATCTTTCCATCATACATTGCCCAAGTTTCAATAAGATAGCCCAACAAACTGAGAAATAAAATATTAACCAAAAAATCATATATGGCAAGCCCTAGACAGGTACTGGCACTGCGAGAAGCTGTTTGTGCATTACCTGCTGATAAAACAATGCTAATCCGAATTTATCATGGTCGTAATTACTGTAATTTATGAATAACTTACTTCTGAGATAATTGACGAAAACGAGCGCGCACCGAAAAGAAAAAAATCGAGAAAATAAGTCATCCTGACTTTTTTGGGTTATCCTAGTTTCTTTACACACATGCTGCTATGTATGATAATATATGTAATGTAGTTGTGTATACCTGAATAAACTTACAACAATGATTCTTATACCAGAGTGCTGCGAGGGTCATTGTTAGACATACACAAACAAAAAGAAGTGGGGAAAATTGGCGCTTGAATACAAATGGCGCAGAATGTGAAAATTGGCGCGGCTGTGTTTGTTCGGCACCCGATTATGCGTTCGTGACCAGATGCAAAAATCTGGCGAATTTTTTGGTCGTGAACCGATTTGTTCATGACCAGAGGTTCCACTGTACTGTTCGTTCACACCCTATTATCTTTCCTCCCTGGGATCGGGTCACCTACCTACATAGCCAGCCCATAACTGGGGCTCCATGGCCTGCAGAGGCCCACATCTTAGGATCTGCTCATATTCCTATCTTCTGATTCGGCGGCCATTATGATGTTGTAGAATTCTTGCTATGGTACATCCAGCACCATCATACTTCGTTAAACTCAATGTTCAAACCTCTGAAATCCCAACACTAACAAAAACACTCCAAGTTACACGCAAACAGCATTCATTTACTTTTAAACTCGTTATCAGCACAATAAACTTATGGAGACAAACAAAAACTAAACATGAATAACCTAAACAATCTAAATAAAAAAAAAACACTACTCTACACATCCCACAAACACCGAACTTGTTCACTGGGCCCGTCACTACCACCGTTACACACAAGATGCTATCACATCCACAAATCTCACTTTAATGACCAACCACAGGTTGCTTGCATGCGCATTAACACACTCTTCCTCTCAAGAACCAGTCTCCTTCAGAGAATCGGCGGCATCAACTATCAGGACACAAACATACCATAACACTGTCTTATATCCTGATTATCATGGTGTTTATTCTATTAACTCGTTGAAGGTCACAAAAGCTCAAGGAGGTATTTCAAAATAACAATTTCAGATAATCTAAACAAACTATTTAGTAAAATAAAATTCCTATTATAAATGAAGCTTATATAAATGTGATATAATAAACATGTATTAAATTTACATTAGGTGGTTTAAGGACGTGTGTGTAGGTTTAGTCACAGACAAACCAACATCCTGGGAAGGTTTCTTAGTAAAATTTGTGTAGGGTGATAAAAACACATTCACACATTCAAAACCAAAAGACTAGCAGTGAAGAGCCCGAGGACCCAGAAGTGCACATCAATACAACATGCCAGACATCTCAATATTTTTTAACTGATTACCCATAACCTTTACCCGTGGCCTGTTTAGAGCGCTCTTCTACCCCTACAGCCAGGCCTGAGGCCAAGCTTCCTTACCGACTCCTTGGTCAACCAAGCTGTGTGTGCAAGCGACCAACAGGCCCACCTACCCGTCACAACCCGGTTAATCTGGCACCTGCTAGATTATGAGGAGGGGAGGGAGACGAATGCAGGTAAGTTTAAACTTTATTGGCGACGTTTCTCCTACGCAACGGACTTGATCTCGACACAAACGGATAACCCTGGAATGAGAGGGTGAACGTATAATATATATAACAAGTTTTGAGTTCAGTGAAGAGTATGAGGTGTGCGTCAAGTCACACTGGTTCCCGATGATTCTAGGAGTATTCTAGCCAGAGGTTCTGCCAAGTTGTTAATGCTGTCCTTTGGTTAAAGTTGTTGTAAAATGAGCGATTTAAGAGTGTCCTTTTCCTTGGCAACAAACGATACGCCATTCCTTTTTATCTAATAATTGTAGGAACTTAGGTAAACTACGAAAGGGTTGTTTAAGTTGCCCATCACCCCACCAATTCGTTACTGAGCTCTTAGATGCATCTATCCTTTGTGACCAGGTTTATCTGTGACTTGATAAAGCCCTGCGAGGGCCAAACATCATTACTGAAGTTTCCGCATAATGTATTTGTTGTCGTTGGTATTCCATACATATCAAAACCTGACAAAGGGAAGACACAAGGAAAGTGAACTTGTCATTGTAAGAACAACAGGATGTTAAGCTAATAATACACCATCATTTACCTTTCTAGGGATTTATAAATCGCCGATGTACATATTCCACAGGGATTTACCTAGGTGTACTGTTATACTACCTAGATAACATCACACTACTTATTAAGGCACCGCTATTTTGCACTGTATCCGGTTAACTGCTGACAGAATTATAGCATATACTAGGTGTCGCCAACACCATGACTAGCTTCCTCAACTATACTGCACCGCACCTAACACTTGCGTTTTCAGATATAGTCACATACACTACATCACCAAGACTACCTTCTTATCACATCTCTGATCACATTCTGGAATTCCACTCTGATATATCTGCCTGAGGGCGAGAGGCTTACTGCTGTTAGAACACCACCCATGGTGAAACACCATATAGCATTTAACATGTATTCTTAGCCCACAACTCCAACATAATTATAAATGTCACGAAGAGACGAGGTATTACTTGTAACTATCAAGGAAGCTGTTAAAGAGTCACTGAAGCAATTCCCACCCAACCTGAAACTTCTCATTACATCAATTATATTCAGATTCACCAGGACTCGGGTACAAAGCACCTGCTCATACCTCATCATCTACCGTTTTTACATAATTCTCATTACCTCCTCGTGTATGGTCTTCCTTATATCCTTGTATTGTATTAATTAATAAAACTACTGGTTAGTGAACAGTTTGCAACATAAAAATATACAATGTTGTTACATGTGCCTACTTCAACAACCTGACACTACCTACACCCTACCCATGACATTCAAACACAAGCTTATGTCCCGATAGTCATTGCGAGCACGAGTTTCAAGATCTAAATTAACTAAAAGTTGACATAATGTCTTCCGTTGAGCCACTGACAACAATATGATGCTCAACGAGGACAAGTTTTAGTTACTCAGTTACGGAATGACTGAGACAATAAAGAAAGGAACGGAGTATAAAACAAACTCGAAGCACTCAGTGTAAGACTTACGTGAGAAACCTTGGATTGATCATCTCAAATCTCACCTTCAAGGATCACAAGTGTCACTATCAAAACCGAAAGGAAAATGATAGGTTGGATAACTAGAACTCCAAAACAAGGCATGACACGCCAATGATGATACTAAAGTCACTTGTTCTCTCTAAGCTGGAGTACTGCTGTATCCTAATAGCTCCGTTCAAGGCAAGCGAAACTGCAAACTTTGAGAATGTGCAGAGAATCTTCACTGCCCTCGTAGATCCAGTCAAACACTTAAATTACTGGGAATGTTTGAAGGACCTTGATCGGTACTCCTTGGAACGCAGACGAGAAAGATGCAGGATACTTTGCACCTGAAAGATTATGGAAGGATTGCTCCCAACCCTGCACACCGAAATAACTACATATAAACACAAGAGGCTGGCAGAAGTTGCAAGATACCTCTGACGAAAAGCAGGGGAGTGATGCGTACACAAAGAATTCAACAAGTATAAAGGGACCATGACTCTTCAATACTCTCCTTTTACGCATAAAGGGGATTACCAACAGACCCCTGGCTGTCTTCAAGAAAGAACTCGACAAATTCCTCAAATCAGTTCCTGGTCAAGCGAGCTGTGGTGCATATCGTGAATCGCGAGCAACAGGCACTGACAGCTTTATCGATCAGCCCAGCAATAAGGAGGCTTGGTCTGGGATCGGACTTTGGGAGTGGTGACCTCTGGAAGAGACTCCAGTTAACCCATGAAAGTAAGAGGCTTGGCACACAGTGCAAAATACCCCCTACGAAAAGCCGGTGCAATGAGGACACTGAGGGAAAACTCAATAAGTGTGAAGCAGTCACGTCCAGTGTGTGGGCGAAACGTAGTCATTAGAGTATCGCATTATACTGCATTTGTGACTTTTCCCATCGTGTCAGTGTTTTATGCTATTTATGTGTCCTCTCTTCATACAAAAGGGGGATTACCACCAGACCTCTAGGTGTCTTCAAGAAAGAACTGGTCAAGTTTCTCAAATCAGTCCCTGATCAGCCAGGCTGTAGTGCTTACCTCTGATATATCTTTGACGAGTTTTGAGTTTTTCTACTGTATGGTCTGTGACCATGGATGTTGATACAATCTTCTTTTATGGTGCCCGTGGCGCACCTGCTTTTCACTGGATATATTTTGCACTTCCTCCCATCTATCATATATATATATATATATATATATATATATATATATATATATATATATATATATATATATATATATATATATATATATATATATCTTTCTCTCCAGTATTGTGTTATGACAGTGTGAAGATTTAGAACTAGGCCTTCGTAAGTCGTAAGCTCCTCTCTTCTATGTGCGGGTTATTTGTGTATCGTTCCGTCACGGTATTGTGCCTTTTTTTGTTATTTAGGCCTTCGAGTACTTTTCAGGTATATATTATCATGCATATCTCTCTCTTCCACTCCAGCAAATACATATTTAGTACTTTAACCGTTAAACTGTCCAAACGTAGATCTACGTTTTTTCAACATTTTAAAGTATGTAAAAAAGTAGATATTTTTTTTTTACATTTGAAAACATGTAAAAAAAACTTTGATCTACTTTTTTTTGTTATATTTGAAAATATGCAAAAAAAAAAAAAAAGTAGATCTACTTTTGGAGCATTACGCATATGAACGTAGATCTGCTTGGACAGTTTACGGGTTAAGGCATTCCCAGTAATATATAACCTTTACTAGCTCTATGCGGGCAGTAAATGGTCTCTGCATCTGTTCGTTTCGATATCTCCCCCCGTCCTGAACGAGGCCGTCAATACCGAACAATACTCTAAACAAGAGAGCACAAGCTATTTGAATAGTGTTAACAATGGGACTATTTCTCTTGTTTTGAAAGTTCTTAATAACTACCCCGTCATCTCCCTGGCTGTCGTGGCATTTGCCTTGTGTTCTTTGAAAGAAAGGTTAGCCGACATAATTACTCCAAGATTTTTCACCTGTTTCTTTCGCTCTATCTGTTGAGTTTTGGGTTTTGTATATAGTGTCCCTACTGAGTGCTTTGTTCTTTCCATATATAAGCAACTGAAACTTATGATCATTGAACGTTATGATGCTCTCCACTGTCCACTGGAAAACCCCCGAACTTCGTGTACCTAGCATTAACAGCCTGGTTAATCAGACCATCCACCAGGAGGCCTGGACTGGGGCCAGGCCGCGAGGATGTTGACCCTTGGAACTCTCCAGGCAGACGGGTGCATAACTGGAAACTTCTAATCTAAAAAGAACGAGCACACAGGCATATTCAACACACAAAGCTACAGTCCACCCAAGCAAAGGCAACTTTCTCACTCACTCACCACCCTTACATGCTATTAATGCTGTCCCACAGACATGTGGTGTAGGGAGAACATTACCATCCACGAAGAAAATGCCTCATACGTCAGTGACTAAAGATTCCAAACAACTGTGGCTCATGCTAAGATTTCACTTTGCCTAGCATCTCTCTCGATGCCCCCTCTATGATATGCCACCAACAAAGCTACGCTTCATTGACATTTACAATACCAACACAACAGAGAAAAACGTACAGTCTGAGTTTGTTACAGATTACACGTACTGGTATTTATACATAAACTTACCTTAATAAATGATTGGGGTATTAAGTTAAAAGCGAGAAGTGTGCGTGTGCTGGTGCTACAATACCCGCATACTGACGTGCTTATCACAGTGACGGCGGTGAACATTATACAAGACATGACGGTGTAGGTGAAAACGATACAACCAACAAACATAATGGTGGCCGTGAAGATGATATAACAGTGACGGTGAACATGATACACCTCATTACCTTAATATAATACAAATGCACCACACGTACACCGACACATCGACAAATCACTCACAAAACAAATTTGGATCTAAGTGAAAAGTGTTCATTTAAAGGTTTAACAATATAGTTCACTCTACAAAGCTATGTTATTACTACAATATTAAAAATAAATTACTTTAACAAAGCCTCAAAGGCTAGAATTAAATTTTTAAATTTAAGCTAATAAATTCATTAGGGAATCTTCATAGACAGTATAATTATCCTCCGATTTATAATAAAGATCATAACGGGGAATACTCACGCTTGATCTGTCCACCTCATCATCTCCTTTGCCTGCAAAAAAAAAAAAAAATAATAATTACGCGAATATTTTTTTTAGAGACTTAGTAATGGTAACACTATTATATTCCTCATAAAAAAAATTTAAGCGTGTAGTTGTTGGAAGAAAACCATTAACTCAAGTAAAGAATTGTCTGTGGATACCACAAAATTTATTTCCCGGGACATTCCTTGGACACACCAAAAATAACTCTTGCTGGAAACACACAAATACAGTGTAGTGAGATACAACGTTTCGCCCGCGCAGTGGGCTTTTACAACTTGAGTGACTTAACTCTGATATACCTTTGAAGGGTTTCGAGAACTTTCCTTACTCCAGAAGCTCAGCCCAGCCCAAAGCCAGAGCCAGAGCCAGAGCCTGACGGGTCTGGAAAAAGACCACTTCCTGGACAAAATAAAGGATCTCATTACACTGAATCATTTGTGTGTGCTGGTTTCCACCGTATCCATATTTTATACCATTTCTCTACAACCACTAAAGTTACTGTGGAGATAAACCTTGGCACTATACCCAAGAACCTCTATGTTACACCTGTGACTGCTTCAACCAGGCTGTTGGTGTTGGCAGACTGCTAGCCCTTGTGTCAGCATAGTTGCTGATCCCTGTGTTATATAGCATAGCATATAGTATCATCCATGTGCTTTAGATAAGAGATCCCTTGTAGGCCTGTGACTTTGTGTGACGTCACGGGGTGCGCATGTGTACGCTCGTACCTCTGCCCCGGCCTCACTCGGCGGCAGACCATCCAGACTAGTACACGGCAAGGCTGGGCTCCATCTCCCATCAACTCAGATTGACAATATATGTTACCATCCAACAAGTGTGTCTACCTTCAACCCGCAATATCTCCATTTAAGAACCCCTACGATACTTGTACTGATGCAACCCGGCCTGAGGTTAGACTTTCCTCTTGACCGCCTGGTGAACCAGACTGTTGCTGATCACACACTTAAAGCAGACAATGGTACAATTTCCTCATGAAAACATTTATCATCGTTCTGGCATTAATTTCTAACCCCAAAGAGGTACATTTGAAGGTATCTCCATCGCCCTACTGAAGTTTCCCAGCTCATGCTGGTACATTTTCTTTGTTGCTTGTGGAGTATGACAGAAAACATTAAGTGATGGCTGAGCTGGGGTGAATACAGTTCTTGATGAACAAAACACGTGTGTTAACAATTGGGTATCTTTACTGCTGAAACTTTTCGCATACACAGTAGGCTTCTTCAGTTAAATACACAGGTTGAACTCTTCTCCAACCTGAGGGACTGACCACCTCAAATACAGTTTCTCCAAGGTTGATGGACTGATCACACAATCGTCATTTCACTACTACACCTGCTGCCTTTGTATCTGATCTAAGACGCCTACCGTGTAGGCGAAACGTTTCATCAATAAAGATAACCAACTATTGCACGTGTCTTCATCATCAACCTGTCGATATTTTATACCATTTTTAACATTCATTTCTTGGTGTAACCGTGTAAACTGTCATATAGATCAAGGTAGTCGCATAATGTGCTTGTACTAAATTAACAGATGAAGGTAGTCGTACAATGTGCTTGTACTAAATTAATAAAGACACTCCCTCAGGAGTGACCAGTGTAATGTAGGTTTGTCCTACTCTGTCTTCCCGTTTCCCACAAGTGACTTAGACGCCGGATAGGGGGGTTCTTCATACAAAGAATTTGATCTGACCGCTATTTCCTTGGATCGAATCCAATTACCTCCCACTTTCAAGGCGCTCTATGACCCCTACAGGTTTAGGGCTTTCTAATAACTAAAATAAAAGTGTGTCGCCGCTCACAAATCACGATCACTTAACCAGATCCAGAGATTCCCATTTGGAAGTTTTTAAAAAGAACACATATGTTATAACAAGATAATATCTGTGAAAAAAGTGACAAAGATAACTGCTACGACAGACGTCTAACGAAAAACAAAGTCAATAATATCGTGATACATAAATACCTGGAAGGGCATTACTTAGTTATTACTTAATTCTGGACATCAGTGCCCCAGACCTGGAGTCTACCTGGAGGTTATTCCGGGGATCAACGCCCCCGCGGCCCGATCCATGACCAGGCCTCCCGGTGGATCAGGGCCTGATCAACCAGGCTGTTACTGCTGGCCGCACGCAGTCCAACGTACGAGCCACAGCCCGGCTGATCCGGCACTGACTTTAGGCATTTGTCCAGCTCTCTCTTGAAGGCAGCCAGGGGTTTATTGGTAATTCCCCTAATGCTTGATGGGAGGCTTTTAAACAGTCTTGGGCCCCGGACACTTATGGTGTTTTCTCTTAGTGTACCAGTGGTGCCCCTACTTTTAATTGGGGGCATTTTGCATCGCCTGCCCAGTCTTTTAATTTCGTAGGGAGTGATTTGTGTGTGCAGATTTGGGATTGAGAGCCTGGTCAGTCAGTTTGCCAGTACTTGCTGAAAGCAGTCCCATATAACCATCATAACATCCCAACTTATCAGTGACCTAGGAAGTTCTCCCCTGAAGACAGGCAGGAGGGGGGGGGGTAGTAGTTAACTCCCATGTATTAAGTACAATTTCTCCTGAATGATATAACACTGAACACAACTGAACACAGGGCAAAGGTTGTTATGGTTGGCAAAACTATTAATACACCTATTAGGTGTATAAAGGGGTTAATACTTGGGCATCAGTGGACGTTCCGTCTTGTACTATTAAACTTACTGCTACCACTACTGAGAACGGAAATAGGGGAAACAAAACCCTTTCGTTTAAATATCCGAGTCTGTGATCGAGGTTGAGGAGAGAAGCCGCTACCGCCCCCTATTTCTTGTTTGGCGTGTAAGAAAAAGGTTAACATAAAGCAAATTAATATTTAAAAACAATAAATTATGAAGACTTCTACACTTGTCCCAGCAATGTTCCTCATAACTTGTGGTAAAATGTTGAATAGTCCGGGGCGATGGACGTTGATAGTGTGTTCCTTTCTTGTTCCCACAGCGCCCCTGCTTTTCACTGAGTTTATTTTGCACTTCCTTCTATATCTCTCGCTCCAGTATGTTATGGCAGTGTGCAAATTTGGAGCAAGACCCTCAAGTACTTTCCAGGTATATTTTATATTTTCCTCTGGTCCAGTGAGTACATGTTTAGGACTTTAGGGCGTTCCTAGTAATTTAAATGTTTTATAGGTTTTATTCGGGCCTGTAGAAAAATGGTTCAGAGAACTGACAAGTTGATGAATTAGACACTTGTGCAACACTTGGGTATCTTTACTGTGGAAACGTTTCGCCAACCATAGTAGAATGGGTGAAAATCAGGAGTTTGAGGTAACAAGTCCCTCAGCCTGGAGTTCATGTAATCAGTCCATCAAACTTGAAAAGAATGCAACATGTGCGCGAAGAGGTGGTTTATATAGTGCAGGCAAGTAAGGCGAAGCAATCGTAAGCGGTGTCACCATGGAAAAATCCACAGGTGGAAGTAGGTCCTATCTGGAGTGTATTGCAAGGGTCAACGTCCCCACGGCCCGGTCCCAATGCAGGCCTCCCGGTGGATGGCCAGATTTACCAGGTTGTTGGTGCTAGGCTCAAGAAGTCAACACAAGCACCACAGCTTAGCTAATCAGGAAATGACTTGAAAAAACGTTTCTTCTCTCTTGAAGACAACCAGGGGTCTGTTGGTAATCCCCAAGTCTTGCCCCTTCACACTTATATTTTTTTGTTAGTGTACTCACTGAACGCTGCTTTTCATTGGGGTATCTTGCACAGTCTACCAAGGCTCTTGCTTTAATGTGAAACAATTTGCGTGAGCAGATTTGGGACCAATCCTTCTAAAATTTTCAAATTCATATTATAATGTACTTATGTTGCCTAAGTTCCAAGGAGGACAGATCAAGGAACTTCAAACGTTACCAGTAATTTATGTGCTTGACTGAACCTATGAAGGCAGTAAAGGTTCTATGCATATTCTCCAAATTTGCAATTTCACCTGCCGTGAACAGAGCTGCTGAACTATCCGTTTTGAAGGCATCTCTTGTTTTGACGGTTCTAGTTATCCAGTATATAATTTACCTTACCTAGACCAAACCTCCTCATTAATGGCTTGATTACTCAGGCTGTTGATGCCTGCACCATGCAGTCCAACATTAGCACCACAGCTCGGCTGATAAGGAACATGAGGAATTTAGCAGGATAACTCTGATATACCTTTGACGAGTTTCCAAAGTTTTTCTAATCCCAGAACCAGGCCTTGGACTAGGCTCCTCTGGTGCTTGCCTGGTCAGCCAGGCTGTTGCTGCTGGCGGCCTGCTGACACACATATCCATCACAGCCAGGTTTCTTCATGCGAGATTATAGCCACCCAATTGATTTTCAAAAAGCTGAGAAAGTTGCATCAAGCAGGTTCACAATCGACCGAAATATAACCGAATCAAATTTCATAAAAAAAATAGTACTGAATTCAAAATGAATATTAGTTCAGGGTTATAGAATTTAGATTCATTTATAATTAATAGAATTTGTGACACATTTAAATTATGCCTAACATGCCGCTCATATATTTTACTTGACATGTGATCTAACCAAAGCTTCACTATACACCTACGCTCAGCATGCTGGGTCATGTGTTAGGTCATATGTGAGGTAATATCTCAGTCTTACAGGTCTTCTGTTCTATTATTTTAATTATTCCTTGGTAATGTGAAAAATCACGAAAGCGCTTGGAATTTCAATATTTTTTTTACTGTGGTTATTTTGCATATTGTGATATCACATGTTGATATATAATATTAAATTTATTTAGTTATCGTTTGATTTTCTAGTGTGTTTGTTGTGCGTCTGAAACCTAAGGAATGTGTTTGAGAATGCGGTTATTGTGCAGGTAGCATGGTGACGGTTACACTGAGGGACGAGTGTGAGGGTGAAGCCTTGGTGAAGGTAGCTGCTACGGTAACTGAGGTAGGCGGTCTGAGTGACTGGCAGTGACGACCAGTGTCCACATGTAGGTCAGGTGAACGCACTCACCACACACACGTTACCAAAAGCACAACCACTATATCACCTGACTTACAGTACTCTGCTAGCCGTACCTCAACACACAAGATTATCCTAATATTATTTCACTTTCTCTGTCAGATGATGCATAAACTTCTTTCCTGATTATAATGGATGGCTAGAAAGAATAAAAAAAAAAAAGGCTTAATATTGTCACTGGAACAACACACAAATAACCCATACGTAGATCGATTCCTAGCGCCCACTGCTCCCACACTGAAGTCCGAGGGTCGATCCCATATACAGGTGGAAACATTAGAACGCGTTTCCTTAAGGCACTTGCTGTCCCTGTTACCTGGAGGTTATTCCGGGGATCAACGCCCCCGCGGCCCGGTCCATGACCAGGCCTCCCGATAGATCAGGGCCTGATCAACTAGGCTGTTACTGCTGGCCGCACGCAGTCCAACGTACGAGCCACAGCCCGGCTGATCCGGCACTGACTTTAGGTATCTGTCCAGCTCTCTCTTGAAGGCAGCCAGGGGTTTATTGGTAATTCCCCTAATGCTTGATGGGAGGCTGTTGAACAGTCTTGGGCCCCGGACACTTATGGTGTTTTCTCTTAGTGTACCAATGGCGCCCCTACTTTTAATTGGGGGTATTTTGCATCGCCTGCCCAGTCTTTTACTTTCGTAGGGAGTGATTTCTGTGTGCAGATTTGGGACCATTCCTTCCAGGATTTTCCAAGTGTAGATTATGATATATCTCTCCCTCCTGCGTTCCAACGAGTACAAGTCAAGTCCAAGCGTTCCCAGTAGTTAAGGTGCTTGACAGAACTTACGCGTGCAGTAAAGGATCTCTGTACACTCTCTAGATCTGCGATTTCACCTGCTTTGTATGGAGATGTTAATGTACAGCAGTATTCCAGCCTAGAGAGAACAAGTGATTTGAAAAGGATCATCATGGGCTTGGCATCTCTCGTTTTGAAAGTTCTCATTATCCATCCTATCATTTTCTTTGCACGTGCGATCGTGGCACTGTTGTGATCCTTGAAAGTGAGATCCTCAGACATTACTACTCCCAGGTCCCTTACATTATTTTTCCGCTCTATTGTATGGCCGGAGTCAGTAGTATACTCTGTTCTAGTTATTATCTCCTCCAGTTTTCCATAACGGAGTAGTTGGAATTTGTCCTCATTGAACATCATATTGTTTACCGTTGCCCACTGGAAAACTTTGTTTATATCTTCTTGGAGGTTAACCGCGTCCTCAGCAGATGACAGCCTCATGCAGATCCTAGTATCATCCGCAAAGGATGATACGGTGCTGTGGTGTATATCTCTGTTTATGTCTGATATGAGGATAAGGAATAAGATGGGGGCGAGTACTGTGCCTTGTGAAACAGAGCTCTTCACTATGGCAGCCTCCGATTTAACTCTGCTGACCACTACTCTTTGTGTTCGATTTGTTAGGAAGTTGAAGATCCATCTCCCCACTTTCCCAGTTATTCCTTTAGCACGTATTTTATGGGCTATTACGCCATGATCGCATTTGTCAAATGCTTTTGCAAAGTCTGTGTATATTACATCTGCATTCTGATTTTCTTCCAGTGCATCCAAGGCCATGTCATAGTGATCCAGTAGTTGTGAGAGGCAGGAGCGACCTGCCCTGAACCCATGTTGCCCTGGATTGTGCAGATTTTGGGAATCCAGGTGATTTGCAATCCTGCTTCTTAGCACTCTTTCAAAGATTTTTATGATGTGGGATGTCAGAGCTATTGGTCTATAGTTCTTAGCTAATGCTTTGCTGCCACCTTTATGGTGGCAGCTATGTTGATCTTTTTATTTACATGAGATGTTGAGTGGAGCAGCCTGTCTATTTCATATCCCAAGATCTTGTTAGGGTTTCTAATGGCTACAGGTGTACCTCTGATGGAGATACCCCCTTTATCTTCGATGGTTGATGCAAAACATCCTATCGTGCTAACAAGGACTTTGTCAGGGTTAGTCGTAATTCTCCATTTCTTTTCCCAATTAGATGTTCGACGAAGTTCAATATTCATTTTTTCTATGACTCTCTCGTACTTGTATTTTCCTGTTACAGGAGTTGATGAGACGACATGGGTAACATCATCTGCAAATTGCGTTATAATTGTATCATTAAACTGGTTGAGGAAGGTCATTCACATAAATGTTGAATAGAATTGGACTAAGACAAGAACCTTGAGGGACACCAGCTGTTGGTATAAAAGGCTCTGTCGACCTGCCGTGAAAGGTGGGAATGATTTTTCTTTGAGTTAAGAAGTTATATATTAATCTGAGAAAGGTCTAGTTATGGTCTGGTAGGTCAATAAGTTTGTATGTAAGACCATCATGCCATAAGCTATCAAAAGCTTTATGAACATCTCTGGTGGCAATTAGGGCAAGATTGCCCTGATGTTTTAGACTTGCTACAGTATCGAAAATAATATTTATTGCATGATGGGTACCTCTGTGTTCTAAAGCCAAATTGTTTTTCAGTAAAAAAGTGATTAAACTCCATATAGTAGTTCAGTCTGTTGGAAATGATCTTCTTAAGAACTTTTCCAGTGACTTCAAGTAAAGATATAGGTCTATAGTTCCCAGGTTGGTGGATGTCTTTATTGGGCTTACCAAGAAAGATCATCTTAGCAGTCTTAAAAACAACTGGAAAATGTCCTGAGGCCAAGATGGCATTAAAGATATTAACCAAAGACTGTTTACAATTTCTGGGTAGGAACTTTATTTGTTTCATTGTTATTCCAGAGAGACCAGGGGCTCTGTTTCGCATTCTTCCAATAACCTGACTCATCTCGAGTAATGTAATAGGTCTAGTAAGCGGGTGGGCATCTTCAAGAGTTGATGTATCGATGGAAGGTAGCGGTTGTAGATCATCTAAGTTTTCATCTCTCCATTCATTTACCAACTGATAGTGATTATTGTTAAATCGACGACTGTTATTATGGGAGAGAATTTTCTCCCATACATCACCCATCAAATTAGCCTGATCCTGTGGATCATCAAGTTTAATCTCAACATCTTCATCATCCTCATCAGTGAAGGTATGAATTAGGTAGTTAGGAGCCTTGTGCTCTGCCCCTAAAAGTTGTCGGATCTTACTCCAAAATTTTGCTGGCTCACGTTTATACTGACTAGCTTGGAGAACTAGCAGTTTCCGTAAGTCACGTTTGTGATGACTAATCTTGTTAATTCTTGCCTCAATCTGTGCAATGTAGCTACTGGTCGTTGTCGCGTTTGAAGATGCCTTCGACATTCTGTTTGATAATTTCTCAAACCGTCTCTAATTTCCCTCGTAGGTTTATATTGTTGGTAGATCTTTGTGGAAGCTAATTGGCAAGCTGCATTAGTAGCATCAATTATTCGATTGTGAAGGGACCTGATCGCGTCGTCAATTGCAGTGGAAGGTAGATTTTCCAACGACACAATTTCATCGTCACCCAGAAATGCCCTGAAGGGGTCAAATCCTAGGGTGTTGAGATTGGGTTTAGGAGGTACAGGTATTCTAAATGGAGAAGTTTGTAGTTGTATTATAACAGGGATATGGTCAGATCCTACGTTTCCACCAGGAGATATACGACAGTGAAAGAGGTCACAGTCTCTGTCAGGACTATATCTGGTGTCCCTGGATGAGGACCAATGTACGATTTAAAGAATGGGCCTTGAAATGACAAGTTTCTGGCTGTCATGATATTAAATAGTTGTTTTCCTTTCAAGTCACCCAGTGGATTACCAACTCCACAGTTAAAGAGGGCAGGGTGATGAGCATTAAAATCCCCCGCTAGAATTGTTGGAATATTTCTGCTTAATATCCTGTGTAGAGGAATTGACTCTATATATTGTTGTCTCAGGGAAAAATATCCAGTTCCTATCACTAGTTGGCCATGAGACGTCGTCATTTCTGTTGCAAGAATGTTATCTTCATCAATATGAATATTTTTAAATGCATGGCCTAATTTAACTAAGATGGCTACGCCACTATAGGGTCCTCTCAATTTCTCCACAGTAGAGTAACCACGTAATTTAATGTTGATCAACTCTCGCAGCTGTCTCATTCAAGAGTATAACATCGGGATTGTAATTATGTAGTTCAACTTCAAGGAGGTAACGGTTATTAAAGAAATGTTGAACATTAAGTTGGAAAATTGTAATCCCCATTATTTCTTGCACTTCGCACGTGTACTGCGGTCTGAACGCCTGCAAGTAATGTCATGTTTGGTATACACACTATCCCTGCTGGACTCGTCAAGGGGAGGAGGGAAGTTCTGAGTAGTTGCTTGTGTATTAAAAATGTCACCATCCTCACTAGAATTGGTAATATTAACAGAATCATTAGAGTCATTAGAGTCATCATCATAAAACTGAGGTGTGATATTCCCAGTTACAGGAAGCAGAGGCTCGTGAGAGTTAATGGGAGACTGTGGAGGCTCCAAGGAAAAATTTGGTAGGCCAGGTGAATTATCCTGGGAAAGTTCCTGTTCAACAGGATCAGCTGCAATAGCGGAAGAGTAAGCACCAATGTCTGGGGCATCGTTGGGGTCAGGTACTGACTCATCGGGTTGAGGGGAGTTGACAACCTGGGTATGCGAGGTGGGTGATCCCTGGACAAGGGATGACTTAGGCTTATTTGTAGAAGTACAATATGGTACATACTTCTTGTTATGAGAAGGCTGGGCCATAATAACCTTGACATTATCTGGGATAGTAATGGGAGTGATCCCATTAACCATTAACAAATCATTTAAAATCCTAGAGCAGAGCTGAATGTCACCACCTGCTATGTCTTTGGCCATCATATACATTAGTTGCGCTCTCGTCATATCCCCGGCTGAGGATACCTGAGACATGGGAGATGAGACTGAACCTTGTTGTTGCGTTTGTGTATGTTGTAGGTGAGGGTTAGATTGGGGCACTTCAAGAGGGGCAGAATTCCAAACATTGGAACCAGTGGAAGAGACCTGAGGAGTCCCACTAGATCCAGGCAAAGCTGGGAAGGAAGTTTGGGACATTGTTGGAGGTGCCTCGGGAGTGTTCTTCTTAGAATTGGACAGTTTCTTAGCTTCTAGAATTTTCTGCATTTCCTTTTTCCTCTCGGGACAGATAGCAGAAACAGCATGATGTTTTCCATTGCAGAGGACACACTTGGGTTTAGTTTTGTTATTACAATCTTTAAAAGAATGTTGCCCAGACCATATGATGCAAATAAGTGCTTGGCTACTGCATTTGTTGTTGGTATGACCAAATGCGTAACATTTGTAACATTGTGTGACACTGACAAACCGCTCAAGAGAGATTTGGTCAGGTGTACATCTGGTGCCAAAACATCTCTCTGAATACTTTATATGAATTATTAACCACATAACCCAAGCCTCTCCTCTTTATTCTAAGATTACCCAAACTTAACTTCCGGGAAGCAAGCTATTTATGAACAAGTTCCATAGTGATTTTTATATCAATTAACTCGCGTTCACACAGGTCATCATTTTACCAAGTGCAGACACCCTCGTGTCTGAAGGATCCAGTTATCCAATCTACCATTTTCTTTGCGGTTGTGTTAACACTACTGTGATCTTTGAACGTGAGATCTTCATTGTTACTATAAATTCTTACATTATTCTTTTACTCTACTGAATGGTTTGAGTTTATATTAAGTTTCAGTTTCTATTCAATTTCAGCAAAATGAAATTTGTCCTGAATGAACATTAAATTGTTTTATTTCAGTTTGGAGATTTATTTTGTCATCGATGGATGACACTCGTACAAATTCTATTATCGTATGAAAATTATTTATACTCTGTGTATGTCAGATATGAGAGAGAAAAAATGGGAAGAGAACTGAGCCTTGAGAAACACATCATTTCACTGTGGCGGTTATCAATGTTTTCCTCACTATTACTCTTTGGAAAAGATCGATTTGCTGGAGAATCAAATACACTTTTGCCCACTTTTCTCGTTATTTCCATTGCAAGCATTTTGCATATTACTGCATCAAAATCACACTTGTCGGTGGATTTTTTAAATTACCAATATTACATCGACCTTTTTACTTTCCCACAGCATTTAAGACAAGGAATGGAAGAGGGAGCAAGCTGCTGTGGGAGTCTCAGTCCTGGTGAGGCAGGGAGGGGCAGAGTGGCTCAGTTCTGGTGAGGCAGGGAGGGGCAGTGTGGCTCAGTCCTGGTGAAGCAGGGAGGGGAAGTGTGGCTCAGTCCTGGTGAGGCAGGGAGGGGAAGTGTGGCTCAGTCCTGGTGAAGCAGGGAGGGGAAGTGTGGCTCAGTCCTGGTGAGGCAGGGAGGGGAAGTGTGGCTCAGTCCTGGTGAGGCAGGGAGGGACAGTGTGGCTCAGTCCTGGTGAGGCAGGGAGGGGCAGTGTGGCTCAGTCCTGGTGAGGCAGGGAGGGGCAGTGTGGCTCAGTCCTGGTGAAGCAGGGAGGGGAAGTGTGGCTCAGTCCTGGTGAGGCAGGGAGGGGAAGTGTGGCTCAGTCCTGGTGAGGCAGGGAGGGGCAGTGTGGCTCAGTCCTGGTGAAGCAGGGAGGGGAAGTGTGGCTCAGTCCTGGTGAGGCAGGGAGGGGAAGTGTGGCTCAGTCCTGGTGAGGCAGGGAGGGGAAGTGTGGCTCAGTCCTGGTGAGGCAGGGAGGGGCAGTGTGGCTCAGTCCTGGTGAGGCAGGGAGGGGCAGTGTGGCTCAGTCCTGGTGAGGCAGGGAGGGGCAGTGTGGTTCAGTCCTGGTGAGGCAGGGAGGGGCAGTGTGGCTCAGTCCTGGTGAGGCAGGGAGGGGAAGTGTGGCTCAGTCCTGGTGAGGCAGGGAGGGACAGTGTGGCTCAGTCCTGGTGAGGCAGGGAGGGGCAGTGTGGCTCAGTCCTGGTGAGGCAGGGAGGGGCAGTGTGGCTCAGTCCTGGTGAGGCAGGGAGGGGAAGTGTGGCTCAGTCCTGGTGAGGCAGGGAGGGGCAGTGTGGCTCAGTCCTGGTGAGGCAGGGAGGGGCAGTGTGGCTCAGTCCTGGTGAGGCAGGGAGGGGCAGTGTGGCTCAGTCCTGGTGAGGCAGGGAGGGGCAGTGTGGCTCAGTCCTGGTGAGGCAGGGAGGGGCAGTGTGGCTCAGTCCTGGTGAGGCTGGGAGGGGCAGTGTGGCTAAGTCCTGGTGAGGCAGGGAGGGGCAGTGTGGCTCAGTCCTGGTGAGGCAGGGAGGGGCAGTGTGGCTCAGTCCTGGTGAGGCAGGGAGGGGCAGTGTGGCTCAGTCCTGGTGAGGCAGGGAGGGGCAGTGTGGCTCAGTCCTGGTGAGGCAGGGAGGGGCAGTGTGGCTCAGTCCTGGTGAGGCAGGGAGGGGCAGTGTGGCTCAGTCCTGGTGAGGCAGGGAGGGGCAGTGTGGCTCAGTCCTGGTGAGGCAGGGAGGGGCAGTGTGGCTCAGTCCTGGTGAGGCAGGGAGCATTGTGGCTCAGTCCTGGTGAGGCAGGGAAGGACAGTGGCGCTCAGTCCTGGAGAGGCAGGGAAGGGCAGTGGCGCTCAGTCCTGGAGAGGCAGGGAAGGGCAGTGTGGCTCAGTCCTGGTGAGGCAGGGAAAGTGGCACTCAGTCCTGGTGAGGCAGGAAAGGGACAGTGGCACTCAGTCCTGGTGAGGCAGGGACAGTGGCACTCAGTCCTTCTGAGGCAGGGACAGTGGCACTCAGTCCTTCTGAGGCAGGGACAGTGGCACTCAGTCCTTCTGAGGCAGGGACAGTGGCACTCAGTCCTTCTGAGGCAGGGACAGTGGCACTCAGTCCTTCTGAGGCAGGGACAGTGGCACTCAGTCCTTCTGAGGCAGGGACAGTGGCACTCAGTCCTTCTGAGGCAGGGACAGTGGCACTCAGTCCTTCTGAGGCAGGGACAGTGGCACTCAGTCCTTCTGAGGCAGGGACAGTGGCACTCAGTCCTTCTGAGGCAGGGACAGTGGCACTCAGTCCTTCTGAGGCAGGGACAGTGGCACTCAGTCCTTCTGAGGCAGGGACAGTGGCACTCAGTCCTTCTGAGGCAGGGACAGTGGCACTCAGTCCTTCTGAGGCAGGGACAGTGCACTCAGTATGTGAGGCAGGGACAGTGGCACTCAGTCCTTCTGAGGCAGGGACAGTGGCACTCAGTAGTGGTGAGGCAGGGACAGTGGCACTCAGTCCTTCTGAGGCAGGGTCAGTGGCACTCAGTAGTGGTGAGGCAGGGACAGTGGCACTCAGTAGTGGTGAGGCAGGGACAGTGGCACTCAGTAGTGGTGAGGCAGGGACAGTGGCACTCAGTAGTGGTGAGGCAGGGACAGTGGCACTCAGTCCTGGTGAGGCAGGGACAGTGGCACTCAGTCCTGGCGAGGCAGGGACAGTGGCACTCAGTCCTGGCGAGGCAGGGACAGTGGCACTCAGTCCTGGCGAGGCAGGGACAGTGGCACTCAGTCCTGGCGAGGCAGGGACAGTGGCACTCAGTCCTGGCGAGGCAGGGAGGGACAGTGGCACTCAGTCCTGGTGAGGCAGGGACAGTGGCACTCAGTCCTGGTGAGGCAGGGAGGGACAGTGGCACTCAGTCCTGGTGAGGCAGGAAGGGTGAGAGGGCAGTGGTGGCTCAGTCCTGGTGAGGTTGGGAGGGACAGTGTGGCTCAGTCCTGGTGAGGCAGGGAGGGGAAGTGTGGCTCAGCCCTGGAGAGGCAGGGAGTGACAGTGGCACTCAGTCCTGGTGAGGCAGGGAGGGACGGTGGCACTCAGTACTGGTGAGGCAGGGAAGGGCAGTGTGGCTCAGTCCTGGTGAGGCAGGGAGGGGCAGTGTGGCTCAGTCTGGTTAGGCAGGGAGGGACAGGGGGCCTCAGTCCTGGTGAGGAAGGGAAGGGCAGTGTGGCTCAGTCCTGGTGAGGCAGGGAGGGCAGTGTGGCTCAGTCCTGGTGAGGAGGGAGGGACAGTGACACTCAGTCCTGGTGAGGCAGGAAGGCATGTGTGCTCAGTCCTGGTGAGGCAGGGAGGGACAGTGTGGCTCAGTCCTGGTGAAGAAGGGAGGAACAGTGGCACTCAGTCCTGGTGAGGCAGGAAAGGGCATTGTTGCTCAGACCTGATGAGGCTGGGAGGGACAGTGTGGGTCAGTCCTGGTGAGGCTGGGAGGGACAGTGTGGCTCAGTCCTGGTGAGGCAGGGAGGGGCAGTGTGGCTCAGTCCTGGTGAGGCAGGAAGGGACGGTGGCACTCAGTCCTGGTGAAGCAGGGAGGGACAGTGGCACTCAGTCCTTGTGAGGCAGGGAGGGGCAGTGTGGCTCAGTCCTGGTGAAGCAGGGAGGGACAGTGGCACTCAGTCCTGGTGAGGCAGGGAAGGACAGTGGCACTCAGTCCTGGTGAGGCAGGGAGGGACAGTGGCACTCAGTCCTGGTGAGGCAGGGAGGGACAGTGGCACTCAGTCCTGGTGAGGCAGGGAGGGACAGTGGCACTCAGTCCTGGTGAGGCAGGGAAGGGCAGTGTGGCTCAGTCCTGGTGAGGTTGGGAGGGACAGTGTGGCTCAGTCCTGGTGAGGCAGGGAGGGGAAGTGTGGCTCAGCCCTGGAGAGGCAGGGAGTGACAGTGGCACTCAGTCCTGGTGAGGCAGGGAGGGCCGGTTGCACTCAGTACTGGTGAGGCAGGGAAGGGCAGTGTGGCTCAGTCCTGGTGAGGCAGGGAGGGGCAGTGTGGCTCAGTCCTGGTGAGGCAGGGAGGGACAGTGACACTCAGTCCTGGTGAGGCAGGGAAGTGCAGTGTGGCTCAGTCCTGGTGAGGCAGGGAGGGACAGTGTGGCTCAGTCCTGGTGAAGAAGGGAGGAACAGTGGCACTCAGTCCTGGTGAGGCAGGAAAGGGCATTGCTGCTCAGACCTGATGAGGCTGGGAGGGACAGTGTGGCTCAGTCCTGGTGAGGCAGGGAGGGGCAGTGTGGCTCAGTCCTGGTGAGGCAGGAAGGGACGGTGGCACTCAGTCCTGGTGAAGCAGGGAGGGACAGTGGCACTCAGTCCTGGTGAGGCAGGCAGGGGCAGTGTCACTCAGTCCTCGTGAGGCAGGGAGGGACGGTGGCACTCAGTCCTGGTGAGGCAGGGAGGGGCAGTGTCACTCAGTCCTTGTGAGGCAGGGAGGGACGGTGGCACTCAGTCCTGGTGAGGCAGGAGGGAGGACAGTGTGGGCACTCAGTCCTGGTGAGGCAGGGAGGGACGGTGGCACTCAGTCCTGGTGAGGCAGGGAGGGACGGTGGCACTCAGTCCTGGTGAGGCAGGGAAGGGCAGTGTCAGTCAGTCCTGGTGAGGCAGGGAGGAACAGTGGCACTCAGTCCTGGTGAGGCAGGGAGGGACGGTGGCACTCAGTCCTGGTGAGGCAGGGAGGGGCAGTGTCATCAGTCCTGGTGAGGCAGGGAGGGGCAGTGTCAGTCAGTCCTGGTGAGGCAGGGAGGGGCAGTGTCAGTCAGTCCTGGTGAGGCAGGGAGGGGCAGTGTCACTCAGTCCTGGTGAGGCAGGGAGGGGCAGTGTCACTCAGTCCTGGTGAGGCAGGGAGGGGCAGTGTCAGTCAGTCCTGGTGAGGCAGGGAGGGGCAGTGTCACTCAGTCCTGGTGAGGCAGGGAGGGACGGTGGCACTCAGTCCTGGTGAGGCAGGGAGGGGCAGTGTCAGTCAGTCCTGGTGAGGCAGGGAGGGACAGTGGCACTCAGTCCTGGTGAGGCAGGGAGGGACGGTGGCACTCAGTCCTGGTGAGGCAGGGAGGGGCAGTGTCAGTCAGTCCTGGTGAGGCAGGGAGGGGCAGTGTCAGTCAGTCCTGGTGAGGCAGGGAGGGGCAGTGTCAGTCAGTCCTGGTGAGGCAGGGAGGGGCAGTGTCACTCAGTCCTGGTGAGGCAGGGAGGGACGGTGGCACTCAGTCCTGGTGAGGCAGGGAGGGGCAGTGTCAGTCAGTCCTGGTGAGGCAGGGAGGGACAGTGGCACTCAGTCCTGGTGAGGCAGGGAGGGACGGTGGCACTCAGTCCTGGTGAGGCAGGGAGGGGCAGTGTCAGTCAGTCCTGGCGAGGCAGGGAGGGGCAGTGTCAGTCAGCATGGTGAGGCGGGAGGCAGATGTGGTCATCGTTCTGGTGAGCAGGAAGGAGGCAGGTCACTCGTTGGGTTTTCAGGAGGGGCAGTGTCACTCAGATCCTGGTGAGGCAGGGAGGTGACATAGGTCAATGTGACATGGTGTGCGGACAGATGTGGTGGTGATGGTTTAGGTTACAAAGAACCGCAACAGGTCACATGTTCGTAGTTGTCACCACTGCCGCCACCACCACCTGCACGGCACCTATCTACAACTGACCAATTTCATGGTACTTCGTACCCTCATATCCTGGCCTCTGTTCATATTCTTTGTTGCTGTGACTGACGGATCAGCCAGGTTGTTGCTGCCACCTGCCCGCAGGCTCATATAATCAAATTTACATACCTTAACTACTGGGAGCGCCTGGAAGCACTTGACTTGTACTCACTAGAGCGCAGGCGAGATATATATATCATAATCTACACCTGGAAGATTCTGGAGGGACTGGTCCCTAGTGTACACACAGCAATCACAACACACGAAAGCAAAAGCCTTGGCAGGCCATACAATAGAGCGGAAAATAATGTATGGGACCTGGGAGTAGTAACGTCTGAGGATCTCACTTTCAAGGATCACAACAGTGCCACGATCGCACGTGCAAAGAAAATGATAGGATGGATAATGAGAACGTTCAAAACGAGAGATGCCAAGCCTATGATGATCCTTTTCAAATCACTTGTTCTCTCTAGGCTGGAATACTGCTGTACATTAACATCTTCATTCAAAGCAGGTGAAATCGCAGATCTAGAGAGTGTACAGAGATCCTTTATTGCACGTATAAGTACTGTCAAGCACCTTAACTACTGGGAACGCTTGGAAGCACTTGACTTGTACTCGTTGGAACGCAGGAGGGAGAGATATATCATAATCTACACTTGGAAAATCTTGGAAGGAATGGTCCCAAGTCTGCACACACAAATCACTCCCTACGAAAGTAAAAGACTGGGCAGGCGATGCAAAATGCCACCAATAAAAAGTAGGGGCGCCATTGGTACACTAAGGGAAAACACCATAAGTGTCCGGGGCCCAAGACTGTTCAACAGCCTCCCACCAGCAATAAGGGGCATTCCGGGAAGACCCCTGATTGTCTTCAAGAGGGAGCTGGACAGATACCTAAAGACGGTGCCGGATCACCCGAGCTGTGGTTTGTACGTTGGATTGCGTGCAGCCAGCAGTAACAGCCTCGATGATCAGGCCCTGATCCACCGGGAGGCCTGGTCGTGGACCGGGCCGCGGGGGCGTTGATCCCCGGAATGCCCTCCAAGTAGCCTCCAGGTAGAATGTTGAATAGTCAGGGCCAATGCATGTTAAAATAATCCCTTATTGCCTCTATGGTACCAACCTTATATTTTACACATCGTCCCATACATATCTCTTATGTACGTTCTTACTGTACGATTGGCCCTCATATACCTTTCACCTATATAATCATTCATTTATAATGTATGTATGTGTGTGTGTGTGTGTGTGTGTGTGTGTGTGTGTGTGTGTGTGTGTGTGTGTGTGTGTGTGTGTGTGTGTGTGTGTTAGTTACCATTTTGTCCTAGGCACATGTCGATTAGACACTAGGCCTGTTGTGTGTGTGTAGGTGTGTAGGTGTGTAGGTGTGTAGGTGTGTGTAGGTGTGTGTAGGTGTGTGTGTGTGTGTGTGTGTGTGTGTGTGTGTGTGTGTGTGTGTGTGTGTGTGTACTCACCTATTTGTACTCACCTATTTGTGGTTGCAGGGGTCGAGTCTTAGCTCCTGGCCCCGCCCCTTCACCGGTTGCTACTGGGCCCTCTCTCTCCCTGCTCCATGAGCTTTATCAAACCTCGTCTTAAAACTGTGTATGGTTCCTGCCTCCACTACGTCATTTTCTAGGCTATTCCACTGCCTTACAACTCTATGACTGAAGAAATACTTCCTAATATCTCTCTGACTCATTTGTGTCTTCAACTTCCAATTGTGGCCTCTTGTTTCTGTGTCCCCTCCCTGGAACATCCTGTCTTTGTCCACCTTGTCTATTCCACGCAGTATTTTATGTCGTTATCATGTCTCCCCTGACCCTCCTGTCCTCCAGTGTCGTCAGGCCGATTTCCCTTAATCTTTCTTCATAGGACATTCCCCTTAGCTCTGGAACTAACCTTGTGGCAAACCTTTGTACTTTCTCTAGTTTCTTGACGTGCTTTATCAAGTGCGGGTTCCAAACAGGTGCTGCATACTCCAGTATGGGCCTGACATACACGGTGTACAGTGTCTTGAACGATTCCTTACTAAGGTATCAGAATGCTGTTCTCAGGTTTGCCAGGCGCCCATATGCTGCAGCACTTATCTGATTGATGTGTGCTTCCGGAGACATGCTCGGTGTTATACTCACCCCAAGATCTTTCTCCTTGAGTGAGGTTTGCAGTCTTTGGCCACCTAGCCTATATTCTGTCTGTGGTCTTCTGTGCCCTTCCCCTATCTTCATGACTTTGCATTTGGCAGGATTAAATTCGAGAAGCCATTTGCTGGACCAGGCGTCCAGTCTGTCCAGGTCTCTTTGAAGTCCTGCCTGGTCCTCATCAGATTTAATTCTCCTCATTAACTTCACATCATCTGCAAACAGGGACACTTCTGAGTCTAACCCTTCCATCATGTCGTTCACATATACCAAAAATAGCACTGGTCCTAGGACCGACCCCTGTAGGACCCCGCTCGTCACAGGTGCCCACTGTGATACATCATTACGTACCATGACTCGTTGTTGCCTCCCTGTCAGGTATTCTCTGATCCATTGCAGTGCCCTTCCTGTTATATGTGCCTGATGCTCTAGTTTCTGCACTAATCTCTTGTGAGGAACTGTGTCAAAGGCCTTCTTGCAGTCCAAGAAGATGCAATCAACCCACCCCTCTCTCTCGTGTCTTACTTCTGTTATTTTATCATAAAACTCCAGAAGGTTTGTGACACAGGATTTGCCTTCCGTGAACCCGTGCAGGTTGGCATTTATACTCTTGTTCAATTCCAGGTGCTCCACCACTCTCCTCCTGATAATCTTCTCCATAATTTTGCATACTATACACGTCAATGACACAGGTCTATAATTTAGTGCCTCTTTTCTGTCTCCTTTTTTAAAAATGGGAACTATATTTGCCGTCTTCCATACCTCAGGTAGTTGCCCAGTTTCCAGGGACGTGTTGAAGATTGTGGTAAGTGGCACGCACAACATATCTCCTCCCTCTCTAAGGATCCACAGGGAGATGTCCGGTCCCATTGCCTTTGAGGTATCGATGTGTGTGTATGTATATGTGTGTATGTGTGTGTGTGTGTGTGTGTGTGTGTGTGTGTGTGTGTGTGTGTGTGTGTGTGTGTGTGTGTGTGTGTGTGTGTATGTGTGTGTCTCAGCAGTAGTACCAGTTCCTAGTAACCAGTTACCAGTAACCAGTGTACCAGTAGATGACTCACTACCAACCGTCTCTGCGTGAATCACTGACTGTATTCATATTGCTGCTGACCACAGCAGTATTTCAAAGACCCCCTCACATATGGGTACTGTGGGCAGTTAGTCTTATGTGAGAGAGCAGGGAGGCAGGTCACGGCTGTTTGGCGCTTCACATACTTTCAGTTCCAATATACGTACTTCCAGCCTACTACCAGGTGAGAAGATGGGTATAACGAACTTATTGTCCCATCGTATTCCACTTGAACCTGGTACTAGACCTATCTACATACCTGCGTACAGAATGCCCCATTCACAAGTTGCTGTCGCAGAAGAATTGATCAATCAAATGCTTGATGATGGAGTTACTGCACCTAGCAATTCACCTTGGAATGCACCCTTGATCCTAGTACCTAAGAAGGATAGTACTTGGCGCCCAGTGATTGACTTTAGGAAGTTAAACGCGAAAACCATTCCAGATCGCTTTCCACTTCCTGTACTAGGTGACCTTTTACGCAATATCGGCGATAACAAAGTCTTCTCGACCCTGGACTTGTTACAAGGGTTTTGGCAAGTCCCTCTTCACGAGGACAGCCAAGAGTTAACTGCATTCTCCACTCCCAAAGGTGATTATCACTTCCTCCTTATGGCGTTTGGATTACGATCGTCTCCTATCACGTTCTCTAGACTCATGACCAACATCTTTAGAGGTCTTATAGGTAAAGCACTTATGGTGTACTTGGACGACGTAATCGTCATGTCCGAAGACGTGGACACACACCTGAAAAGACTTGATATAGTACTTGGCAAGCTTGAAGAAGCCAATTTAAAGATCAAACTGTCCAAATGTCAATTTTTCAGATCAGAAATTAAGTTTCTTGGTCACATAGTCACTCCCAGAGGGGTTACGACTGATCAAAGTAAAGTAACTGCAGTACTAAATTTTCCAACTCCCAAAACTGCTGATGCCGTAAGATCCTTTGTGGGCTTAGCAGGTTTTTATAGATCTTTCATTGCCAATTTTTCTTCCATAGCCGCTCCTCTAACTGAGTTGCTTAAGAAAGATGCTCCTTTTGTTTGGACCTTCCGTCAAGAGCATTCCAGACATTAAAAGAAAAGTTAACGTCTGCTCCAATTTTGAAATTCCCAGAATTTTCTAAGCCCTTCTATCTGACAACTGATGCTAGTTCAATTGGCATGTGTGTGTGTGGTGTGTGTGTGTGTGTGTGTGTGTGTGTGTGTGTGTGTGTGTGTGTGTGTGTGTGTGTGTGTGTCCGTGTGTGTCGTGTGTGTCCGTGTGTGTCCGTGTGTGTCCGTGTGTGTCCGTGTGTGTCCGTGTGTGTCGTGTGTGTCCGTGTGTGTGGTGTGTCCGTGTGTGTGGTGTGTCCGTGTGTGTGGTGTGTCCGTGTGTGTGGTGTGTCCGTGTGTGTGGTGTGTCCGTGTGTGTGGTGTGTCCGTGTGTGTGGTGTGTCCGTGTGTGTGGTGTGTCCGTGTGTGTGGTGTGTCCGTGTGTGTGGTGTGTCCGTGTGTGTGGTGTGTCCGTGTGTGTGGTGTGTCCGTGTGTGTGGTGTGTCCGTGTGTGTGTGGTGTGTCCGTGTGTGTGTGGTGTGTCCGTGTGTGTGTGGTGTGTCCGTGTGTGTGTGGTGTGTCCGTGTGTGTGTGGTGTGTCCGTGTGTGTTGTGTGTCCGTGTGTGTGTGTGTCGTGTGTGTGTGTGTGTGTGTGTGTGTGTGTGTGTGTGTGTGTGTGTGTGTGTGTGTGTGGTGTGTGTGTGTGTGTGCGTGTGTGTCCGTCCGTCCGTCCGTGCCTGTCACAGCTGCTAAACCATTATGACAATTGCGGAGGCATTGGAAGACGACCAAAACGCAATGTGATTTACACAGATTTTGCGAAGGCGCTTGACAAATGCGATCATGGAGTGACAGCGCACAAAATGAGGTCCATGGACATTACGGGGAATAGGCAGATGGATTTTCGGGTGCCTAACACACAACACAAAAAGTAGTAGTGAACAGGGCAAGATCCAGCATCAGCGAGGTCAAAAGCTCAGTGTCCCTATGCACTGTCCTGGCACCACTGCTGTTTCTCATCCTCATAGCAGACATAGACAAAAACACCCGGTACACTTTTGTATCATCATTTGCAGATGACACTAAAATAAACATGAAAGTCACTATGTACAGGAAGACATAAACAGGGTTTTCCAGTGGGCAGTGGAGAACATGACGTTCAATGGTGATAAGTTCCAGCTGCTTAGGTATGGAAAGAATGAAGAACTCAAAAGGAACATTATATACAAAACTCAAGAGGGTCACCAAATAGAACGTAAGGAACACGTAAAAGACCTGGGAATAATTATGTCAGCTGACCTTTCTTTTAAAGACCATAACAAGACAAAGATCACAACAGCCAGGAAAATGACGGGGTGGGTATTGAGAACTTTCAAAAAAGGGAAATAATGCCGATGGTGACACTTCAAATCGCTAGTGCTCCCTCACTTAGAATATTGCTCAGTGCTGACGGCCCCGTTCAAAGCAGGAGAAATATTGGAGCTGGAACAAATACTAAGATCGTTTACGGCTCACACTGAGCCAGTAAAGCACCTAAACTACTGGGAACGCCTTCAAGTCTTAAACATGTACTCATTAGAGCGGAGAGAGAGATACATGAAAATATATACCTGGAAAGTACTAGAGGGCCTGGTCCCAAATCTGCACACTGCCATAACAACATACTGGAGTGAGAGATATGGGAGGAAGTATAAAATAAACCCAGCGAGGAGCAGGGGTGCGGTGGGGACAATAAGGGAACACTATCAACATCCGGGGTCCCAGATTATTCAACATCTTACCAGAAGTTATCAGAAACACGGCTGGGACAAGAGGAAACTGGACAAGTATCTTCACAAGGTGCCAGATCAACCAGGCTGTGATGGATGTGGAGCAGCGGGCGTCCAGCAGCAACAGCCTGGTTGATCAGGCAAGTACCAGACGAGCCTGGCCCATGGCCGGGCTCCGAGAGTAGATTAACTCTCGAAACTCTTCAAAGGTACAAAGGTAAAGGTAGGTGTGTGTGTGTGTGTGTGTGTGTGTGTGTGTGTGTGTGTGTGTGTGTGTGTGTGTGTGTGTGTGTGTGTGTGTGTGTACTCAACTAGTTGAACTCACCTAATTGTGGTTGCGGGGGTCGATTCACAGCTCCTGGCCCCGCCTCTTCAACTCGCCGCTACTCAGTCACTCTTCCCGCTCCGTGAGCTTTATCATACCTCTTCTTAAAGCTATGTATGGATCCTGCCTCCCCTACATCACTACCCAGGCTATTCCACTTCCTGACAACTCTGTGAAGAAATACTTCTTAACATCCCTGTGATTCATCTGAGTCTTCAACTTCCAACTGTGACCCCTTGTTGCTGTGTCCCATCTCTGGAACATCCTGTCTCTGTCCACCTTGTCTATACCTTTCAGTATTTTATATGTCGTTATCATATCCCCCCTATCTCTCCTCTGTGTGTACTCACCTAGTGGAGGTTGCAAGGGTCGAGTGTGTGTGTGTGTGTGTGTGTGTGTGTGTGTGTGTGTGTGTGTGTGTGTGTGTGTGTGTGTGTGTGTGTGTGTGTGTGTGTGTGTGTGTGTGGTGCGTTTGTTTTTGCCTAATAAGCTAAATCGTCCAGTTTGGCCTACTTGGCAAGGATTCACTTTGCCGAATAAGCAGAATGAAAATTTGTTGCTGTCATAAATCAGCGGAAATCAATCTGAGCATAACGGAAAAGAATTTATATCGTAGATTTAATGTAATTTTATATATATATAAGTTGACCAATGATCAATATAGCAGAATTTAGCATAAAAAATTGTGTCAGTTTCAGGGAGATCAGGTGAGGTTACTAAGATTCTTTAAAGCCACATATAAAAATCATATATTATTTTATTATTTATTATCACACTGGCCGATTCCCACCAAGGCAGGGTGGCCCGAAAAAGAAAAACTTTCACCATCATTCACTCCATCACTGTCTTGCCAGAAGGGTGCTTTACACTACAGTTTTTAAACTGCAACATTAACACCCCTCCTTCAGAGTGCAGGCACTGTACTTCCCATCTCCAGGACTCAAGTCCGGCCTGCCGGTTTCCCTGAACCCCTTCATAAATGTTACTTTGCTTATACTCCAACAGCACGTCAAGTATTAAAAACCATTTGTCTCCATTCACTCGTATCAAACACGCTCACGCATGCCTGCTGGAAGTCCAAGCCCCTCGCACACAAAACCTCCTTTACCCCCTCCCTCCAACCTTTCCTAGGCCGACCCCTACCCCGCCTTCCTTCCACTACAGACTGATACACTCTTGAAGTCATTCTGTTTCGCTCCATTCTCTCTACATGTCCGAACCACCTCAACAACCCTTCCTCAGCCCTCTGGACAACAGTTTTGGTAATCCCGCACCTCCTCCTAACTTCCAAACTACGAATTCTCTGCATTATATTCACACCACACATTGCCCTCAGACATGACATCTCCACTGCCTCCAGCCTTCTCCTCGCTGCAACATTCATCACCCATGCTTCACACCCATATAAGAGTGTTGGTAAAACTATACTCTCATACATTCCCCTCTTTGCCTCCATGGACAAAGTTCTTTGTCTCCACAGACTCCTAAGTGCACCACTCACCCTTTTCCCCTCATCAATTCTATGATTCACCTCATCTTTCATAGACCCATCTGCTGACACGTCCACTCCCAAATATCTGAATACATTCACCTCCTCCATACTCTCTCCCTCCAATCTGATATTCAATCTTTCATCACCTAATCTTTTAGTTAATAAAAAAATAGCTATATTTAGTTTTTCGGGGAAGGGGGTAATTTTTTAAGGGAGTATGGCCTATTCAGCTTAATTCAGCTTATTATCTACGACATATAAATAATGTTTGTTCCAGACAGTACGTATCTATCTGGAGTCTACTTGGAGGGTGCTCCGGGAGTCAACGCCCCCAGGAGCCTGATCAACCAGGCTGTTAGCTTTTGTTCCCTGCAGTTTAAATGTTTGTCTCTATGAATGCAGTAAATAATCCGTATCTGTTCCAGCTCTGATATCTCTCCTGCCTTAAATGAATCCATCAACACTAAACAGTACTCAAGTAAGAGAGCACAATTGATTTAAATAATGTCACCACTGGCATTGACTTCTTTGTTTTGAAGATTTTCATTATCCATTCCATTATTTTCCCATCAGAACATTTTCCTTACTGCGTTCTCGAAAATATAAGTCAACCTTGGAATAGAGGTGAGAGGCATTATAATCTATACCTGGAAAATTCTGGAAGCATTGGTCTCAATTCTGAACACCCAAATCATTTCCTATGAAAGTTAAGAGGTTTGGCAGACCTAATTAACCAGTAAATGGTCGCACCTTGCCTTGGCAAATAGCTGTCAGACACGCCTTTCGGCTTAAGTCTCAGGTCTTTTGTTCTTGATGGCGTCAGATCTCTGCATCAAGTCAAAACACATGGTGCACACCTCATTGTGGGGGGTGGGGGGGGGTGCTTGAAGGACCACATAAGCTCAAGGAAACAGCTGAGCAAGAGATTCTGGCGGAGCTCTGGCCTCTGTGCAGAGCTCGTGAGAGGGCTGCTGGAGAGTCTCTGGAGGAGACTGTTGGAGACTCTGGGTAGAGTACTGGCTGGAGCAGTGCTCGGCTGTGTAGGTCTTGGGACCTGTGGCTAGAGTGCGACCGAGTTCCTGTGGTGAGCTGTCCTCTGAACTATAAGTTATATTCTGTTTCGTCAGTTGATTGTATTCAATGTCTCACTGCTATGTGTACCATCTCCATTTATCTAAACCTAATAGTGTTCTCCTGTTCCCAAATACATTATTGTACAAGGACTTAATAATAAACTGCGTTTGAGTGGAATAGTAATATTCACTGTCCCCATTATTTATTTTATTCATTATTTTATTTCAAGTACTGAGAAAGTGAGTAGTGTGGTAGAGATAATGAGAGGTGATGGTGTAGTCACAAGTGACCTCACATTACCTCTGCTCCTGTCACTCGACGCACCTCTCCTGCCTACTTCCTCCGATTACTCCCTTATTCCCCAATTATCCATACATTCCATTATCCCCTTACATGACAGGGTTGTAATGAGTACACTACGAGAAAACTCGGTAAGTGTGAAAGTACTAAAAGTTTTCAACGTCCTCCCCTAATACATAAGGTGAATAACCAACAGACCCCTGGTTGTCTTCAATAAAGAACTGCACAAGTTTCTGAACTCAGTGCCTGATCAGCCGGGATGTGGTGTTTACCTTGGATTTCGTTTGGGTAGCACTAACAGCTTGGTTAATCCACCATAAGGACTGAGGGTGTTGACCTTCGAAACACTCCAGGATGGCAGGTACACAACTGGAAACCTCCACCCTAAGAAGAATTCAAATAAAACTTAAAAAAAAAATAAGATTCTGCAATTCAAATTTATAGTTTATTCCGTGTCATTGGTTATGTCAACAAATTTAAATAAATGGACAATATCCCTACCATTTATACCGAAATATGTGTGATGAATGGTTTGAAAAACCGACAAGTTGAAGATTGAGACACTTATGCAGCATATGGAAATCTTTATTCAGGAAACGTTTCGCCACACAGTGGCTTCATCAGTCCAATACAAAGAGGAAGGCGTAAGGAGAGGAGGAGAATGAGGTAATCAGTCCCTCAACCTGGAGTCGATGTGTTCAGTCCATCAATCTACAAGATTGATGGACTGAACACATCGACTCCAGGTTGAGGGACTGATTACCTCATTCTCCTCCTCTCCTTACGCCTTCCTCTTTGTATTGGACTGATGAAGCCACTGTGTGGCGAAACGTTTCCTGAATAAAGATTTCCATATGCTGCATAAGTGTCTCAATCTTCATACCGAAATATGCTGGGTTTCCGGTAAAGAGTGGCACCATCTCATAGAGAAGAGGCCTCTGGCAATGTTGAGCTCCCACAACTTGCCTGGCTTCACAATAACATTGAGTACCAGATAGCATAAAAATTGTTTCCATGAAGGCAAGAAGCGGGTTAGTCTCTTTCAAGTTACTATAAGTTAATTTGAATATGATTTTTGTGGTTACCATCCCCACAGTCTGGTCCCAGACCAGGCCTCCTGGATCATAGCTTGATCAACCATGATGCTGGTGCTAGTATCACTCCAAATGTATGCACCACAGCCTGGCTGATCGGGAATTTCCTCTTGTGTATGAAGAGAGATTGCTGAAGAGTCTTGGTTGATTTACATTATTCATCTTTTATCTCCTGCACCTCCATTTTTCACTAAGTATTTTCCACTGTCTGCCAAGCCTGTCGCTCTAAGGAGGTGTACTCGTCCCTCTGGTTATTAGAGAATCCTAAGACTAAACAAGAATATACACACACTGCAGTCAGCACCTGCAGCCAAACTTGAGAAGAACCACTTTTTCTTGTTTGTATGGCCAGAAGCGTGGGGCCACTTCCGGCAGGACCTGCTCCTGCCACACCACCCTGGTCTCTACCACCACACTTGTATCATTCACCCACACCACTACCACCTTAAGAACATAAGAAAGAAGGAACATGGCAGCAGGCCTACTGGCCCATGCGAGGCAGGTCCAAGTCTCCTACCGGCTTAAGCCAATGCCCCAACCTAGTCAGGTCAGGTCACATTCACCTAAGGAAGGAGCGCGGCATCTGACCTAGTAACACAAGCTAGTCAGGTCCAGCTCACCCGCACCCACTCATGTATTTATCTAACCTATTTTTAAAACTACACAACGTTTTAGCCTCTATAACTGTACTCGGGAGTTTGTTCCACTCATTCACAACTTTATTACCAAACCAGAGCTTCCCTATACTCTTCCTAAATCTGAATTTTTCCAGTTTAAAGCCATTGCTGCAAGTTCTGTCTAGGACTTGCATCCCCTTTATTTATTCCTGTCTTCTATTTATACACCTCAATCATATCATCCCTAATTCTACGCCTTTCTAGAGAGTGCAGATTCAGGACCCCTCAGTCTATCCTCATAGGGAAGATTTGGGGGACATGGGATAAACTTTGTCATCCTCCTTTGTACGTTTTCAAGAGCATTTATATCCATTCTGTAATACGGTGACCAAAACTGCGCAGCATAATCTAGATGAGGCCTAACCAAAGATATAGAGAGTTGAAAAACAACCTGAGGACTCCTAATATTTATGCTTCTTGACATGAAGCCAAGGATTCTGTTAGCTTTATTGTGAACACTTATGCACTGTTGTCTTGGTTTTAGATTACTGCTAACCAGAATTCCCAAATCCTTTTCACAATCAGTAATATTAAGATCTACATTATTTAGTTTATATGTGGCATAGTTATTTTCCTGTCCAATGTTTAAAACTTTGCATTTGTTTATATTAAACTGCATCTGCCATTTCTCTGACCACTGCATCAGTCTATTCAAATCTTCCTGGAGTGCTCTCATGTCCTCGTCAGAATGAATTCGACGGCCTATTTTGGTGTCATCGGCAAACTTGCTTATGTCGCTATTTATTCCCTCATAAATGTCGTTTATGTAGATTGTGAACAACAGGGGGCCCATCACTGACCCCTGTGGAACACCGCTCGTGATGCTTCCCCACTCTGATTTCTCCCCATTTATGCAAACTGTCAACCATGCCTCTATCCAGGAAAAAATGTCTCCTATTCCGTGCACCTTAATTTTCCTCAATAGTGTCTGATGTGGGACTCTATCAAAAGCCTTACTGAAGTCCATATACACAATATCATCATTGCCATGATCCACCTCCTCAAATATCTTAGTGAAAAAAGTTAACAAATTCGTAAGGCAAGAACGCCCTTTTGTAAAGCCGTGCTGAAATTCATTGATTAATTTATGCTTTTCAAGATGGCTACGAATTGCCTCAGCAATTATTGATTCCATAAATTTTCCCACTATGGAGGTTAGGCTTATTGGTCTATAGTTTGAAGCCAAGGACCTGTCACCTGCTTTGAAAATAGGTATCACATTTGCCATTTTCTACTTATCTGGCACCATGCCAGTTTGTAGTGATATGTTGAAAAGATTAGCCAAAGGTATGCTAAGCTCCTCTTTACATTCCTTTAGAACCCTTGCATACATTCAGCCACACCACCATATTTACATCATCCGGCTATATCACCACCACTACCACTTCTTATCATCCAGTCTCACCCATTTTGGATGACAAAAATGAGACTCTGGAAGAATCCCGACATAGATAAGGCATTTGACAAAAGTGGTCACGGAGCAACAGCACATAAAATAAGATCAAAAGATATAACATCAATATAGGCTACTAGATTTTTTGTTTCTTTTTACCAACAGAACACAATATGACTATAGATTTGATGAGTTCCGAGAGCTTTTCTCCTCCCAGAGTCCGGCCTTGGGCCAGGCTCGTCTGGTGCCTGCCTGGTCAACCAGGCTGTTGCTGCTGGTGGACCACTGGCCCACATATCCATCACAACCTGGTTGCTTGATCTGGCACTTGGTGCAGATACTTACCTTGTTTCCTCTTGAAGACTTCTACACTTGTCCCAGCAGTGTTTCTGATATCTTCTGGTAACATATGAATAATCTGGGGCCCACGAATATTGATACAGTGTTTCCTTACTGTGCCAACTGCGTCCCTGATGTTCAATGGATTTATTCTGCACTTAATCCCATCCCATATATTTCAGTATGTTATGGCAGTGTAAAGATCTGGGACGAGACCCTCAAGTACTTTCCAAGTATATATTATCATGTATCTCTCCTCCGCTCCGGTGAGTACACATTTAGGACTAAGGTGTTCCCAGTAATTTAAAGGCTTTATTAGCTCTATGCGGGCCGTAAACTATCTCTGTATATAAACCATACCCCCGGCCGGGATTGAACCCGCGGTCATAGTCTCAAAACTCCAGCCCGTCGCGTTAGCCACTAGACCAGCTAGCCACTAAGATTCATCCAACTAGGTATATTTCTACACCATAGGAAGGTTAGCACAGGCACCACTGTGACCACAAATGCAAGTTTTTTACAGACGAATCTCCAGCTAGCGTGGCCGTGACGATCTCTAGCTCAAGTCCCTTCACTGCCGTCAAGGGACTTGAGCTAGAGTTCGTCACGGCCACGCTAGCTGGAGATTCGTCTGTAAAAACTTGCATTTGTGGTCACAGGCTCTGATCCACCAGGAGGCCTGGTCTCAGACCGGGCCGCGGGGGCGTTGACCCCCGGAACTCTCTCCAGGTAAACTCCAGGTAAACAGTGGTGCCTGTGCTAACCTTCCTATGGTGTAGAAATATACCTAGTTGGATGAATCTTAGTGGCTAGCTGGTCTAGTGGCTAACGCGACGGGCTGGAGTTTTGAGACTATGACCGCGGGTTCAATCCCGGCCGGGGGTATGGTTTGTTTGCAATCGTGTCATTACGATTTCTTGAGTCATGATCTCTGTATATGTTCCAACTATGATATTTCTCCTACTCTGAACGGGACCATTAACACTGACCAATTTTCCAAATGAGAGAATATAAGCGATTTGAAAAGTGTCACTACCGGCACTATTTCCCTTGTTTTGAAAGCTCTCATTATCCATCCCGACATCTTCCTGACTGTCGTTACTTTGGTCCTATTGTGTTCTTTGAATGAAAGGTCCGCTAACATAATTACTCCCAGATCTTTCACGTGTCCCTTCTGTTATATTTGACGATGCTCTTGAGTTTTGTTTTCAGTGTCTCTCTTGAGTTCATTCTTTCCATACCTATGCAACTAGAACTTATCACCATTGAACGTCATATTGTTCTCCACTGTCCACTGGAAAACCCTGCTTATATCGTCTTGCATTTTTTCAGTGTCTTCTATCAAGTGACTTTCATGCTTATTTTAGTGTCATCTGCAAACGATGATACAAAATTGTGACGGGTGTTTTTTCCATGTCTGCTATGAGGATAAGAAACAGCAGAGGTGCCAGGACAGTGCCTTGGGGTACTGAGCGTTTTACCTCTGATGCTGGATTTTGCGTTGTGTTAGAAGACTGAAAATCCATCTGCCTTCCTTCGGAGTTATGTATATGGCCCTCATTTTGTGTGTAATCACCCCCATGCTCGCATTTATTAAACACCTTTGCAAAATCCAACGTCTCTAATTCCATCATAGTGGTTTGGCAGTTGTGACAGGCATGATCTTCCAGTTCTACAACCGTGCTGGTTTGCATAATGCAGATTGTGCTGTTCTATGAAATTTGTAAATTGAGATTATATCACATCACTCTTTCGAAGACTTTTTTTTTTTGATGTGGGATATTAGGGCTACAAGTCTGTAATTTTTAGCAGGTGTTCTATGCAAAGGAGCTATGTCTACACTCTAAGGTCTCTGGTATTTCACGTAGATGTAAGCTCTTTCTCAAAAGGGTACTGAGGACTCAGTGGTAATGGTACTTTGTACTTTTTTATAAATAGAGAATTCAAAGAATTTGGTCCAGGTGCTGAGCGAGCATGTTTTCAATTTCTTTTTCGAATTCTATAAGATTAGTACCAATGTCTGTTAGTTTGGTCTGCCCAGCCTTCCGACGGAATGAAAAAGGTTTCTGCATTCTTCGCTCTTACCTTTGATATACCCTTGAAGAGTTTCGAGAGTTACTCTACTCTCTGAGCCCGGCCATGGGCCAGGCTCGTCTGCTGTCATTTAGTGGGTTCCTGAATACAGACTCGCATTGTTGTTTCAGGATTTCGTTCATATATCCATCGTCAGTATATGAGCCTCCTCTTAAAATAATCAGGTAATGAACCAATGGCAAATGAGTTCTAAAACTCACAGGCCAGTGCGTTGACCACTCGGCAAGCTGGCTCTAATAAGATTCATTTAATTAGGTATAGGGAGGTTAGCATAGATTCCACTGTTACCACAAATTCAGATTTTTACAGACGAGTTCCACACCAGTGCGGCTGTGTGGTCCATGTTAACTTCCCTATGGTGTACAGAAATATATCTAGTTGGACGAGTCTTATCAGAGCCAGCTGGCCCAGTGGTTAACGCACTGGCCTATGAGCTTTAGGACTCACTTGCATGGGTTCCACTCTCACCCGTTCTCTAATTTGTTTGCAATCATGTTATTACTATTCCGTGAGTCAGCCTTCTCTTATTAAGGATCCAATTCTACGGGTGGTTTTTAGCTCTGATTTTGCGTATGAATAGAAATATTTGGAGTTTCTTGGAGTATTCTGTATGTCCTTTCATTCCATTTATGTTTCTTCTGTTTGGTACGACAATTTAAGTTTTTTCCTCTAAATCAGCGACCTCTCGGATCAGACTATTTGCTTCGTTGAGATATTCATGTTATTAAACAATTCGGTAACCCATTTTCTTTTGTACATTCTCCTACGCTCTCTTTCTATATTTGATATAGGTTTCCTCAATGATTCATATTTAATATAAAATTTGTATGCTTCTCAGTTTAGCTTTCCCAGGCACTGGTGAGGCTTTACGGTGCACATGACTTTCCCAGAATATGTCTGATAATTCTTGGTAAATTTTGACCCAGTCAATTCTATGGTTATGTCTCTGATTAGTTCCTCGTTGTTTGTGAATATCAAATCCTGTATATTTACATTTCTAGTAGAATCAGTTGTCTGTTGGTTTAATGCAAACTTCTCACAAAGCCTCATTAGTTCCTTGGTATGTACCTGTTGAGCCAGTGTGTTTCCAAGAGATATTTCTGGAATAATGCTGTGATGAGCAATTTTACATTAGGGAGATGAGTGACAATTTGCAACCACAACCACTAACATCAAACTGTAGAATAAGCAATTTAGACAATAGGCACATAGATATCCTCTACAGTAGGCGTCCTGATCTCGTAGTTTGAGGGAGATGGGGATAGGGAGGAAGTGATGGGAGGGGGAAGGATGCATTCAACCACTTTAATACAGATATTTAACATTCGTGATCCATAGTTCCATCCTCACTGTTGCAAAACCAACCAACCAACCTACCTACTTCTCCTCCCCCCCCCCTCTCCCTCTCTCTTTGATGTGGAATGTTATGAATATCACGAGTAGATCTGTTTTAGTTCCTAAAAGGTTTTATTATGTCTCATTAACAGTTTTTCTTGGATCTATAAAACATACCAGAATATCATAATATAAAATATTTAATGATCAAATTTTAACACTAGGAAACAAGCAGTTTGATCATTACGTTCAACATCTATACCCCGCCCCCTCCCACACACTGATATGACTAATGATAGATTTTAACAATCTATGAATCCCACTGCTATTGATGGAAAATTACAAGGAAACATAATTAGCTTTAGTTCCTACTGTGTAACAATCATATATAGTAGCACATTGCTGATGTATCTAATTGTCCTAATTAAAAAGGAACACACATTTACATAGACACACGTTACATCTGTGATTATCCTGACTTCCTCCCCCAAACTGCTACATCCCAAAGGCCTACAGCAGTACTCATTTATTTGCCTCCTTTATACGTTGAAATGTCTACAACAATAATGTCTGTGATGGTGGTGCGTGACCACCCCTCTCCCTCTCCCCCTCAGTTCACCTGGTGACACTTGCTGTTAGCGGTACATACGTTCTGCTGTTGGTATACATACTGGAGAGAAAAAAAAATACCCATTGTAAGGATCAAGGTGTTTTTAATATTTCATATGAACATAAGAATGGAGGAACAATGTAGCAGGATTAATAGCCCTTTCTTGGCAGGGTCTATTCAAATTAAAAGAATTCTCACTCATATATTATTCTAACATATTTTTAAACTAACAAATGTAATAAGGTAAATAATTATACCAACCTGAGAGAGAGAGAATGGAGAGGGGATGATAATGTAAAATAATATAAATATCGTACCATCATACAACTAATCATAATTAAATTATGGTTTTTATATTCTTGGTACATAATTTCCCCGTACATACTTAATATCAGGTCCACAGCTAAAACATAGTGCACTAATATACAGATACGGATAACTCGTATACCAATTATCACCGCTGTTATAATCTCACGTTCTAGAATCATAACTGTCATAATTACAACCGTTCGGAAAATTACCGGAAGAATAAAGAGAACCTTCAAAACAAGAGATACCAAGCCAATAATGGTTCTCTCTCTAAGTCACTTCTCTCTAGTCTGGAATAATGCTGTACATTAACAGGCCCTTTTAAGACTTGCGAAATTGCAGACTTAACAGAGAACCTTCATTATTACCTGGAGAGAGTTTCGGGGGTCAACGCCCCCGCGGCCCGGTCTGTGACCAGGCCTCATGGTGGATCAGAGCCTGACTAACCAGGCTGTTACTGCTGGCTGCACGTAATCCAACGTACGAGCCACAGCCCGGCTGGTTAGGTACCGACTTTAGGTGCTTGTCCAGTGCCTGCTTGAAGACAGCCAGGGGTCTATTGGTAATCCCCCTTATGTATGCTGGGAGGCAGTTGTATAAATTTAGGAAAGCAGCTAAATTACTAGAACATCTTAAGTCCCTCGACCTGTACCTCCTGGAGTGAAGGTGAAAAAGATAAATTACAATTTATACCTCGAAAATTCTAGAGGGATTTGTACCATGTACAAAGAAATTACTGCCTACGAAAGGAAGAGGTTTAGTCGACAACGCACAATACCCCCAATGAAGAGAATGGGTGCTATGAGTACACTAAGAATTAAGACAATAAGATTAAGTAGCCCAAGACTTTTCAACAGCCTTCCAACATGAGAGAGAATGCCAACACACCTCTTGCTGTCTTTAAGAGGGAACTAGATAGGTTCCAGTCGATTCCTGACCAGCCAGGCTGTAGCTCGTACGGCCAGCTTAAAGAGCTTTGTTGATCAGGCCTCGAGTCACCAGGAGCCCTTGTCTAGCAGTAGTAATAGTGACATTTACAGAGAACCCTGATCGCGAGGCATGGGCTGGGACCGGACTGCGGGGGCGTTGTTACCCAAAAATATTCTTCAGGTATCCTTGAGGTAAGGTTGTCAGGTTCAGTTCCTTCCTCTCCTCTCCTCATGGTACATTACTCTTATCTGTGATTATTCATAATGCAAACTTATAGACAATTCCGAGCTTCTTCATGTGTTTTAACAGCAAAGTGCTCCACACTGTTGTAACATACTCGATTAGTCTACAGTATATGGTGAATAGTATTCTGAAGGAATCTATGTTCGAGTTCCTGAATGCTCTTCTGAGATGTGAATGTAAGAGTATAGGGAGGAGAGCGTGCGTATGTTCTCACTTTCACATTGCCATTTACAACATTTTACATCAATGGGTATTCTATAACCCTTGTATCCAATCACTGCAACGTTCCTTAACACATCTAAATACAGCAAACTCCTATTTAATTATTCAAAACCATGTGCCTGTGTTCGTTTCAGTCTTCGTAAGTGTATTGGGATGGAAGAAACACCCGCAAAGTAACGCACTGCACGCTCACCTATCATTCTCTTGTTACAACCACCTAGCTTGTAGCCTCCGGATACCTCAGAATCCTTTTATAACTACTATTGTCGGCGCGTCTCTCTCGTTGATTTTTTTTTTCAACAGATTTAGTATTGTACTGCTGAAATTTGTAGGCTTGTGGTCTGCACCATGATAACTGCCACACACCAGCCACAACTAGTATGCTGGACCATGATGACTAATCCACACCAGACATCACTTGCAGACTGGACCAGGATGACTGAAGATGATTCCTGGGGCTGTGCCTGGGAAGGTACAGCCCCAGGAATCACCCTCAATTACCCATCGTAAACCACCACTTACAGTCAGGGTCTGCAGTATAGATTACGTCCCATGTCGTTCCTTCCATCTCCAGGAAATATTTAACGTTTCTTTCTGGCTGATTCAAGTCACATCAATATGAAAATATAAACCACCCAACTTTCAACCACAGGCGGCAGTAATAAATGTGCTTTAAGTAAAATTTCAAGGCTAGAATCCGACTTCCGATGAATTTCAAGTAATCTCAAAAGTAGCCACTTTGCCAATATTTGAGACTGAACAACATCGCAAGACAAACATGGCAACTTCCCAATCAATCCTGGAAAACACGCAAATCCAAAAGAAATGGCTGACTCATAAAGGCTGGAGGCGGTGAAGTGATGACTGGTGCTGCCTCCCATTCTTAACTTTCAGCCACTACATGACAATCTTGGGGCGTCCTCGGGGCTTCTCTTAACCTTGCTGCTCGCTCTCACCAAGCCCACACATTCACAAGGCCTCCCCGGCCAAGTTACTGCTCCTACCACCTAATGTTTCAACACAAACTTTACAGTTATAACTCTTACCAGTTTCCGGAGTTGGTCTTACACTCTCTCTCCCAGCCTCAGGTCACCATTCACCTACTGCTGCCTGCGACTTGCACACCTAGTAGAACATAGTGCAGAAACTTAGACAGTTTCATATTTAAAACTACTTACTTCGTTATAGCTGCTGAATGTTACAATGTCTTAAGCCATAGATATTTTATTTTACGCTTCCGAATACCTCACTATAATACGTTACTTTAGTGCGCAGATTTGGGAAACGATCTAGTAGTATTTTTTATGTAGCATTAGATCTTTCCCCTCCGTTGTAGAGAGTGTTTTGTGACAGTCCCATTACTTTAGACATTTCAATCAATATAGACAATATATTGCTGTTCATTTATTCGTCGGGTAAAAAAAAATACATGAATGGCTCCAAAAATTATCGCCCCAGTCGCCTTTTACCTGGAGTTTACCTAGAGTTTTATCCGAAAGTCACTGCCCCCTGCAGTCCGGGGCCCCGACCAGGCCTCCTGGTCTGGGCCCTTTCCTTTACAAAACAGGTGACACTGCTTATTTGAGGAATGTAGAGAACCTTCAGCAGTGTATAAAACGTGCAGAGTTTAACGGCAACCATATTCACTAAGACACCCCACTGGCACACGCAGTGCATCTGCTTTTGTTTTTATTGAATATTCATTATAATATTAAATGTGCAATGCTCAATCTATAAGTTATACAGTGAGGGAGGAATGGATGATAACCAGGTTTGATCAGAAGGGCAGGGGCAGCACTAATTCCTCGGATCAAGAGCCCTTCACCTGTACTAGAGGGCATAGATACGATTAAGTAACCTAACCTAAAATAGTGTAAAAACAAGGCTGATATGTTGCACGATATTTAATGTGTAATAAAGCAAATGTACAATGAGTGTGGGTTGAGAGGCGAGATGATTACTAATGAGGAAGAGATGGTGAGACACTCAGCTGGCTGCCGCTAACATACCTCTACACTTCCGGTGTTGTGTTCCCGTTAGAGCTGCGACCAGTGGTCAAGCTGCTGCTGCTGGTGGTGGTTGCCCCGCCCACCTTCACATGACTGCGGTCACACCACTCAACAAACATTACTGAGGCCACCTACACACGTGCTCTCCAAGGCACAACACCTACATTCCATTTCCTTAACTCCCTCGTCCATATTTTATAAATTCTAAATATACGGACAACATATGAGACTTTTTTCACACATTGGTTATGTTGCTCACATTTTCTCACTCAATATTTTATATATTATTTGTGTAATAATTTTGAGATCAAGGCATGTGAGTACTTACAACACCAAAATAAGATTGAAATAGATTTCAGTCATCCACTTGGTGTCCTTAACACTCGCCAGACTCTATTTCAAACCCACATATAATCCATCAGAATCTCTATGAGTAGCATCCGTTCAAGGCAGCGAATCTTCAGGCGGATATATATCAAGTCTTCCAGTGGGCTTCAGACAACAACGTGTTGTTTAACGAGGACAAGTTTCAATTGTTCCGCTAAGGAAGAATGGAGGAAATAAAAATTTTAACGGAGTACAAGACAAACTCGAATCATTCAACAAATATGTCGGAAGATCTCACATTCAAGGATCACAACAATGATGTCATTGCTAAAGCAAGGAAAATGATAGAACTTTAAACACAAGAAATGCTAAGCCAATGATGATACTCTCCAAGCCACTTGTTCTCTCTAGATAGAATTCTATTGCAGAGGTGAGATTACAGAGCTGGAAAACGTAGATAACTCGCACTGCTCATGTACACTCGCATATGACCTGCTAGGAACGAGTGAAGTTTTTCAACTGTATTTCGTGAAACGCAGGCGAGAAAGGTATATAATATACACCTAGAAAATCCTGGGGGTGACCGGTTCCAAACTTGAACACCGAAATCACTCCATAAGACAAAGACTTGGCAGACGGTGGAAAATACATCCACTAAAAAATAGAGGTGCGACGGATAAACCAAAAGAACTCGATACGTGCCGAAAGTTCCCGACTCTTCAACGCCCTTCCCCCATATACACGGGGAATTATCAACAAATCTCTGGTGTTCGAGAGGGAATTGGACAAGTTCCTCAAATCAATGCCTGACCAACCGTGATGTGGTTAGAAAGATGGACTACATGAGGCCAGCAGTAACAGCCTTGCTCTTCCATGAGGCCTGGTCTTGGACCGGATCGTGGGGAAAATGACCCTCAGAAACGTACTTTAGGTATCATTCAGGTTCAGTGCAAGGTTATGAAAATCAAGGAATGAGCGAGACGACCAGATATGAAATACAGATCGGGAGGACACAAACTACAAACTTTAGAAAAGGAACCTAGGGGTGATTATAACGCCAATCACAGATGTATATGCGTATATCAAATGAATAACCAAGGCAAACGTTTACATTCAGGTACCTCAACAGTTCTTCAGGGTCCTGTATATATCCGGCCTATCATCCATACATAGGAAAAAGTTGAGAGATTAGCCACAACAACAGTCCAACTAGGGCGGATGACCTATAAAGGAAATATATCTGTTAACAGTTTAGAGGGTTATTTTACCACCGCAGCCGGGCCTAAGGTCAAGCATTCCTTTTGACTGTTTCATCACCCAGGCTGTAACTGGTAGCAATCCGCAGGCCCACACAGTCATCACAACCTGGCTGATCAGGCACTTGCAGGGGATAGTGGCACAGTTTCCTCACAACAATAGAAGAGGAGAGAACCAGGAAAGGAACGATTACTGCACAGGAGACTCGGAGACTCTTAGG
>NC_069453.1:15962070-16000576 GCF_026875155.1 Cherax quadricarinatus
GCTAAATATAAAATATTTTAAAGGGAGGGCATAAACTCCCCATGAGAAGACTAGAAAGCAAAAATACTACAATGGAAAGGGAACAAAAACAATGAGCAAGAGGCAAGTCACGAAGAAAAGAAAAAGTGGATGGAACAAAAAAGATTTTATAGGGCATGTGATGGAAACTAGTGGAGGTTCTGAACATCACCCCAACAAGGGGCAACAAACGCAAGAAAACAATGCCAAAATTAGACAAAACTTTTGAAAGGGCCCCAGGGAACGTATTGACATAAACAATATTTTTTCCAAACAACCTGTCGGTATTTTTAACCTTTTTTAATTTTTCAATATTGTTTACTGCTCGTGCCTAGGTAAAGCGGGTATGGAGCGATCAATCAGCGGGGGAAAAAAGTATTGTTATAAGGAGTCGGTAAAAAATGTAGAGGAAAGGGAGAAAAAATACACTGCTGAAGGGGGGAAACAGACTCCAAGATGACGCTACAACAAATATGTGCAATGTCGCGCATGGAAGCTGTAAAACAACAGGTTTTTACCCCCATTTAAACTGTTGGGAGCAAGACAGGGGGGAGCACAATCTCAATAACCCCCCCCAAATATACACGGGTATTGTTAATGTACCTTGTCATGGAAGCAACGGGGGGAACAGGAAGCGAACTTATGATAGAAGCTTCAAAAATTGGGTATGACAAACCAAGAAAAAGGAATTAATACCTCACCAGGGAGTGACTGGTATTCTTCTAAAGAGGAACCCGGAGGGGTCAAGAGCTGCAGGGCAAAACGCAAAAAGTCACCACGGTAATATGCAACCAATGCAAATTAGTTTTTTAGTTAAATATGAAAAAAGTAGGAGCATTAGTATCACACAGCAGCAGGGGAACCAGTCAACACAAGGCTATACTAACCTGATCCTTCCCGCTTTCTGCCCAAGACTCACCCCAACACCTACCCACCAACCTACCCCCTTCCCACCCACCCCCTGCCACCCAACATCACTCCGCACCCACCGCCACCCCAACCACTTGTACACCACCCAACTGCCCCCCCAACATCACCTCACACCCCTCACTTCTCAAAGCACACACACTTGACACCCCACACCCCAAACACAATCACACACCTGACACTCAGTGTCGGCTTTTCCTTCACCTCAACACCACTATAAACCTCCCACCTCTTCCCCAAAATGGCCCCCCCCCCTTTTTTTCAAACCCTCTACCCCCACATTACCATTGCCGTTTCCGGTTTCTTCTCCCTTGTAGCCCGATCTGAACCAAGTCTTCGTCACAGGGTGCTGCGCTAGCGACCGAAGACCCCCCTCGCAACCATCAATCTTGCACCTGGAGGTAATGAACCTAAAGGGTGTGTCCGGGACGGGCATGCCTCCTGGGCCCGGTCCCCCACCCGAACTCCCCCTGACAAAATCTCTTTTTTGGCAGGTTTGAGTCCTGCTACCCACCAACCGGAGGGTATTCCGGGGGTCAAAAGCCCCCGCGGCCCCGGGCCCCCGACCAGGGCCTCCCGGAATCAGGGTTTATCAACCAGGCTGTTACTGCTGGCCGCACGTAGTCCAACGTACGAACCACAGCCCGGCTGATCCAGCACCGACTTTTAAGTATCTGTTCAACTCCCTCTTGAAGGCAGCCAGGGGCCTACTGGTAATTTCCCTTAAGTCTGGTTGGAGGCTGTCGAACAGTCTTGGGCCCCGGACACTTATGGTGTTTTCTTTTAGTGTACCAATGGCGCCCCTACTTTTAATTGGGGGTATTTTGCATCCCCTGCCAAGTCTTTTACTTGGCAAGCGATGCAAGGTGGAAAAGGTGGGCAGAGACAGGATGTTCCAGAGATGGTTCACAACAACAAGGGGTCACAACTGGAAGCTGAAGACTCAGGTGAATCACAGGGATGTTAGGAAGTATTTCTTCAGCTACAGAGTTGTCAGGAAGTGGAACAGTCTGGGAAGTGATGTAATGGAGGCAGAGTCCATACATAGCTTTAAGATGAGGTATGATAAAGCTCATGGGGCAGGAAGTGACACCTAGTAGCGACCAGTGAAGAGAAGGGGCCAGGAGCTGTGAATCGACCCCTGCAACCACAACTAGATGAGTACACACTACACACACACACACGTACGTTGCTTTTCAACTTCATTGGTAAATTAAGAGTTTAGATAAAACCGTTCTGTCTTCTCATACATAACAATTTACCAAAAGACTCTAGCAGCCTTAAAAGGAGAAATCGATTAGCTCCTTAAGTTTGTGGTTAATCAATTGGACTGTGTTGCCTACGCTGAGTGCGTGCGGCTAGCACCAACAACCTGGTTCACGAGGTCATCAACTGGTACGAGGGCCACGACGGCGGCGACCTGCCAGAAGTAACCTTCAGGAGGAAACACTAGTACTTATTTATTTAGAAAACGTTTCGTCCCTGGGACCTTGATCACTTCTAACATTGATCAGTCCCAGAACAGAAACATCTGCTAGTAAATATGTTCTAGTGTTTCCTCACGCGTCTTTTTAAACTAATTTGTCGGTATCAATTACCAAGGTTTATAGTAACTCTCCTGAGGCTAGTATTGTGCCCACGAGCGTTGCTATGCTTGTTCTCTACATTAGAGCTCTATTGCTATAATGTGACTGGTGTGGGCACTTTCTTCTACCCGGAAAAGCTCTTAATTGTAATATTTTGTGGTTATTATTTTTTATTCCAGTGTCACGATAGTATGACATTCTCCACACAGTCATGCCGTCTCACTTGTTTCTTTTCCATGTTTTACTCGGGAAATGCTTAGCCTAAGGTTCCCTCAACTGTATTCACTGAAACATAGGCGAATATAAAATCCTGGAAGGACTGGTCCTAAACCTGCATGCCAAAGTCACTCCGTATGAAAAAAAATACATCCAATAAAATTATGGAACAAGACGAGTACACCAAGAGAAAACTCAAAGTGTGTCAGAGGTCCCCAACTCTTCAACGCCCTCCCTTTGTGCGTAAGGAGAATTACAAACCTCTACCAGATAAGTTCCTGATGAACAGGGCTGTGGGCCCAAACCAGAAGGCTTGGTCTGGGACCGAGCCGCAGGGATATTGACCCCCTAGGGCCAAAGACATCCTTCACGTATTCCATGCCTAAAACATTTTTACTAGAAATGTTTAGTTCATCTCGTGAGAGTGAGGAGTTTAAGCCATTACGTAATTTTTCTCTTAATTTAATCTTAACGTATTTTCGAGGTCATAGAATCTACACGTGTTTCCACAATGGAACTTTCCTCTTCTTAGCATACCTGCATTTTCTGGAGTGTTCATAACATTTCAGTACATATTTACATATACTTTATATGTGACTTCAGCACTTTGCTCTTCTCTTTGTCTAAGTGACATCTCCTTTAGGCAAGCTCCCAACACTAGACATGGTTTCTGCTCTATAGATTTTGCATACGAAAAGAACTTTCAATTTCACTGATGGTTACGGCGCTCACACGCTCCCTCCTCAAATTCTATTTGATTCATTATATAGTTGAATGTTTTCTGTTTCTCTAACTAGCATTTATTTTCTTTCTTGAGTAAGACTGAAACCTTTATAAGGTTCTTTGATTTTTCGTCTGTGTCTATGGGTCTCTAACCTACATCTACTCTCTGACAGGTAACTGTATAATACATATCTTTAACGAGTTCCCAGGTTTTATTACTGGAGCCCCGCCATGGGCCAGGCTCCTGTATCAATACATACATGCACACATTTTTTGTATAAATGGTTTAAAAAACCGACAAGCTGATATTTGAGACTTGGGCAACATTTGGGAATCTTTATTGTGAAACCGCTTCGCCACCCAGTGGTTTCTTCAGTTCAATACAGAGAAGAACGATGGAAGATGAGTTCGAGGTGATCAGTCCTCGAGTCAATGTGTTCTATCTTGATAAAAGTACAGTATATCCACGCAGAAAGGGCTTATATACTACAGGCACATGAGGTGAAACAGTGTTAAGAAGAGTCAACACTGAACAATATTCCAAATGAGAGAGCACAAGCGATTTGAGAAGTGTCACCATGGGCATTATTTCCTTGTTTTGAAAGTTTTCCTTATCCACCCCGTCATCTTCCTGCTGTCGTGACCTTGGTCTTATTGTGTACTTTGGAATAATTTTATCAGCTGACCTTTCAAAGTCTTTCACGTGTTCCTTTCCTTCTATTTCACGATCCACTTGAGTTGTGTATACATTGTCCCTCTCGAATTCTTCATCTTTCCATACCTAGGCAGCTGGTACTTATCACCATTAAACGTCATGTTATTCTCCACTCCCCCCCCCCCCATACATACCTTTGATGAGTTCCGAGAGTTTTTCCTACTCCTAGAGCCCGGTCATGGGCTAGGCTCGTCTGGTGCTTGCCTAGTCATATACTATAAATAATCTAGCCGGAAATATAATTACTATAAGAAAGTGAGGCAATGTAATGCTTAAGGAAATGGTATAATGTAAATATGGATTGCATCTGCAACTTGGAGTACACCTGCCAGTCTGCTGACCTGCTCTCCCCGCTCCTGGCACCACCCCAACAATGCTGCGATCCTCTGTGTCGAAGGCTTTTGCAGATCCGTTTCTGGGAGGTGGTGAGGATTAGAAGTTTTATAAATTCTATCCATCAGTGATTTTGATTAATGTATGTAATGAAATTATTTCCTGAAGTCATGTGAAAGTGTTTGGAGTTTCCGCTTTATTTGAGTTTTTTTGTAATAATCTCGTGGTCGGAGCATCCTGGCTCGAAGGTCTGTTATTGTCTCTGGCGCCAGTGGCGTGTTGGATCATAGAAAAAAAATTGAGAGTCAATTAAAATTCGAAGTGCATTCAAGGTTGTTTTCCATTGTGCAAGGCAACATGGGCGTGACGTTTCCTGTCGCCTACTTACCTTATGTATCGCTCACAACACTCAATTCTGTTTTTATTCCCAAGAGTAAGAGACTTTCTTTTTTCCTTATGTAGATGGGTTTTTTTCAGTGTTTGCCGAGAGCAGCCGGAGCTGCTCGCGGCACTTGTTGAAGAAGTGATCCACGGTCCTGCTGAAACCTTTTGTTCCGCTAATATTTCTTACAGTATATCTGCTAACGCAAGATATAAATGATATTTAAATTCAGTAAAATGCTATATAATAAATTTAGCATTAAATAAGATCACACAACCCCAAAAAAGATAAAAAATACAAATCAAATAATGGTATTATAAAACCTGAACACTGTAAGTGTTAGAAGTGGAGTTTTTTTAGTGGGGAGGGTTGACCAGCCCCTCAAAGGCCACAACACCAACCACACTTGTACTTCATACACAAACATCTCTTCCAACTTAACAACGAAGTATGATTTCATTGCTAACTAAATACAGAGTAAAATTAGGTTAACCAAACATGTCCAAAAAGGTAGATGCAGAAGTAGCAATAGTAGTAGTAGCTGGTAGTTGTGGTTATTGTTGCTGTTGTGGTGGTGGTAGTGGTGGTGGATGTCTTGTTTTTTGTTGCTACATTTACAGAGCAGTTTGTCCTAAGTAAAATAACTAACATTTAATTTTGGTTTTGGATTAAACGGTGCAATAACTGATGCTATATGGGAGAGAGGTGGGTGGAGGTGGCAGTGTGTGGATCAACAAGTGGTTCAGCCAGCAAGTTCTCTCTCACACTACAATACCCGCCATAATGGGACAAGCTGGTTATGATGATGAAGGCAAAGCATACATCACTATTGTACACCATGCTCACCCGCTGTACATGACCCGCGAGCCAGCCAACCACCACTTAAGTGATCCGGTCATCAATCAGGTGGCTTGGTCTAGGACCGGGCCGCGAGGACGATGACCCTCGAGAATCAACAACAGGTAGGGAGGTAACCATACAATACGTCTTCAGATTGTATTGTACTGATAAAGACACTGGATGACGAAACGTCTACCAAGCAAAGATACCCAGCTGCTGCACCTATCTAATTCATCATGTCAGCCTTAAACCAACGTTGGTTTCTTACATGCGGTTCGAAGCAATTTACGTTCTACAATCTAGATTCTCTCTTATTAGCCACGTACCATAAATATAATAACATAAAGACAAGAAAACTTCTGCGGTAACAGAAAACGAACACCCACTGACTGCCTAATAATCACGATTTCATTATCACGTCAAAATCACATGTCTGACGTTTCCTGTCAATGTCAAGTACAAACGTTACCCATGATGGGCTGTGTGATAACACGTCTTTCTCACAGCAATCAACACAGCTAAGGACAATTTTCTTTAGCAACTGATCTACCAGTCTGTCATGACTACACTGACCTTCCGTTTACAAAATTTGGTTGGTGGCGGTTAACTATACGTAAATGTGTTAGTTGCCGTTAAATTACCTTATAATAATTAATATAAACGTTAATTGGAGGACAAGTTGCGGTCTGCGCCGAGAGCTGAGGCACTCTAAAAACTAATAAAAGCAATGTGTGCGATTTGAAAATAAGACCTGGACTAGAAGAGGTGAGTAGGCTCAGAAGATATTTTGGAATGCCCCAACAAGATAAGTTTAATGAGTGTGTCGAGAGACTGGATCCTGCTACACCAGCTACCACTCGCACCTGCTGTGTAGTAGGCGGCAGCTGCCCTTAGGAAAGTATAATAATTTCAACCAAGTTTACAAATTTGTCTTAGTGTAAATACCCATTAAGCAAGCCACTATTAGCACAAAGAAACAAAAAATTATCTGTACAAATCAAGGTCTTGTGGCATTGTTGTTGACATGTTGGTGTTGACATGCAAACCACATCAATATGACTGCGGCTGGAGAAGCAGCACCCAGAGCATCAACGGCTCCAACTAGGTACAGCGTCGGCCATTCTGAGCACCAAATCTATCATTATCAGCATCATTCACCTAAATTCTTCATGAAGGTAAAATATAATCAAGTGATCTTTGACATACCTGAAAACGGTTTCAAGAGTTATCTACTCTCGGTACACTTGCAAACTTCCCTAGTGGCCGTTTCAGCCTAAAAACTAGTGCACGCGGTGAGACGGTCCCACTATTTCTCTGCAGTAATGAATTCTCTCTATATATATTCTAGGTAGGATATCTCACCTAACTAGGATATCATTACCATACGGTAATTTAAACGAGAGAGCACCCAACCACTGTCCTGGCCTTGTGCACAGTTGCTGAACGTTAGGTCTCTTGATACCCTAGACATTTGACCTATCCCGTCCGTTCTATGATTATATTAGGGCTTGCTGTGTCCTGTTTTTGTTTCAAGTTACTTTATGTCATTTGATAGAACTGTATTACAAATTTGAATAAATATTCAATTCGATATTTTACCTATTATACCACATGACTAAAAATTAATTTAAAAAGATATCACTTCATTATCGCTTCTGTCAAACATTTATAAAAATACGTATACATAACAAATGAATACCGGGTTTCCTCCACTGCTTCCGTAACTTTGTCATAGTTGTCCTACGGTTAAAGGAGACAAGATCATCCAACTCTAAACTCAAGTTGACTCGAGTTGTGCAGCTCGTGCCCTAACAACGAACTTCCAAGTTAACTTCTTACCACAGTCTCAAAGACACAACAATATTCTGTGATGTTGACGTCACTAATCTTTTGATTTTTGCCAATGCTCTGCCGACTCTTTATTGGGTTATGTCAGCAGCTTTTAGGCGTCTCTGGTTCTAACCTGAATGTCAGCTTTATCTTAAGTACACAGTGCCCCTGTTGATGGTAGATGAGCGTCCCTCCCTGCGACTAGGACCCATTATTCATTCAACAAGCAATTAACGACCCTTATCTATTAATGATTCTTGGGATTATTGCCCCTGCGTCTGGGTCTGATGCCTGGCTTCCTAAATTAAAATTAAAATATTACATAAGTAAGAGCTACTAAGAAATACACTGGAGAGTAAAAATGTATATTGAAAATAAATACAAGTTAACCCGTCAATCTACGTACTCACAAGAAATGGTGCAAGGGATACCTGAGGACGTTTCCAGGGGTTAATGGCCCCGCGGCCTGGTCCCAGACCAGGTCTACTGGAAGATCAAGCCCTGACCAACCAGCTATTACTTTTGGCCACACGCAGTCCAACGTACGAACCATACCCCTGCTGGTCAAAAGCTTGTTTGAGGAACGTGTCCAGTTCCCACTTGAAGACAGCCAGAGATTCGTTGGTAATTACCCTAATGAACAGTGGGCGGGCTTTGACGAGTCGGGGACCTCTGACGAGTAATAGTCGCGCTCCTGCCTTTTAGTAGAGGTCTTTTGTAATGTCTGCCAAGTCTCTTATTATATGGAGTGATTTTTGAGTTCAAAATTGGAACCAGTCCCTCCAGAATTTTCCACGTGTAAATTATGTACCTTTCTCGCCTATGTTAAAAGAAATACAACTGAAGGGACGTCAAGCGTTCCCAGTAGTTTAGATTAAGTAAAAGTTCTCTACGTTTTCCAGCTCAGCAATCTCGCCTTCCTTGGAGGAAGCCGTCAATACACAACAGTGTTGCAGCCTGGAGAGAACAAGTGATTTGAAGAGTACCATCACTGACTCAGCATCTGAGTGGAAAGTTCTAGTATTCCAGCCAATCATTTGCCACTGCGGTAGCGATCTTTCAAAACAAGATATCTGAGACAATGATGATACTCTTCAAGTCACTTCTGTTCAAGATGACTGGAATACTACTGCATACTGACGGCCCCATTCAAAGAAGGCAAGATTGCAGAGCTGAAAAGCGTACAAAAAACTTTGCAAGACTATTAAACAGCCTCCCACCACACATACAGAGGATTACCAATAAACCCCTACCTGTCTTCAAGAGGGACTTGGAGAGGTTTCTAAAGTTACTTCCTGATCAGCCGGGCTGCAATTCGTACGCTGAACTGCATAAGGCCAGTAGTAACAGTCTAATTGATTTTTTGAACACTTCAGGTACAAGATAATTTCTCTGGCACATATCAGTAACCTAAACTGTTAAGTTACCAGTGAATTAAATGTGTAATCTAAGAAAGCAATACACGCACCCTATCATTCCCATATTTTGCCTTTTCAGTTACACATAGGAAAAAAAAGAGAGGAGTAATCAAACATGTTACCTTCAAAAGTTTACACCCATCGTACGAGCTCCTCAACAACAGTCAAACAACGTACCTGTTAAAAAAGAAAATCACATTAATACTCTGAGTATTACTACACAAGCGAACTAAATGACCATACATTAAGTAGTGAAATATTACTTGGAGTAAGTGATATGAGGACTAGTACATGTACCTGTCTTCAACTCTAAGTAACTCTGGGTACCAAGTGGATACAACTATCCCAGAATGATCAACTATGTTCTCGTCTCTTGTATTCTCATCGTTTAAAAAGTCTACTATGAAATTTCGATGCGCTTCTTCGTATATACTCGAAAGACCTTAGATAAGTATCTAAATGCACAAAAATAAATTTTAACGTACGGGCATACTGTTTCACTAAGGTAGACTGTCAGAAGCGTGAAACACAAACCTTAGAATAACCTTTTACCACAATAAGAAACCCCTGCCTCATGTATTCAAAGAATGTTTTTATATGTAAAACTGCCAACAAGTAGATATAGATGGTAATGGAGAGAATGCAATTGAGAAGGAAGTGAACAATAGATGAACTGGAAGCAGAAACCTCAAATTCTCATCATGCACATGGTGACATTATCATGAAAACAACAGATACCTACATCTACTGGTCTCAAGATGTGATGAATGGTTTAGAAAACCGACAAGTTGAAGAATTGAGACACTTATGCAACACATGGGAATCTTTATTGAAGAAACGTTTCGCCACACAGTGGCGAAACGTTTCTTCAATAAAGATTCCCATGTGTTGCATAAGTGTCTCAATTCTTCAACTGGTCTCAAGATGCCTGCCTGCCTCTTCTCCCTCCCTCCTTAACATGTACAATATCTCTGCCTCTCCCTCCCCCCTTTTCTCTCTCACTCTCTCAACCTGTACACTATGTAGGTCACATAAAACACGTATATTTAAGAGCAAAAACATTTTAAGAAAAGAACTGGTTTTTACTAACAATGTAGTTGACAACAAATAATTCTGAAATGGATGAAAGATTTACTTTAACTAAAGATGGAAAGATACCAATTTTCTGCCGATACCGATACCATCAACACTGGACGATATCCACCGATAGTGATATTGTGGCACGTCCCTAATTTTAACAATATGTTAAGCGAGGTTGAGACCTAGTCTACCCCATCCCCTCTATTGCCTCTACAGAGTTAACCAGTAACACCAATCCACACCAAGTACTGAAGTGTGGTGAGGAAGCCGTCCTGATGAGGTTCTCGAGTTTTTCTACTCCCGAAGCCCGGCCTTAGGCCAGACTCCTCTGGTGCTTTCTTGGGCAACCAGTCTGTTGTTGGCTACCCGCTGGCCCAGATATCCATCATTGTCTGGTTGATCTGACACTTGGAGAACCTTGTCCAGTTTCTTTTTGAAGATTTCTACCCTTGAACCAGCAGAGCTTCTGATATCTTCTGTACATGATATTCTGGAAGCACAAATGTTGATAAAATGTTATCTTGTTGTGCCCACAGTGCCCCTACCTTTCATTGGGTTTATTTTGCACTTCCTCCCATATCTCTCACTCCAGTATCTTATGGCAGTGTGCAGAATTAGGATACCACCCTCCAGTAATTTCCATGTATATATCATCGCCTGCCTGCCCCCCCCCCTGCCTCTCTCTCTCTCTCTCTCTCTCTTTCTCCACTCGAGTGAGCACATTCTAGAACTTTAAGGTATTCTCAGTAATTTAAATGCTTTATTGGCTCTATGCGAGCCGTAAATAATCTCTGTTCCAGCGCTTATCTCTCTCCTGCCCTGAATGGGACCTGATTGACCAGACAAACACCAGACGAGATTTGCCGAAGGCCAGGCCCCGGGAGTAGAAAAATTCTCGAAACTCATCAAAGGTATATCAAAGGTAAAGATACTCTAAATGAGAGAGCTCAAATTATTAGAATACTGTCACCATTGACACCATTTCCCTTGTTTTGAAAGTTCTCATTATCCATTCTGTCGTTTTCCCGAGTGTAGTGACATTTGCCTTAATGCTTTCCTTAAAAGGTCAGCCTACATAATTACTCCCAAATCTTTCACATGTTCTATTCGTGCTATTTCTATGATCCTTTTTTTGTTCTGAACAGAGCCCCTTTAGGGTTCTTCATTCTTTCCATCTCTAAACAGACAGAACTATCATTAAACGTCATGTTCTCTAATAAGTTCCCGCATTTTTTTTTTGTCTTCTACTGAAGTGATTTTCAAACTGTGGTATCAGACTTTGCAAAAGCCTTCGACAAGTGTGACCATGGTGTAATAGCACACAAAATGCGTGATAAAGAAATAACAAATTGGTAGATGGATTTATAAATTCCTGACAAACAGAACACAAAGAGTAATAGTAAATAGAGTAAAGTCCCAGGCAGCCACGGTAAAAAGCTCTGTTCCACAAGGCACAGTACTCGCTCCCATTCTACTCCTTATCCTTCTTTCTGGCAGACAGAGATGTCTGTGTCAGAAATGACAATCCGGGTGTCATCCGCAAAGGATGACACCCGGATCACCATGGAAGACAAAGCGGACATCAACCAAATCTTCGAATGGGCCACTCAAAACAATACTAAATTCAACGAGGAGAAATTTCAACTACTCATCAGATATGGGAAACTTGTGGAAATTAAAAAATTATCAGGGTATACGACAAATTCTAACCATACATTAGAGCGAAAAAGTAATGTGAAGGACCTGGGAGTGATATTGTCAGAGGATCTAGCCTTCAAAGACCACAACAATGTATCTACCTCATCCGCTAGAAAAATGATAGGATCGATAATGAGAACCTTCAAAACTAGGGACGCCAAGCCCATGATGATTCTCTTCAAATCGCTTGTGCTCTCTAGGATGGAATACTACTGTACATTAACGGCCCCCTAAAAGGCTGGCGACATAGCAGACCTGGGCAGTGTCCAAAGATCTTTCACGGTACACAGGCACCTAAATTAGTGGGAATAGTTGAAGGTCCTTGATCTGTATTCCCTGGAACGCAGGCGAGAGAGATACATGGTAATATACGCTTGAAAGGTCCTGGAGGGATTGGTACCAAACCTGCACAAGAAAATCACTCCCCGTGAAAGCAAAAGACTCAGCAGGAGATGCAACATTCCCCCGATGAAAAGCAGGGGCGCCACGAGTACATTGAGAGAAAACACAGTAAGTGTCCAGGGCCCAAGACTGTTCAACTGCCTCCCAGCATACATAAGGGGAAATACCAATAGACCCCTGGCTGTCTTTAAGAAGGCACTGGATAGGCACCTAAAGTCAGTACCTGACCAACTGGGCTGTGGTTCGTATGTCAGCTTGCGTGCGGCCAGCAGTAACAGCCTGGCTGATCAGACCCTGATCCACCATGAGGAATTATCTCAGACCGAGCCGCGGGAGCGTTGACCCCCGAAACCACCTCCAGGTAAACTCCACCTAAAAGGGACCAGGAGGCGCACACCTCGTATAACAAATCATAGTAGTTATGGTAGTTATGACAATTCCAATCCAAGTGATTTTTTAGTGGTAGGAAACGAAGAAAGAAAATGGAAAGAGATAACCAAAATAGTCCACCACCTTGGAGCCTTGTTGGACTGGAGGCACAGCCAGTGACCCCTCCGGACTCGACTACTGATGCCAACAACGAAATCCCCCCAACAAACATGCAACACAACCTCATTTATATTTGCTAATATACAGGGCCTTAATTAAGCCATCCACCAACAACAAAATACCTTTGTTTGCAGCCTTCACAGAGACCCACACATAAGATTACTTTGACAGTGAAATATGAATACCTGGATACAACCTTTTCAGATGCGACAGAAAGAACAGGCAACAAGGAGGGATTGGCCTGAATGTCAAAGAGTCGCTCATTTGCACGGAGACACTGAACACCACAAATGATAGTTGAAGTTCTAACAATAAAAATCGAGAACCAAAACTTAATCATTGTGCTTGTATATGAGCTGCCAGATGCAACTTCCCAACAGTTCCAGGAACAGCTATCAAAAATTGACACCTGTCTGAAAAACCTTCCAGCCCCATCCCCAAACATCTTGCTGCTTGGTGACTTCAATCTAAGACATACAAAATGGAAGAATGTAGCAAATAATGTCGTAGCAGAAATAATCAGCTCAGATGAAAAGTCACACACACATGAGCTGCTGAATTTCTGTAATAAACACACCCCAAGTCAGTAGATAGTGGAGCCAACAAGACTGGAGAACAAACTACACCTTATTTTCACAAATAATGAGGACCTAGTAAGGAACATATCAAAAACATCTAATTCTGATCACAATCTAATCGAAGTCCAGATTTACACGCACAGAGAGTCCTGATCAGCAAAAGGCACACAGCTAATGGGATAAATCAGCGTTGTGGAGAGCTATCTTACCAGGAAAGTAATTAAGAACATATCCTGTGGTGGGTGGATCTTAATAGCTCCCCAGAGTCACGTATAAAATGGTTATTTCTCTCCTGGGTCAACCTGGACAGAGTTTCTCCCCACGTCCAGCCTCTGAAAAAGTCTCTCCAGTGACTCCCTAATTAATCAATATTGGTAGCAAACCTAACTCTCCCTGCTAAACATGTGTAGCTCAAAGAGTGAAATTTTCTAATATTTAAACAGTGTAAGAAATCATATGTACATCATAGCCAGTGTAAAATTTATGTACAGGCGTTCAAAAGAAACTTGCTAAGTTCCTGGAAGCCAGTCATGATAAGCCAGGGCGTTGGTGATTATTTTTAACTAAGTGAAACAAGCACCAAAATACTGAATAACCAGGCGGTCAAGTAGGAGGCCTTGATCGTTGACCACGCCAGTAAAAGTTCTGGGTTACCGGTCGTGCTCAGTGCTCTGAGTATGTCAGGCCACCATGATACCCCTACGTGTAACCATGGCAACTTAGGCTCAGTAGACAAAGCAACATAATGCAAACTGGCTCTAGCATGCACTCCATCAGTCACCTCCCCGTCCCCCTAAATCACCTTGCAGGTGCTGCTGGCTTCTACCGCAGAATTAATAACTGCAGGAAACTACACTGGCCACGACTTCACTTGAATACCAATACCTCTGCTACAGACCAATTAAGATAAAAATACCACTGATATGGCAACACCCTTCATTGTACGACAATAAACTTGCTGGATGACAACACATCATCATCCATTTAGCCAACAATTAGTGAAGAGTGTACCTACCTCAAGGTCAATATAAAAAAAAAACAAGAGGCGGTATGTGATTACTGTGTGTGAATGATGATCAACACACGAGCAACGGGTATTGCTGCTGTGTGTACACACACACACACACACACACACACACACTTCTCCATTCAGTTGCTCCACGTGCAAATATAACGTCATGCTTCACCATTTTGTCAGCCACAGTACTGAAGTATACCTGGAGAGCCCCTGGGTCGCTGACCAGGCCTCCTGGATGATCAACTGCTCATTCAAGTTGTTTTTGCTAGCAGCATTTCTGAGCCCAACATTCACACAACCGGCTGATCAGCGACGATTTCGAGAAACTTGTGACCAGTTTCAGCTTCAAAACTTGTGACCAGTTTCATCTTCAAAATAAGGACTGGTGGTAAGACATATTGCTGGGACCATATTGTAGTAGACAGTCCTCGTAACCAGTAATTATTTTAATGAGATAAATTGTTTTATTTAAATTATTTCGTTTACACACCAACTACCTGTTAATGACTTCAGTGATCATTGCACCAAAGGATGGATGGTCATGCTATATTGTCCAACACAGCCTTATCTTCCACTACCTTTCTTCAAGCCACTGGTTGGCGAAACGTTACCACAATAAAGATATCTTAGCGTTAAACAATTTGATTCCCCGGATGCACAGAGGGAGAGCGCTGAAGAGTCGGGGACCTCTGACACTCATCTAGTTCTTTTAGTGTACTCGTTTCACTTCTGCATTTAAATGTCGTTATTTTACACTGACTGTCAAGTCTCTTGCCACACAGTGATTTCGGTGTTCAGTTTGAAACCAGTCCTCTAGGATTTTCCAGTATATATTATGTAACTTTCTCGCCTACGTTCCCAGTGTAAACTAAAATTCCACTAATCTCTCTCTAATCTACTAGTAACTATCCTTTTACACTGTAAAACACTTCGCTTTACGGCGTTTCGCTAATACATCGTTTTCATTTACACCCATTCTTGATCTATTTAGACCTCCTACAACAAATATATGCACCACTTACAAAAAAGCTAAGGATGAAAATATTTCAAGTATTGAGCACACTGTATATGCATTATTTAGGCCAAACTCTAGTACTCATTTAATACGTATATGACAGTGTAAACATGTTGTCAGGCTTTTATATTAATTTGAAAGCGAAAAAAACTATGCTTTACTTTACAGCGATTTTCTCTTTACAGCGGTAGCTCGGAACCTAAGCTGCTGTATAAGCGGGCCCTCCTGTCCATTATCTAAAACACTGGAACCGGTGGCTGGCTCCGAGGGAGCATTCTACCCTCACGGCCCTGTCAAGCTTCCTTGCTGACTACCAAGGTTATGTAGGCTCGTAGGTCTACATGGCCTTGATATCAAAGTCTGGCTGATATGGCACTTGCAGCGCCTACTACATTTCTTCTAATAAAGGCATATTTATCGATCACAGACCAGGAAATCTTTAAAGGCATGTAAGTTCCCCTGGTCTTCTAATAACATGTTCATTTTTCCACTATAATCTAACTTTCCATAATTACTATCGCATTTGCTTTGTATGAATTAAGGAAAGATCCTAGACTTCACCTTACGAAACAAAGCAAATGCGATAGTAGTGGAAAAATGAACACGTTATTAGAAGACAGAGGTACTTACGTGCCCCTTAAAGCATGTCAGGAATGAATGTTTCACTATTATCTTCAATATTCTTAAATTCTAACAAACTTTTCATTGTAATTTTTAAGAACATGCAAAGTACGAGGACCTAAACCAAGTCTCCTTACCATCGCAATACAGGTAATGGTGATGGTTCAGGAATCATCTCTCAAGACCCCATATTTATGACGTAGTTAGTGAAGTTGTTGGTACTCGCCTCACATAGCAACCCATCCTCTTAATAACTATGTCACACTTTGACAGGGTTTCCAGCCCATTTCTAGGTTAGGTTAGGACGGGCTGCACACAGACCGACGAAGGCACAAAGCTGAGAATTTAAAGGAGTCACAGCCAACACCGCTCCCTATTTCAAACATTCGGCACAACCCACACTGCTATCTCAGCCGATCATATAAATCAGGCAGCTACCTAGAATACTTTTAACAATTAGTGTGCACTACACGCATCACTCTCGCCAACATTTTGAAAGCCTTACAAACGTGCTTCTCATTAAAGTAATCTCGCTGCACAGGTTTATAACCTGTACACCATACCGCAGTAAGGGGTACATTGATTCAGCCCCAGACTAACACAGCGGTCACAACCGTAGATGGCACCATCAGCAGTTAGGTACCAGCAGGAGCTGAAGCAACAATTACTCCTAGCCCTCACTCGGCCCAGGATATGCAACCAGCTCTCAGCAACATTCTGCAACCCACCCATAAATTCTTTAACACTGAATAAATTAAGAAAAAAGTACATTGTTGTTTGTATTCTTGTGGACACGTGATATACTTTGCTACAAGGTACAGAACGGGCATCAGTAGACATGTATGCATGCGGGCTGCAGACATGCCTAATTTTTCAGGTTGTTACTAGGGTGCTCGTGGGCTGGTTGATAGTATCCTCAGCTCACACACTGAGGACCCGGGGGTGGGTCCGGCAATGATGAAACGTTGGTCATGCTTCCTTACACCTGATGCCCTTGTTCACGACTGTTAGAATACTGGTGTGGATCGCATCCTGGGAAACAAGGATAACCAGAGTTGCCAGAAATGCTCTGCATAACCAGGGGCTTTCTATACAGTATGCAAATGATGTCAGGTTAGGTCTTTATCACTTGTACCATATACTTGTAGAAATAAACAAATAGGATGTATACTCAGGCCGGACTTCTAGAGAAGAAAACTCGTGAAACTGCTCAAGTATATATCAGAGAAATGAAAATTTTGAATGATGATATTTGAATCCGATACTGCAAATCTTTCCAGGCTGACTAATCCTGGAACTGCTGGAAATTTACATTTGGTAGTTTGTATTCAAATATAATTAAATGCTGATTACATATTTTGAGTGCAGGCACATTAACTGGGAATAAATAAGAACATGAGAACATAAGAATAAAGCAACACTGCAGCAGGTCTACTGACCCAGGTCCACTGACCAGGTCCAACTCCCGCACATTTAATACTACCGCTACGAGGCTACCTGGAGTTTGTTCCACGTATCTACAACTCTACTGCCAAACCAGTACTTCTAAATCTAAATTTGTACAACTTTAATCCACAGTTGCGAGTCCTGTCTTGATTGGATATTTTCAATGCATTATTGACAATATATCCCCTTTATGTGTCCATGTTCCCCATTAATATTTACTTCAATTATCTCCCCTAATTCAACGTCTTTCCAGAGGGTGCCTGTCCAGTACCTTCAGCCTATCTTCGTAGGAAAGGTTTATAATACATGGAATCAATATTGCCATCCTTCTCTATTTTACAGCGCATTTATGTCCATTCAGTAATATGGAGACGACAAATGAGCAGCATAATCCACAGATCATAACACCTACCAAAAATATATAAAGTTGAAATATAAACTTAGAACTTTAATTATTTATACTTCATGTGAAGTCAAGAATTATATTACCTCTACTGTGAGCACTTAAGTACTGTTGTCTTAGCTTAAATTTCTAGTAACCAGAACTCCTAAATCTTTTCCTATTTACTTTAACAAGGATGTACATTATTTAGATTATTGTGCCTTTTGATAAATTCCGAGTTTTTCTACTCCCGTAGTAGAGCCTTGGGCAGCAGCAACAGCCTGGTCAGCCAGGTTGTTGCTGCTGGTGGCCCGCTGACCCACATATTCATCACAGCCTGGTTGATTTGGAACCTGGTGAAGATACCTGTCCAGTTTCTTCTTGAAGACTTCTACACTTGTCCCAGTAGTGTTTGATATCTTCTGGTAAAATGTTGAATAGTCTTGAGTCACAGACGTTGATAGTGTTCCCTCACAGTGCCCACTGCACTATCATGTATGAATAGATGTTACAGCCTCATGACTTGGAAATTCTTCTGTATATAATTTCCTCCAGAACCCGTAGACCACCTGAACAGCGATCTCGGATTTCTTCGCTGATTCACTAAGATTCATTAAGCTTTCATTATGATCTAAGCGTATATGTTTTCTTGTTGTACAACATTCTTTGCCTTACCTGGAGGTTACCTGGAGGTTATTCCGGGGATCAACGCCCCCGCGGCCCGGTCCATGACCAGGCCTCCCGATGGATCAGGGCCTGATCAACTAGGCTGTTACTGCTGGCCGCACGCAGTCCAACGTACGAGCCACAGCCCGGCTGATCCGGCACTGACTTTAGGTATCTGTCCAGCTCTCTCTTGAAGGCAGCCAGGGGTTTATTGGCAATTCCCCTAATGCTTGATGGGAGGCTGTTGAACAGTTTTGGGCCCCGGACACTTATGGTGTTTTCTCTTAGTGTACCAATGGCGCCCCTACTTTTTATTGGCGGCATTTTGCATCGCCTGCCCGGTCTTTTACTTTCGTAGGGAGTGATTTCTGTGTGCAGATTTGGGACCATTCCTTCCAAGATTTTCCAAGTGTAGATTATGATATATCTCTCCCTCCTGCGTTCCAACGAGTACAAGTCAAGTGCTTCCAAGCGTTCCCAGTAGTTAAGGTGCTTGACAGAACTTATACGTGCAGTAAAGGATCTCTGTGTAGAATCTTTGCCTGATATCCATCTCCACAGTGTCATTAAAACCACGGATACAGCCCCACTTTACAAAGGTGGCAGCAAAGCAAATGACCAAAACTATTGGCGGATAATCTGCAGTTGGAACATTCTAAAAGACTGGTCCCAAATATGCATACCAAGATCATTTCCTGGTAAAGGAAATGATTTAGTGCAAGTGCCCCCAATAACAAGAAGTGTAACGAGCACACCAAGAGAAAATTCAATAAGTATAAAGAGAACAAGACTTTTCGGATACCCTTCCCTTCATAAGAAAGATTACCAATAGATCCGTCTTCAAGTTAAGTGCCTCGATTTAGTTCCTGATTAGCCAGGGTGTGGGGGTTTACGTTGGAGTGCATTTCAATAGCCTGGTTGATCAGGTCTTGGATCAGACCGTGGGAGGGGGAAGTAACCCCCATAAATCGTCTTCAGGTAAACATTCATTCAAGTCTCACCATTGTCAGGAAAGTAAAACAACGGCAATGGCCAAAAAAATGAGGCGCCGGCGGCAGTATTAGTAATAAGGAAGGAGAAAAGGGAGGGGGCAAGGGGGTGGGTGGGTGTTTGGATGGATGGAGGGGAGAGGGAGAGAGGGAAGGAGGGGGGAAATAGGGAGGTACGGAGGGAGTAGTGTTAGGCAAGTGTAGGTGAGGTCAATCCAGGAAATGCTTCACGATGGGAAGTACGCCAGGCATGCACTACACACTTTCTTAACCACCATAAGTAATATGCCCACATATTCCCTCCCTCCCCCATACAACAAAACAACTACCACCAAAGCGACGTGCCAGCATCTACGTAAACTACCTGCCTGTTAGTCTCAGACTAGATCTCCTGGTTGATGGCACAATCTGCCTGCTGGTGTGCTCGTTACAAGCAGCCCAGAATAACGAGAACTAACCAGTCCGGCTGATCAGAAACAATTTGCGGGAACGTATTGGGTTCTTCCCGGAAGATAATCTATCTCCCTGTTGTGGAATCCGGAGTCATTGTCTCTGCGGCTCAGTCCCAGACAAGACTTTCTGTGTGATGGCCTGATCAGTCAGCTGTTCGGTTCGCGCTAGTAGGACGCATGATACTGTAGGTACCACAGTCAGGCTGATCAGGAACTAGAGGAATTCATCAACTTCCGTCTAAAAAAACAGCTCGGGATCTGGTAATTTCCCTTAGATGTGAAGGGAGAATGTTGATAAATCCTGTTCCTTTTACACTTACTAAGTTACTTCTCTACCCCTGCTTTCCACTGGGAGAATATTACACTGTATGCCAAGCCTTCAGCTCTCGTAAGGAGCTCATCTGTAGATAATTCTGGAGGTTCCTGCCCCAGCGGCACCTGTCCCAAACCAAGCCTCCTGATGTTGGCCGCACGTAGGCATCACAACCAGGTTGATCAGGAACTAACCTGAACTTAAATTCCTTCTTGAACACACGTAGGGGATGTTCGTCTTCCACCTTATATATGGTGGGAGGTCGCTGAAAATTTTTAGTCCTATTTACTTAGTAGTTTTATTCTATTACAAGTAATACCGCCAGAATTTTCTAAGTTAAAATTAAGATGCTTTCTCGCCAGTGTTCGCAAACGTACAGTGTGAGGGCAGTGAGGAGAACCCAATATAGTTCATTCTGGTGACTGCATCGGCAATTTCGACTGTCGTAAAAATGGCTGTTAGTGTACAACAATATTCCAGCCTAGAGAGAATAACGGACTTAAAATAGTATTACTGACTTGGCATTTCTTGTTTTCAAGGTTCTAGTTATTCAGGCTATTATTTTCCTTGCGGATGTGACAGCAACGTTTGTAACATCTGTGACCCTTAAACTTTATACTATTATCTTCCAGTAGCGTTAATCTGAAGTCAATCACATGCCTGGTCTCAGACCGGGACGCAAGGGCGTTGACCCCCGAAACCCTCTCCAGGTATACTCTCTAAGTATGCCTTTTATTTTCTACTGAATACTTTTGAGTTTATTCTATACTCGCTTCCAATTTTTATGTCAAACTTTCCTTAGCAAATAAACTGGAAGTTTCCGTCACTGAACATATTATCGTGTGTGGCCCACTGAAGACTTACTTTATATTAACTTGGAGACTTACTGTGTCCTAAGTGGCTCCCACTCTCATTCAAATTATATCATCGACTGTAATTACTGCAATTAATGAAATGACAAAACAAATGAGTAAAAAGTGCGCTTTGAGGAATGGAGCGTTTCAGACTATTTTGTTGATTAATACTCTCTGGGTTGTACAAGTTAGATGAAGGATGGATGAGCCTTTCAGCCAGTTCTTGTGGAGGCTACTTGTACACACAGTAACGCTGGGCTGATAGCTGCTGGTACCTTCAACCTTCAGTCCAATACCTGGACACAAGCTTCCCACACTGTCGCCTCCCACTACATAACCTTTATCAAAAACTTTTCCCTTTAATTACTTTAATGATAAAAATGGCGACTTCCCCAGTAATAAAAGTGGGTATAATTTAAGCAGCAACAATGTCTATATGGTTACTTAATGAGTAAAAGAAGTAAATATGCCGTCATTATCCAAATGTAAGTAATTATGTGATATGTGAAGGTTCATGGTTCTTGCCCCTACCATCCAGGTAGGTGTAATGACCTCATCACTGGTGCTATTACCTTTTGCCAACACTACCTGTGATACAAATGTGAGAGATAAACATGTGTTTCAGTGGTTGAGCGATCCCAGACAGGATTACGGCTCTATCACATGACCCCAGCGCTCTATCTCAACGCACGCAAAAACTTTACTAACTGTACCTTTGATAAGTTACATGTAGCTAGCTCATCCTCACTTTTATAAGAACATAAGAACGAAGGAACACTGCAGAAGGCCTACTGGCCCATGTGAGGCAGGTCCAAGTCTCCTACCGGCTTAAGCCAATGCACCCAACCTAGTCAGGTCAGGTCACATTGACTTAAGGGAGGAACACGGCAACCGACCTGGTAGCACAAGCTATCAGGTCCAACTCACACCCACCCACATCCACTCATGTATTTATCCAACCTATTTTTAAAGCTACACAACGTTCTGGCCTCTATAACTGTACTCGGGAGTTTGTTCCACTCATCCACAACTCTATTACCAAACCAGTACTTTCCTATATCCTTCCTGAATCTGAATTTTTCCAACTTAAAACCATTGCTGCGAGTCCTATCTAGGCTAGATATTTTCAGCACACTATTTACATCCCCTTTATTTATTCCTGTCTTCCATTTATACACCTCAATCATATCCCCCCTAATTCTACGTCTTTCTAGAGAGTGCAGATTCAGGGCCCTTAGTCTATCCTCATAGGGAAGGTTTCTGATACATGGGATCAACTTTGTCATCCTCCTTTGTACATTTTCCAGAGAATTTATATCCATTCTGTAAAACGGTGACCAAAACTGTGCAGCATAATCTAAATGAGGCCTAACCAAGGATGTATAGAGTTGAAGAACAACCTGAGGACTCCTATTATTTATGCTTCTTGATATGAAGCCAAGGATTCTATTAGCTTTATTGCGAACACTTATGCACTGTTGTCTTGGTTTCAAATTACTGCTAACCAGAACTCCTAAATCTTTTTCGCAATCCGTAATATTAAGATCTACATTATTTAGTTTATATGTGGCATGGTTATTGTCCTGTCCAACATTTAGAACTTTGCATTTGTCTATATTAAACTGCATCTGCCACTTCTCCGACCACTGCATCAGTCTATTCAAATCTTCCTGGAGTGCTCGAATGTCCTCGTCAGAATGAATTCGACGGCCTATTTTGGTGTCATCGGCAAACTTGCCGATGTCGCTCTTTATGCCCTCATCTATGTCGTTTATGTATATTGTGAACAGCAGGGGGCCCAACACTGACCCCTGTGGAACACCGCTCGTGACGCTTCCCCACTCTGATTTCTCCCCATTTATGCAAACTCTCTGCTGCCTATTTGTCAACCATGCCTCTATCAGGAAAAAATTTCTCCTCCTATTCCATGTGCTTTAATTTTCCTCAATAGTCTCTGATGTGGGACCCTGTCAAAAGCCTTACTGAAGTCCATATAAACAATATCATATTCATTACCATGATCTACCTCCTCAAATACCTTAGTGAAAAAAGTTAATAAATTCGTAAGGCAGGAACGCCCCTTTGTAAAACCATGCTGAGATTCGTTGATTAATTTATGCTTTTCAAGGTGGCTACGAACTGCCTCGGCAATTATTGATTCATAAATTTTCCCACTATGGAGGTTAGGCTTACTGGTCTATAGTTCGAAGCTAAGGACCTGTCACCTGTTTTTAAAATAGGTATCAATTTGCCATTTTCCACTTATCGGCACCATGCCAGTTTGTAGTGATATGTTGAAAAGATTAGCCAAAGGTGTGCTAATTCCTTTAGAACCCTTGCATACAGTTCATCAGGGCCTGGGGATTTGTTAGGTTTTAATTTATCTATTTGCCTAAGGACCATGCACTTGTGACTCTAATCGTGCACAGTTTAAATTTTCGTCCCCGTTTCCCACATAATTTTTTCATTACTGGAATATCGCTGGTATCCTCCTGTGTAAAAACTGAAGGAAGTATGTGTAAAAATTCTACACAAATTTTTTTTTCACTGTCAGTGAGCTGGCCCGAGGAACTTTTGAGTGGGCCTATCTTGTCCCCGATCTTGCTCTGTATACCTGAAAGAATCCTTTTGGTTAGTCTTCGATTCTCTTGCAACTTTAACCTCATAACTCTTTTTGCTTTCTAATTCCTTTTTTTATTTCTCTCTTTAACTGAATAATATTTATCGATTTCTTAATTGCCCCTCCCCTCTTTTGATTTGCCTATATATGCCTCTCTTTTGACCAATCAGATATTTTAATCTATTGTTCATCCATTTAGGATCAGTTTTGTTTGATCTGATTTCCCCTATTTGGAACATAATTTGACTGAGCAGCTAGAACTATCCCCTGGAAAGCATCATATTGGCAACCATCACCACCTACCTGACCCTTAGTCAGGTCATTCCAGTTCAGCCACCTAAGTAATTTTTCAGTCCTATGAAATCAGCCAAGCGAAAGTCAGGGACGGAGACTTGATTGCCATTATTAGGGGAATTCCATGATATATTAAAACTGAGTGATTTGTGATCACTTTCCCCAAGCTCATCATTAACCTCAAGATTATTAATTAGTGTTTCCCTACTGGCAAGAACCAAGTCAAGGAGGTTATTTCCCTAGTTGGCTCTGTCACAAACTGTTTTAAAAAACAATCCTGGATCGTATCAAGAAAGTCACCTGACTCTAAATTTCCTGTAAAATTGCTCCAGTCAATCTGTCTATAGTTGAAATCTCCCATTAGCACAACATTTTCGTATGTAGATGCCTTACGAATTTCGTCCCATAGAAGTTTACTGCACTCCCTATCAAGATTTGGGGCCCTGTAAATCACACTCAAAATTAGTTTTTCTCGGCCCTCGAGAAGCTGTAATCAAACAGATTCAGTGGCTGACGCTTCTAATTTAATATCTTGTCTAACACAACAATTTAAATTGTCTCTGACTACATCGCTACTCCACCACCTTTCCTGTTGACCCTGTCAGTGTGGAATAATTTATAGCCTTGTATGTGACATTCAGAGGGCATCTCTCTATCTTTCAGATTGAGCCAGGTCTCTGTTATAGCAATATATCTATGTTTCCTGCACTTGCAATTAATCTTAGCTCATCTATCTTATTTCTTACACTCCTGCTATTAGTATAGTAAACCTTAAGGGAGTTAGTCCCTTGCTGCCCTCTGCTGTCCCCCTTTGTTTGCTGACCTGATCTATTGTCTTTATTTATAACTTCATGCTGAATGCCTTTTATACATTTACTGTTTCCAACCCTAGTGTTGCAACCTGCTTGTTTCCCATACACACCCATACCTCTATCTTCCATCAGTTTAAAATCATAGGCATTTCACCAATGGCCTTCTCAATCGAGTCTGCAAGTGCTACCACCCTGCCCCAGAGAGATGTACCCATCCCTTGCATACATATCATGTTTGCATAAAAGTTGTTCCAGTTGTCAATGAATGGGATTGCAAGTTCCTTGCAGTATCTGTCTAGCCAGCAATTTACACCAATTGCCCTAGACAACCATTCATTTCCTACTCCCCTTCTAGGCAAGATGCTACATATGATTGGGATCCCTCCCTTAGACCTGTACTTATCTAGCAGCTCTTCTCTCCTACCCTTCCCAATATCATTTCCACCAGCACTGAGACAGATAATGGGCTTGTTCCCATTACCTGACATGATATTATCCAGCCTGTTGACAATGTCCCCAACACCAGTCCAGGGAAGCACACTCTATTCTCATCTTCTTATTCCTATTACAAAAAGCACGGTCATATATCTTACCTGAGAGTCACCAACCACAAGAATGTGCTTACCTCCATTAGCAGGGCCAGTAGTACCCTTACCTTCACTGGCCACTGAAGTACATTCATCCTGAAGAACAGAGAAGCGATTTCCCTACCTTCAGATCTTCACTCTTAACTTTCCTTACTCTGATGCGCCTCCCATTACTGTGAACCACTCGCCACTTGTAGCAGGTGCTGGGCTGCACCTCACTGTGGTAGCCTTTTGCTACCTCCCCACACAGCTTCCTCACAGCGAGAGACAGACTGCACCTCACTGCTAGAAGCCTCATTCCCCACAACTCCAGCCACCTCACACTCTCTCCCAGACCCATTGAGGTGGACCTTCAGCCTCCTAATCTCCTCCTGGAGAAGCAAGACCTCCTCCTTCAACTCTCCAAACTCAATTTTTAAAACACTGCAGAAGCAAACCATGCTTTGTAACCGTCCACGCTAATCCCCAAAGCAGCGTATATATAACCTTCACCTCTAACCAACTCGTCTAAAACACGATAAAAATGAGAACATTACCCGGAGTTACCTCCGGGGAGGATTCCTGAGGCTTCACTACGCCCACGGCCCAGTATCTTCACCAAGCACCTTGGTTGTCAAGTTAATCTGTATGTGCAGCTCAAAATATGGTGGAGGAGGAGAGGTGAGAAAATACAGGTATCAAGACTCACGAAATCGTAATGACACGATTGCAAACAAACCATACCCCGGCCGGGATTGAACCCGCTGTCAGAGTGTCTCAAAACAGGTATCAAGGCAAAAAAAAAAGTATTTAACAATAGCGTCACAGTAAACATTTCACCAAGCACACAAAATTGTATAAGTGAGAGCAGCCTACACGGGACTAGCAAATTTCAGAGGAGCCTTCACAAATCTAAACCACTTTAAGACTATATAATGTACGTCAAGGTAATCTTAGTATATGAAATAATAGTTTGGCGCTGAAACCTAATTAAGCATCATGTTCATATGCCTGAAGTGCAAACGTTGGTTAACAATTCTCCCAGATCTAAAAGTGGCACATTGAGGGATACACTAAAGAAACTGAACCTGACTACCCTGGAAGTGAGGAAAATAAGGGAAGGGACATGATTACTATGTACAGGTATAAAATATTAAGACGCATTGATTAGCTGGATAAGGAGAGACTTTTTACAATACGAAGTATGTGGCTACACAGCAGATAACTCAGAAGTCACAGAGATATTTGGAAGAACTTTTAAAGTCTCAAAGTGGAAGGAACTAGAATGAACTGGATGTGGAAATATGGGCGGGGGGGAGGGGGGGGGGACTCCACACACAGTTTGTAGAGCTATAACGGCTCAAGAGGCGCAGATTGGACCCCCGGAATAAACCAATGCGAACACAAACTGGCGAGTCAGTAAAAAACACAGTTTCAAGAGTAGATATGATAAGGTGCAAGAGGCCAGAAATCGGTGATGCTTATCAAACTCATCTAGAAGGCAGGACTAGGAACTGTCTCGAACCCCGCATACAGAACAGTCAGTCGGCAGACTGACTGTTCTGTATGCGGGTAGTAGTAGTAACCGGTAGTTAAGCACTTAGCGTACACACACACACACACATTATATATATATATATATATATATATATATATATATATATATATATATATATATATATATATATATATAAATATATATACAATGTTACTCTCCAACGCCTCAGGAAAGGACAAAGCTCGTCTCCTGGCAGTGAAGGCACCACACTCAGGAGATTTCCTGTTTGCCGTTCCCAATTCCTCCTTTGGCACTCGACTAGACCCACAGGCCATTCGGATTGGTGTTGCTCTTCGCCTAGCCGCCCCCATCCTCACCGAACATAGGTGTATTTGCGGCATGAGAGCTGACAGCTGATACAATTCTGGACTTCATGGTCTCGGTGGTGATGACCACAGCACTTGAAGGGAAAGTATGCAGCATGGGTAGCAATGATATCATAAGAGAAGCCTCGCCACACCTTGCCGAGTCAACGGGAACCCCAAGTGCAGATGTCTGACGGAAAGCATAAAGAGTCCTGATGAGCCACTATGCTAACTTGGACAGGATGGAAGCAGATTGCCCTGGGACTACACATGGCGCACATGGAGACTACTTGCCATATCCGTAGGGAAGGGGGTGAAGCTCAGCCAAGGAGACTCAAAGATCACGGCGAATATAAGACCTTCCCCCTGCAAACTTCACCAGTGTTGCGATCCAGAGAGGAAATGCCTGCAGCATTCTGGGCACGCGGCCCACCGCCGGGGAGCTGGACGAAGTATTCGAGATGTAGCTCAGAGTTACCTATGTTGTTTTACTTGTATCGTAGTTTTGTGAATGTTCTGTCAATGTATTTTGTCTTTAAATAATATATATATATATATATATATATATATATATATATATATATATATATATATATATATATATTATGATCAGAAACGCCGACCCAGCCTCACTTCAGTCAGGTTAGTGGGTTGGGATAGCAAATCTCCAGATATATATATCGGGAGGATATATATATATATATATTATATATTTTATATTATAAATATATGTGTGTGTGTGTGTGTGTGTCGTGCGAATATGTAAAACTGCTCAATTAGCAAGAACTCATTTAAAATTAAGTCCTTTCTGAAATTTTTTCTCTTATACTTTTAAAGATATAATTTTTTCATTAATGTTAATGTAAAAAATTTTAATTTTGCACCAAAAGAATCTTAGAAAACTTACCTAACCTTATTATAACAAGAGCAATTTATTTTAGCCCAACCCAAGTAAATATATTTTAAATACGTTTACAATAATTTAGTACTAAACAAACACAATCAAATATGTTTTTTTCGTTACGTTCAGAATGACTTTGGTGAAATTATTGCATACACAAATTTTCACTTGTCCTATATGGCAAGATGAGCGTTGCTATTTAAGCCAAGATGGCAAGTTCTACCTATTCGGCACATTATATATATATATATATATATATATATATATATATATATATATATATATATATATGTGTGTGTGTGTGTGTGTGTGTGTGTGTGTGTGTGTGTGTGTGTGTGTGGTGTGTGTGTGTGTGTGTGTGTGTGTGTGTGTGTGTGTGTGTGTGTGTGTGTGTGTGTGTGTGTGTGTGGTGTGTGTGTGTGTGTGTGTGCGAAATATACACAAACACTGATCTCTGGCTGAAGGAGACTCGAACCTACGAACCTTGGAACAGGGTACGCAGTGCTATACCAAACTCACCACACTGTACCAATACCTTGGAGTCCAGCTTGTGCTAGACTTTGATCCAAGGCAGCCAGTTTTCAGGGAGAAGGCTTACAGTTTTTCATCTCATCGCCTGCATGCATCAGCCTTACTAGAGATTTTAACAATGCAAGGAATTCGCAAGAGTCTAGCGCAAGCTGGACTCCAAGGTATTGGTCCAATGTGGTGAGAATGGTATAGCACTGCGTACCTTGTTCCAAGGTTCGTAGGTTCGAGTCTCCTTCATCCAGAGATCAGATATATATAATATATATATATATATATATATATATATATATATATATATATATATATATAATATAATAATATATATATATATAATATATATGTATATATATATATATATATATATATATATATATATATATATATATATAATATATATATATATATATATATATATATATATATATATATATATACATAATATACATACACATACGCTCACCTATATATGGTTGCAGGAGTCACAGTTATTGCCCCTGACTGTATGTACACATTCATGCACTTAGTATACACAGTCACAAGGTGTTGTAAGCACTTTCTAGACAAAGAACATTATGAGAGAGATTAAAGCCAGGTATATAAGGAGTTAGTAGCCTTGCTAGTGTGTCATCTGATGGCGTCACTCGTGAATTTATAATTCAGTTTGGAATGTGGTGAAGCCATAAATTGCATGGTACATAACACGCTCACTTTCTCCATCTTAGGTCTATCAAAACAAAAATGTGGCAAGTAGCCCTAGTGATAGACCTGTTTTAAGGACTTAACTAGTCGAAGACTGTGGCCACCACGGGAAGAAATGATAGTATTTTAGAGACTTGATATACTACCATGTTACTAAGACCTCAAGCAGGTATGTATAAACTATTTTACTTAAAATACATATACCACTAAATCTAAGGGTCACCTGCACAATCTCCAAGGGAAGCAGACCTAAAGTTAAAAATAATCTTGATAACTTAAGCAAATTATAAAAATGATTGCGTAAATTTCAGCAAGGTTGAGCCAGGCTGCTGAAGTTTTAGTGTAAAATAAAGTGAAGAAAAATGGCAGAGCATTGGTTATTCACAGAGGGGACGAGGCAATCTTCAGGTGTTCCAAATCTACTAATGCGATCGTTTAATTTAGAAAGAATTTTTATATTTTTAGTTTTATTAGCAGCAGTTTTCTTTCCTGGCAACAGGTTGATTAGTTGAGGTGTGTGGGCGTGTGTATGACGCGAGGGCGACCTCTACCGACACTACTGTAAGAGAAACCTATCATGACTAGTACATTCTCTCACAGTCTCCACAAACACAACACTATAATCATCCTAAATTATAAATAAAACTTTCTGCATTTTCCAGGTGCCAAATAACAGGAGACATTTCACGTGAATTCTGGAGAGCCTTGTCTTACCTGCCACACCAGGAATTCCTCGACTTTCACCAAAAATAAGATACAGAAATATCGAAAACAATAACGGAACATATCTAGAGTAGATTAGCTGAAGCTATTATAAAATCACACCATGACTGTTCTCCCCGTATTTACCGGGTGTGCCTAATCAGGCTTCCTGGTTCACGGCCTGGTCAATCAAATGTTGATATCTGCAGCACCAAACTCCAAGTAGGTTCATCAGTAACTTTTTGCGATCATGGTGTAAAAGCGCACAAAATACGTGCCAAAGGAATAACTAGAAAAATGGGTAGATGGGTTTTCAACTTAATGACAAAACGGAACGCAGAAGGTAATAGCAAACAGCCACAGAGCTGTTCCGCAAGGCCCGGTACTCTCTCCCATCCACTTTCTTAACCTTATATCCAACACACAGTAAATCATAGCATTGTATCATCTTTGGCAGATAATATTAGAATCTACATGATAGTAGCGTCAATGGAAGGCATCTTCAAGCGTGTATAAACCAAATCTTCCATCAGGCCATAAAAGATATAATGTTCAATATGGACAAATTTCAATTGCTCCACTTGGGAGCAAAACTAAATAAATACGAGAATGGAGTATATAACTACACAATAGAGAGAAATTAACGTGAAGGATTTTGTGATTATGTCAGAGGATCTTATGTTCAACGATCATAAGTGTCGTGAGGAAAATGATAGGATGGATAACGAGGACCTACAAAACGAGAGACAAGTCAATGATGGTCCATAAAGTCACTTCTCTGTAGGTTGGTATATTGCTGTACAACAACAACCCTTTTTAAAGCGACGTAGATAATGTACAGAGAACCTTCACTGCAGATACAAATTCGGTAAACCACCTGTATTACTGGGAACGTTTGAAGTCCTTTGATCTATACTCTTTGAAACGTAGGCATAAAAAATACATTATAATTTACACCTGAAAAAAACCCAAGTGACCGATTCCAAATCAGCACACAAACTACATACAAAAACAAAAGGTTCGGCAGAGGGCGCAAAATACTCCAATGAAAAGCAGGTGTGCCAAGAGTACACTAAGAGACAACAGAAGACGTGCAAGAGGTCTCTGAAATTTCAAAAGCCTTCAATCATACCTCCGATAAGTTCCGATATTTTTTTTTATTTCTTCTAAACAGACCCTTAGCTGCCGTCAAAAGGGAACTTGATAAGTTTCTTTAGTTCCAGATAAGTCGAGCTGTAGTTCCCAAGTTGGACTGCATGAACAACCTGATTGATCAGGCCGGGTCTGGGACAGGGCCGCGGGGGGGGGGGGGGGTTGACTCATCCTTCAGGTAAATGACATACATGAAAGACCTGGATTACATCAGTGACCGTATACACGCATGAGAAACATTAGTCTCCATGGGAGGGGGACAGACTGTACCCCACACAGCAACCTTTAATTATATTATTTAGCAAGATTGCATAAACTCAAGTGTACCTTTCTAATATTCTTTATGGTAGTTATATTGTGAGAGTAGAATCTAGCAGATGTTTACCTGTCATATTAAACAGGATGGGTTGCACTGTATGAAGCAATGAAAGATCATCCTCAGCTGCATTACTTCAGAAGGACGAGCAGAAAGCAGCAACTTCACTCTGGCTGTACCCTTCTCCAGAACATCACTTCATCTGAGATCATTTATCCCCAAGATGACTCGAGTATGGAACACATTCGTACAGCATTATGATGTCAACGAGATAAGTCAGTTAATCAAATGAAAATGCTGGCCCACAGATGGCTCCAACTTCATCCTGTTCCCTACTTGTATGTCTTATAACAATAAAAATGCTTTCAAATGAGCTGATGTAAGTAACAGCTCTTAGCTTGTCAATAAAGTTAGTAATCCTTAACCTGTAAATAGCTTGTCAATAAAACTAGGGATCCTTAACCTAACCTTGTCAAACCCTGTGTAAAAAACATGACATAGAAGATATCGTTAAGTATTACCCTACGGTTTCAGTACATACCTGTGATACACCTTATATATCGCAGCCCGGCTGAACGCGACTTTATTGTTGACTGCCTTGTCAGACTGTTGGTGTCAGCAGCATGCAAACCTGTATATCCATAATTGGGTTGTTCAAGAACTTCTAGCAGATAAAGTCTAGCTGTAATTGAGTCCTGTGAGGGGTCTCCGTGGCCCAGTCCCAAAGCAAGCCTCCTGGTTGGTCTGATGCTACACGCAGAGAGAGAGAGAGAGAGAGAGAGAGAGAAGAGAGAGAGAGAGAGAGAGAGAGAGAATTTCCTCTTCAATATTTCTTATTCCTATTAGTAGGAGATCGAATAAGGAATGGAGCGCGCGCTACTGCCATTGTCTTTTTCCTCTAAGAATCCTGAAAGTTATGAGGGTAGGCCGACCAGGTGTGGAGGAGGAAGGGAGGGAAGGGAGAGGGGGAGAGTCAGAGACAGACCCCCACCACCAACTAGGGTTAACACTGGTGTTGCCATAACAACCTGGAAGGGGAGACGAGCAGAGTAATTCCCGTCCCTAATGGACCAAGGTAACAAATATTACCAGGCGAATACTGTATATTTGTTACAGATGGTTACATTATTTGTATTCCTATTTAATTTGCATCCTATAATACACGCGCGCACACAATTTTGTGTGTACTCACTAAGATGTGGTTGCAGTTGTTGATTCACAGCTCCTGGCTGTGTGTGTGTGTGTGTGTGTGTGTGTGTGTGTGTGTGTGTGTGTGTGTGTGTGTGTGTGTGTGTGTGTGTGTGTGTGTGTGGTCTGTATGTGTGATGTGTGTGTCTGTATGTGTGTGTATGTATGTATGTGTGTCTGTGTATGTGGTGTATGTGTGTGTGTGTGTGTGTTGTGTGTGTGTGTGTGTGTGTGTGTGTGTGTGTGTATGTGTGTGTGTGTATGTGTGTGTGTGTATGTGTATGTGTATGTGTGTGTATGTGTATGTGTGTGTATGTGTGTGTGTATGTGTGTGTGTGTTGTGTATGTGTGTGTGTGTGTGTGTATGTGTGTGTTTGTGTGTGTTGTGTGTTGTGTTGTGTGTGTGTATGTGTGTGTGTGTATGTGTGTGTGTGTGTGTGTGTGTGTGTATGTGTGTGTGTGTGTGTATGTGTATGTGTTGTGTATGTGTGTGTAGTGTATGTGTATGTGTGTGTATGTGTATGTGTGTGTATGTGTATGTTGTGTGTGTGTGTGTGGTATGTATGTGTGTATGTGTATGTGTGTGTATGTGTGTGTGTGTGTGTATGTGATGTGTTGTGTGTATGTGTGTATGTGTGTGTTGTGTGTGTGTGTATGTGTGTTGTTGTGTGTATGTGTGTGTGTAGTGTTGTGTGATGTGTGTGTTGTGATGTGTTGTGTGTGTGTGTATGTGTGTGTATGTGTATGGTGTGATGTATGGTATGTGTGTGGTGTGTGTGTGTATGTTGTGTATGTGTGATGTGTGTGTGTGTGTGTATGTGTGTGTGTGTGTGTGTTGTGTGTTGTGTGCTCCCTCTCATGCGAATAAAGGCCAATGCGGCGAGTTAGGCCTAAAAAGCAAGGGTCTTTTCTGACTAATAAGCAAAGTGAAAATTGTAAATTGCGGAAGTAAACATTGACCAGGAAAGTAGAAAATACTGAACCTAAGTTAAATGATTCATACAGGAGCAGCTAAAAGCAATTAATAAAATTGGAGGAAATCCAAAATATTTTTTTTCACGTATCAAAACAAAAAAATCCAGCAACGGGCCCTTGCTTAAACAAGATAGAACTTACACGGGCGACAGCAAGGGAATAAGTGAAATGCTGAAGTGTTTAGTGAGCCATTAATTAATCAGACTAAAGATCGACAATCCAAAAGAATTTTTCATGACAGTCTCTCAAACTCTTGTCAATATGTGCCAAATTTTTGACAAAACAGAGCTTCACTGGACTTTAAGCAGCATGATCGCCTGCCTTGAAGGGGGCCATTAATATACAGCCTTCAAGGGAACTATTAGTATGCAGCCTTGAGGGGGTTATTAGTATACAGCAGTATTCCGTCCTATAGAGAACAGTTTTGATCTTTTTCATTCTCCAGCTTATCACCGTCCTTGCTGTAGGAATGGCAACATTATGATCCTTGAATGTGAGTTCTTCTGATATGACTCATAAGTCTCGCACAAGAAACTTCAGCTCTAATGAGTTGAAGTCTCGTTCTTATTTCCTATATTTTTCATGGTGAAGCAACAGAAACTTGTCCGTAATGGATCTCACTGAGGTACACTGGAAGACGCTTTACATCCGCTAAAAGATTCCCTGCCTTCGATGGACGCCACTCTCAGAATTTGAGTGTCATCAACGAAGGATGTTACGGTGCTATGATTTATGTCCTTGTCTATGTGGGGTATAAGAATGAGAATCATAAGTAGATCGACTACTATGCCTTGAGGAACAGAACTTTCCACTGTGGCAGCCTAGTCAATCCCTGATTATTTGGGTTGTGGTACTTACATTGAACTGCGTGCTGCTGGCACCATCAGGCCATTAATCGCAAGGGCAGATCTGAGACCAGACCGCGGGGGTGATGACCCCCGAAATCTACATGGGGTATACATGTATACTCCATACCTATAAGGCCGGTGATACTCAAAACAAGATTAAGAAGTATATAGTAAAGAGCAAGGATTGGACTTAATTAAGGGAGCTTCTCTTGTAACTGTTAAAGCATGACCACTATCCCAGTAGTAAGACCAAACAGGTAAACTTTTCAACTTATTTCACTCGCAGTATTCCACAAAACCAGCAGAACACACTACTAGATCAGTAGTAGCAGTGCAGGCTTGTCTCCCCCCAGGTAACATACTTGATCAGTAGTAGCAGTGCAGGCTTGTCTCTCTCCCCAGGTAACGCACTTGATCAGTTGTAGCAGTGCAGGCTTGTGCCTCCCTAGGTATTATACCTCTGATTTTACCTCTGACCTGTCAAGTTTTTTGTGAATTTTTTCCAACTCCCCGTTCTGAAGCCACACATCTCTCCTGCTTCGCCATCTCTAGTGCTGTTGTTGGTGAGTGGTGGTGGTGAGTGGTGGTGGGGAGTGGTGGTGGGGAGTGGTGGTGGGGAGTGGTGGTGGGGAGTGGTGGTGGGGAGTGGTGGTGGGAGTGTGGTGGGAGTGGTGGTGAGTGGTGGTGGGGGTGGTGGTGGTGGGTGGGTGGTGGTGGTGGTGGGTGGGGTGGGTGGTGGTGGGTGGTGGTGAGTGGTGGTGAGTGGTGGTGAGTGGTGGTGGTGGTGGTGGTGGTGAGTGGTGGGTGGTGGTGAGTGGTGGGGAGTGGTGGTGGTGGGTGTGGTGAGTGGTGGGTGGTGGTGAGTGGTGGGTGGTGGGTGAGTTGGTGGTGATGGTGGGTGGGATGGTGGGTGGTGGGTGGTGGTGGTGGGGTGGTGTGGTGGTGGTGGTGGTGGGTGGTGGTGGTGGGTGGTGTGGTGGTGGTGGGTGGTGGGTGGTGGTGGTGGGTGGTGGTGGTGGTGGTGGTGGTGGTGGTGGTGGTGGTGGTGGGTGGTGGTGGTGGGTGGTGGTGGTGGGTGGTGGTGGTGGGTGGTGGTGGGTGGTTACCTGGAGGTTATTCCGGGGATCACGCCCCCGCGGCCCGGTCCATGACCAGGCCTCCCGATGGATCAGGGCCTGATAACTAGGCTGTTACTGCTGGCCGCACGCAGTCCAACGTACGAGCCACAGCCCGGCTGATCCGGCACTACTTTAGGTATTGTCCAGCTCTCTCTTGAAGGCGCCAGGGGTTTATTGGCAATTCCCTAATGCTTGATGGGAGGCTGTTGAACAGTTTTGGGCCCCGGACACTTATGGGTTTTCCTTAGTGTCATGGCGCCCCTACTTTTAATTGGCGGCATTTTGCATCGCCTGCCCAGTCTTTTACTTTCGTAGGGAGTGATTTCTGTGTGCAGATTTGGGACCATTCCTTCCAAGATTTTCCAAGCGTAGATTATGATATATCTCTCCCTCCTGCGTTCCAACGAGTACAAGTCAAGTGCTTCCAAGCGTTCCCAGTAGTTAAGGTGCTTGACAGAACTTATACGTGCAGTAAAGGATCTCTGTACACTCTCTAGATCTGCGATTTGAATGGAGATGTTAATGTACAGCAGTATTCCAGCCTAGAGAGAACAAGTGATTTGAAAAGGATCATGGGCTTGGCATCTCTCGTTTTGAAAGTTCTCATTATCCATCCTATCATTTTCTTTGCACGTGCGATAGTGGCACTGTTGTGATCCTTGAAAGTGAGATCCTCAGACATTACTACTCCCAGGTCCCTTACATTATTTTTCCGCTCTATTGTATGGCCAGAGTCAGTAGTATACTCTGTTCTAGTTATTATCTCCTCCAGTTTTCCATAACGGAGTAGTTGGAATTTGTCCTCATTGAACATCATATTGTTTACCGTTGCCCACTGGAAAACTTTGTTTATATCTTCTTGGAGGTTAACCGCGTCCTCAGCAGATGACAGCCTCATGCAGATCCTAGTATCATCCGCAAAGGATGATACGGTGCCGTGGTGGGTGATGGTGGTGGTGGTGGGTGATGGTGGGTGATGGTGGTGGGTGGTGGTGGTGGGTGATGGTGGTGGGTGGTGGTGTGGGTGATGGTGGTGGTGTGTGGGGGTGATGGTGGTGGTGGGTGATGGTGGTGGGTGGTGGTGGTGGTGGGTGATGGTGGTGGGGGGTGGTGGTGGGTGATGGTGGTGGGGTGATGGTGGAGGGTGATGGTGGTGGTGGGTGATGGTGGTGGTGGGTGATGGTGGGGGGTGTGGTGGTGGGGGGTGATGGTGGTGGTGGGTGGTGGTGGGTGGGTGGTGGTGGGATGGTGGGGGGTTTGATGGTGGTGGGTGGTTGTGGTGGGTGGTTGTGGTGGGTGGTTGTGGTAGTGGGTTCTGGTGGTGGTGGTAGTGGGTTCTGGTGGTGGTGGTAGTGGGTTCTGGTGGTGGTGGTAGTGGGTTCTGGTAGTGGGTGGTGGTAGTGGGTGGTGGTGGTGGGTGGTGGTGGTAGTGGGTGGTGGTAGTGGGTTCTGGTGGTGGGTGGTGGAAGGGGGACGGAGGTAGCAGTGTTGCTCTACAGGATGACGGGGGCGTGGCCAATCTCTTGTAGCTACCTCCACCAGATGAAGGAAGTAAAAAAATAAACTGCCGTACGCGGAATGTGCCTCAAGTGAGGGTGTAGTTTGACAGCAGCAACACGCAAGGGCCAGGGAGGTGCCACAGTAATTACTGGGGCACCATGATGAGAAGAATTTAAGACCCTTTAGAATGCCCAAATATATAACGATCTATCTTACCTCTGAAATACCTTACCTGGAGTTTACCTGGAGAGAGTTCCGGGGGTCAACGCCCCCGCGGCCCGGTCTGTGACCAGGCCTCCTTAGATGACTTTCAAGAATTTATTTTGTACATGATATCCAGAGATAATCGCTGACGCGGCTAGGTCGTGGATGAGGCTTCAATTTCAAATATATTACATGAATAAAAACTTCTGAAACACACAAACACACACAAGGTGTAATGAATATAGTTTGTAAGATTTACCTGTCATCTTACACGCTCATGAAACAAAGACAATCAACCTTGCGTCAATATTTTCACACTAAAGCTTTAAGGTTCTGGAAAAATACCCTAACTTTGCCAAATGTAAATAACTCATAATCACTTAAATTTGTTTAAATTCTATCACATCTTGCTAAAATATAAAGCAATATACATAATTCAAAACCCCATATAAAGTACATTATAATATTTTGGCGACTGATTTAATGTCTGCATAACTCGTTACGAGTGCAACCAGATATAAGCAAGTAAATAGATCATTACCACTGTAACTTGTTTAGGTATCAAAACTTTGGTGCCTAATACCTGGACTCATTATGTGCCTCTGTAATCTTTTGATTACCACCTACACCATGGGTATGGGGTGCATAAAGATATTAAACTAGATTAATTGTATAACTAAAAAGCCACTACCGTTAAAGACTTAGCAGTAAATTATTAGGTGTTACTGAGAGCATCTCAGCTGATATCGGGTGAAGCCCTAAAAGTGTTCACCCTCTTATCACCGTGTTCTCCACCCTCTGTCATCAACACAACGCGACCCACAATAACTATCTCGCACATCAACACAAAGCCATTATATCAATGTATAAAAAATTAAGTGTAGTTAAAAAACCATAAAACAGGTAGCTTGCAGATAATCGCCTGCTTCTGACAGCTGACATGACAGCTAAAACACGAAGCGACACAACTTGATTAACATGCATGAACTTCACCTTGAAGTGCTTCAAGGGATCACAACCTCCCCCCCCCCTTCCATCTTTTTCCTGGGATCCGTACAAATTTCTATCCACACCTTCCCCCCCCCTCACATCTTTTCGCTTCTTCTAATCATAATTTTTGCCTCACTCTTTGTGGGATATTCAAATAAAAAAAATTCTTTATGGAT
>NC_069453.1:16001076-16032497 GCF_026875155.1 Cherax quadricarinatus
CCTGGTGTTTGCCACCTATTTGCTCTAGCTGGGCTCAATTGAAGGGTTCTCCCGATTTTTTTTATCTGGCACACCGAGTATTAAGCCCCTTCTATACGCCGGCCATCTCGGCCCAAATCGTCCCAAAATTTGGGGTAGGAAAAATAAAACTTTGATCTATTTTTGGGAAAGGAAAGCAGTACTAACATGATCCCTTTAGGAAGTTTAACCTTTAGGGTCTGTCCCGGATCAGGGCTTCAGTTGGTGTCCAAACCATGTTACGCCAAAATTCTAGCGCCATAAATTTAGCTCGAAAGCGCTATAGGCCTAATATAAGAACGGTCTGCGTGGTGGGTGTGCGCCATAAAAAAAAAATCTAGGCCCGCATAGCATTGGGGGAACGCCGGCTCAGTTACCCTTGTTCAACATGCCTGTCGCAAGTCAGCCTCCCTCCCCAAAAATTGGGACTCCCTTTTCCCTATTGATGTTCTGACATGTGGAAGGGGAAAATGAAGCGAATTCTAGGGGCTTTAATAGTTAGTGACCGAAGGAATGACCGGATATCGTAATGTGCAAAAAAACCCCTGACGTCCAAAACCTTCTACCGGGTGTGGGCACTCGTGACCACGGTCGGTTGTGCCCAACCAAGAGAAAAATATTTTCGCGGGGCGGCCTTGATTTCAGTAATGATGATGATAGTGCATGGTTGTGATTTTTGCGCCGGATATTCGAGAGTGATAGGAGGAATCATTTTCACCGTGAAGCGTCGGTATGTTCGCCGTGCGCGCTCGGGTAGTGACCCTATGCTGTCCCCAGGGGACGGAGTACATCCCGTGGCCCTACACCTTTTTAGGTGTATGGAGGATGTGTGGCTACATTGGCTGGATAACCACGGCTCAGGGGTGGTGGTAGTGGTGAAGGTTGGCCCGCCATGGGATCACCAGCCCACGCTGGGACCACGCTTCTGATTTGTAGTTCAAGGACAAAGCGGAGGCACCACCACCCACCAAAACCCCACAACCCCGCAAAACCAGCCTATGTGTCCAGTATCCCCCAGAAAAACCGTATGTGGGTTTGGGCAGCAAAATCCCTTTTTTTCCCCCAAAGCCCACCACTTTGTGACTTAAAAATGGAATTCTCCCCTATTTGGAACCGGCAATGAACTGAATTTTTTTGAATTATTTTTTGACCCCCATTGAGGGAAAAAATATTGCCGGGGAAAGAAATAAGTTTTTGATACCCCATGTCAAATACGATATATCCCCACAGTCAAACTACACAGGGGGAAAAAGGACGACGTTGCAGAAATGTTTTTGTTTTTTGAACAATAATGCTTATCTTCATTTAAGCATAATATAAAGCATATGGTCCAAAAGATGGGCTAATTTCTCCCCCCGGTTTCGTGAAATCCCCCAGTGAACGGTTTTCTTACTCTTCGTATTTTGCACTTCTTACAAAACCAGGCTGACGAGGACGGGTTATATAAGTTAAAAATATTTTCTGCATCCAAACAAAATTCAGATTATTTTTATCCATTAAAGAATGTTTTAATTGACGAGTTTTTGATTTTTTTAAAAGGTAAGTCATTAAAGGTAATACGAGCAAGGGAAACGCTTTGGAAAAAAAAAAAACTTTTTGACTCTGTACAGTGGCCGGGTTGTTGGATATTGTTGTATACACGGGAAGAAAAACATTGAAAGATACCTGATGTTATTGGGGTATCTCAGGTGGAAACATATGGCACCTTATCTTGGTGGGGGCTACTTATGTCCCAATAACGGGTACAAAAGCCCATTACTCTGTTTTTCTGCGAGTGAACAAGCAGATGTGTGTGGCACAGTGCTTTCTAATCGTAAACCAGGCTAAACGCAGTGTCGTGGTGATGAGTGCGGTGTTTTACTGCAATGACTCATGGCATTAGGGTGGCATGCCAAACAAATGTCACATTTTTGACAACCCATTCACCGAATGAAATGCAAACAGTGGCAAATTTGATCGAGTGACTAATGAACGTTTTTAAAAACCCAGGACAGTGATTGTTATACACAAAACATCGCTTGGTTGAAAATTGTGAACAGATTGGTTTTTTTTGACGGGTTTTGAAGAGTTACAAGTGGTACATGAACTTTTTTTCCTCTCATGGACAAATTTTAATGCTCAATGCTATAATAGTACCCAAAAAAAAATGGGAACAGACCACCGTATGGTGAATTTTGTTTTCTGTTGTCAGACAACTCATAATGAAGTACCAGGTAAGAAACCTTTCATAAAAACAAGGTCCCCGAATTACCCAGGGGTAACCCAGCGTTTTTGGAGGGAAGGTGATCTTTCATAATACAGCTTCCTTCAATCGGAAGAAATTTGCTCAGAAAGATGCATCGTCTGTGCAAAAAAAATACAGCAACAAAAGACGAAAGAAAACTCATTTATGTGTGAGGAATGTAAGGTGCCTCTGTGCATGGTGCCTTGTTTAAGGAGTTCCCAAAACTCCACGTTCTAAAAAACCCTGTCCCGTGATTGTAATTGTAAATATATGATTAAAAATTATATTTTAAAAAGGGTTTGTGCATGTTTATGTAATAAACAAAAAGTGGTAAACAATAAATGATAATAACTTTAGTGTGGTTTTTTGGGTTCAAAACAGTGGTTTTTTTTTTTTTTTTTTTTATCACACTGGCTGATTCCCCCAAAGGCGGGTGGCCCCAAAAGAAAAACCTCATTCGCTCCTCACTGTCTTGCCAGAAGGGTGTTTACATACAGTTTTTTAAACTGCAACATTTTCACCCCCCCTTTGAGTGCGGACTGTATTCCCCTCTCCCGGACTCAAATCCGGCCTGCCGGTTTCCCTGAAACCCTTTTATAAAATGTTACTTGCTCACACCCAAAAGCACGTCAAGTATTAAAAAAATATGTCTCCATTTTTCCCCCTATCAAACACGCCACCATGCCTGCTGGAAGTCCAACCCTGCAACAAAACCCCCTTTACCCATCCTCCAAACCCTTTCCTAGGCCGACCCCTCCCCCCCCCTTCCCTTTCCACTACAGAGATCACTCTTGAAGTCACTCGTTTCGCTCCATTCTCTCTACATGTCCTGAACCACCCAACAACCCTTCCTCAGCCCCCCTGGACAACGTTTTTGGGAATCCCCACCTCCTCCCAAATTCCAAACTACGAATTCTCTGCTTATTTACACCCCCACATGCCCTCAGAATGACTCTCCACTGCCTCCGCCCTTTTCCCGCGCAAAATTCATCATCCATGCTTACCCCCCATATAAAAAAGCGTTGGGTAAAACATACTCTCATACATTCCCCTCTTTTCCTCCCCGGACAAATTCTTTGTCTCCACGATCTAAGTGCACCATCACCCTTTTTCCCCTCATCATTCTTGACCGCCCATCTTTCATGACCCATCCCCTGACACGTCCACTCCCAATATCTGAAAAAATTACCTCCTCCATATCTCTCCCCCCAAATTTATATCCAAACTTTCTCACCAATCTTTTTTTTTAATCAAAACCTTTCTCTTTCCTGTATTCACCTTTAATTTTTTTCTTTTTCACACCCCACCAAATTTTATCTACCAAACTCTGCAACTTCTCTTTAGAATCTCCCAAGAGCACAGTGTCATCAGCAAAGGCAACTGTGACAACTCCCACTTTGTGTAATTTTTTATCTTTTAACTCCATGCCTTTGCCAAGACCCTCACTTTATTTTCTTAAACCCACTATAAATTATTAAAAACCCGGTGAAAACACATATCCTTGTCTAAAGGCCCCTTTTTTCTGGGAAAAAATTTCCCTCTTTTCTCTACTCAACTTTAGCCCCACTTCCTCGTAAAAACTTTCATGCTTTCAGTAACCTACCTCCTCACCATACACCTGCAACATCTGCCACATTCCCCCCAACCCACCCTGTCATATGCCTTTCCAAATCCAAAAATGCCACAAAGCTTTAGTTACTAAAACTTTTCCTTTATTTTCCCTTTAAACCCCCCCTTCCCCCCCCCCCTCCCCCCCCTTTTTCTTGCTACCATTCCCCCGTCTTACTCTTAATTCTTTCAAAAATAACTCTAAACACTTTACCAGGTATCTCAACAACTTTCCCCCATTTTTTCATCTTTTTTGTCCCCTTTGCCTTTATACAAAGGAACTATGCTGCCCCCTCTGCCAATCCCTGGGTACCTTACCCTCTTCTGTACATTTTTTTTAAAAAATTGCCCCCAACCACCCAAAAACTAACCCCCAAACCTGTTTTTAACATTTCTATTTTTTCCCCATCAATCCCGCTGCCTTACCCCCTTTTTTTCCTATGCCTCCGAAAAAAACTTCCCCACACTCGAACTGGCTCTTCCTCACTCCTACAAGATGTTATTCCTCCTTGCCTATCTGAAAACCCGCTTCCCTATCTTCACAACATTTAACAATTCCTCAAAATATTCCCCCCCGTTTCCCAAAAAAACCCCTAATCTTTCCCTTTAAAAACTCTCCTCTCTGTTTTTTAAATGACAAAACCCTTTTTTTCTCTAGGCTTCCTTAAACTTGCTAATCTCATCCAAACTTTTTCTTTTTTTTCCAAAATTTGTTGTAAAATTCTCACCCATCTTCTTTGCCCTTTTTACTTTTTTCAACTCTCTTAACCTCTCTTTTTTCTTTTAAACTTCCCCCTTGCTTTCCCTTTTACTTGTAAAAACTTCTCAATGCTAACTTTTTTTCCCTTCTCCTCTTTCTCTCTTCCCAAAACGCCCCTCCCCCCCCGCATCTTTTTTTGTTAAAAACAAACTTCTGCTCCTTAAACTACTTTTTTAAAAACCTACCCCATACCTTTCGCCCCCTTGCCTATGCTCTATTAGCCCATCTATCCCCCAAAATAGCTGTTTTATCTTACCCTAACTGCCTCCTTTTTTTAGTTTAAAAACCCTTTCTCCTCTCTTTCCCCTGTGTTTCTATTCTCTTGTATCCCATTCCCTTTTTACTTCAGTGTACTACAGCTAGAAAGTGATCTAAATTTATTGGGGCCCCTTACAAACATGTAATCCTAAAGTCTACTCAACAGTCTTTTATTCAATACATAATAAAACAAATTTACTGTCATTTCCCCCTCATCTATCTTGTTTACTTTTTATCCTCTTTTTTTAAAATATTATTACCATAACAAAACCCCCTTTCTATACAAAGTTCAATCAAAGGGCTCCCATTTTATTTCCCCGGGGCCCCCCCAAACTTCCCTCCACACCTCTCTAAAAGTTTCTCCTACTTACCATTCAGGTCCCCTCCAAATTTACTCTCTCACTTTGGTTCAAAGGCTCCTAAAATTTATTAAAAATCCCCCAAAAACCCTTCTTTTCCCTTACTAGTTTTTATATATAAAATTTATATACAGTATTGGTCTCTCGGCCCAAATGTTAGTGGAAAAAAAAAAAAATGGAAAAGAAAAAAAAAAAAATATAAAAACCGCTAAAATAATGTAATGCACGTATGGGAAATTTCGTCGATGTTGCCGCCACCACATCATCTTGGAAAACTTTTTGGGGCACTGTACCCGGGTAAGTACTGAAAAAATTTTTTTTTTGTTTATTACCTTCACAAAAATATGCTCTTTAATTCTTTAAGATTTTTTTTTTTTTTTTCCAAAATTTCTTGGACACTGGAGCACCACTTCAGATTTTGGCCTTGGACCCTAAAGGGGGTTTAAAGGGGTTAATAACGAAAAATACGCAATAATAATCACTCTGGGGTGCATTAATGTCGTATATTACGTTACTAAAAGGCATTTTCATTAATCCAGCTATGATATTTTTTCAAAATTATATAATAAAGATGCTTCGTAACATATGAACATGATAAATACACCCCACAGTAGAATAAATTAACATAAATATGAGATGTTTCTCCAGCCGTCTTGTCAAAGTGTCAGAAAGAATAACGTTTTCTCTAGTTTAATATCTCAGAAAATGCGTACACAATAGTATTACTGGGAGTAACTAGAAAATTGTTCCTTTCGTATGCTTTCACTCAGAGTGCCATTCCTTCTAAAAATTTATTCTACTGTACCAGTGTAGAGACAACTTGTACACAATGTAAGGTGTTTATATTATGGTATAAGCTTCACAAACGTGGAAATGAATGTGTATCAACCATAACCAGACGTGGTGTTCTGCTTGTTTACAGTCTCTGCATCTCTGCCCTCTCATTTACTATTTCTCTCTCATTTATTTGTTTTATCTTGTTTGCTCACCTCTCGCCCTACATTAAGACTACAAATATTTTAAGTTAAGTAATGAGTGTACTGTATATGCATTTTATCACTCTAGGGTGCTTTAAATGTATATTACATGTGGGTGGGGTGGCCATACCTACCACACCTGACCTCTTACAATAAATACTACTAATCTCTCACCCTACATTAAGACTACAAATATTTTAAGGTAAGTAATGAGTGTACTGTGTTTGTATTTTACTTTGTTTTTTTAATGCCTTTTTCTATTGCTAACTTAATATATGTTTGTGTAAACTTATCTGGCATTTATATGCATCTACAAGTGGAAAAAATGGTGTTTTGCTTTCCAACAATGTTCGCTTTCCGGCAGTAGCCTGGAACTTAACCTACCATATAAGTGGGGCCCTACTGTACAGGAGAGCCCCCACATATTTGGCACTTTTGTTGGTGTTCCACATTTTTGTTGGCTTTCAATTGAGCCATTGTTTATTATGTTCAGTGCTTTAACTTCTTTTCTGTTGTTTTCTCACAACGGTTGCGTAAGAGAAGGGCGACCAGTACCATATTTTAAGGTAAGTACAGGTATCATCCGACTTACGACCGAGTTCGGTTCTGACAAACTGGTCGTAAGTCGAAATGGACGTAAGTTGAACCTTACTACTGAATATCAACATCACATTTTTGTAATGACTTTATTTTATTGTTTTATTTTGGTATTTCATTTTTTACTTTAGTTTTTATGCTGTTAGTACTGTATTTTCTACTGTAAGGTTTAGGAATAAACACTGTATATAAACAAACAGTTGTTCATTTCCAAGAAATTTGGCATGAAAAACACGGTCGTAAGTCGAATGGTCGTATGTCGAGCAGGTTGTAAGTCGGATGGTAGGTGTATTGTGTGTATGTACACTGTATTTATTTTACTTTTGTTTATGCCTGACTGTATTGAGCACTTAATATGTCATGGTGTAAACACATTATCAGGCATTTTAGATGCATTCAATAATGAAAAAACATTCTTTTTCTGCTCACTGGCAATTATTGCTTTTCACATAGGGTCAGGACCCTAGGAGCCATACTAACGAGGCTCTCCTGTATTCACCCCACTTCTGTTTTCTCTTTGTCATATCTAAAATAGACAAGGCCATATCATCCTTTGCTGATGATACCAAAAGTTTTATGAGGGTAGCATCCGTCAAGGACACAGTAAATGTTTATATACAACAGAATGATGTGATGTCCTATAAAGACAAATTTCAGTTGCTCTGCTATGAAAGAATTGAGGAAACAAGCTGAAATGGAGTAAAAGACAACCTTGAATCACTTAATAGAGTTGAGAAGCTAGGCCCCTCTGGGGCCTAGCTTCTCCCTACGAGCCCCGTGAGGGCACGGATTGTTGCTATGTCTGGGGACATTTTGGTCCCAAAGATGAGGGGGTACTTGTGCCTCCTCCCATGGGAGACTTAGGTCTCAGACATTCCCTAGACAGGGAGCCAAGGCGGGCCACCACTTGGAAAAGGCCCGGGCCGGGAGAAACTTGGCGAATTTTTAAAAAAAAAAAAAAAAAAAAAAAGTTCAATGTGTGATTGGGAGTAACAATGTCATAGGATCTTGCATTCAAGGATCACAACATTACTATTACTACCAGAAGGAAAATGATAGTCTGGAAACGAATTCATGAAAGCTAGAGCTACTAAGTCAATTTTAATACTCGTCAAGTCATATATTTCTCCAGGCTGGAATAAAAAATATATACTAATGCAGACAGGAGAGATTAGGGAACAGGCAATTTAAAAGGAGTTTATGGATCATTGTGATTATATACATATATCATGGCCACTCTGAGGGAGTCAAAGTCCACCCAGTATGGCTATGACAAAGAAGATTGTCAAACCCCCCTCCCCCTCCATGGGTGCATAAAGGCACTGCCACCAGGGGTCACCCTTTGTGGAACACCTTCAACCTGAGCAAAGACTGTATAAAAGCTGTTGTTGATCACACACACAAGTGTCAGTCTGCCATAAAATCCTCAAGTTAAAATAAGAGTAAACCTGGAAGGCCAAAATAATGTGCCTGGGTTAAGATATATCACATCAAGGCATCATAATCTTTTCCAAGACTAAAAAAAAGATTGTCATAATAAACAGACCATTAAAAGCATTGAAAATGTTTGTATCAAGCAGAAGAGGTCAGTGATGGACAGCTACTTCTGAGTACCACAAGTGAACATTAACCCTTTCGCTGACTGTGCCATAGTACTGCAGCTTTCAGGTCACTGTGTCGTAGTACTACACCATGAGCTCAGCTCACTCATGATAAGATGTGAGCGATAAATTTGGGCCTAGATATGAGAAAATGGGTCTATGCGGTAAGTGTGCACCATATAAAAAAAATCCTGCAGCACGCAGTGCATAATAACAAAAAACAAAAAGTGACCATGTTTTTGGTTTTAAACCATATTTGCAGTGTATTTTCTTATGTTTTTTATGGCTGTATTCTAGGTTTCTTGCTCTCATTTGATAGAATGGAAGATATATTACAGAAATAAGAGATAATTTTGATTGGTTTCAAGACTAAAAATAGCTTGAAATTGAGCTCAGAGTAGCAGAAATGTTGGGGGTGGTAACACCTGTTGATTATTATTACAGTGGACCCTCAGTTATCGGCCGTTCTGCTTATCAGCCAACTCGGTTATCGGCAGTTTTTTGACTTCTGGTTATCGGTCGTATGGGACGCGTCAACCCGCCACTGCCAACCGCTCCCCATCAGTCTGGCTGTGTCCCTGGGTGAGTGAGGAAGCTTCTGCTCATTCACTCAAACATTTCACTATGATCCATTGTTTTTTGTGGTTATTGATTGAGTGCAACTGCAAAATAAGTAACCACAAGCCCAAATGAAGTTCCTAGTAAAGTTCCTTTGGTAAAGAAAATGAGAAACACAATGGAATTTAAGAAAAGTTGTTGAAAAGTATGAGATAAGTATGTGATAGATAAATAAGCCATAGAGTTTATAATATCGTATTTAAGCCTCCCTCGCCATTTTGCATACGACAACAACACTCTTCATTAAAGGTAAAAGTGATTTAAATGTTCATTTATCCATTTCATTAGTCATTTTATTTAGTTCTCATTGTTTTCTATATGTAAAACTATAGTTAATCTTCAAAAAATTTATATTTTGTTAGTATTTTTGGGTGTCTGAGATGGGTTAATTAGATTTACAGTAATTCTTATGGGAAATGTTATTTCAGTTATTGGCCATTTCACTTTTAGGCCAACCTTCTGGAATGGATTATGGCCAATAACCGAGGGTCCACTGTATTACAATCAAAAGGAAGCGCTAAAACTACCAGGGTCATATAGCACTGCAGGGTAGGAATTGATGCAGGATCTAAGGATAAATAAGGGTGGTGATGACAGTAAAGGTAAAGTTAGGAGGGGCTGTCAAAAAGTTGAAGAGGGAGTCTGTGTCAAAGGTGGGACCATCAGCAAGGAGGGAAGATAAAGTAAGGGCGTTAGAATGGTGACACTGTCAGAGGAAAATTCTGCATGTTTGTTGATAGACAGAACAGCCCAACAGAATATGGGAAATTGAAACAGGAACTAGACAATTTTCACAAGTGGAAGAGGACATGGTCAGGTACTGACTTTAGGTGTCTGTCCAGCGGCTTCTTGAAGACAGCCAGGGGTTTATTAGGCAGTTGAACAGTCTTGGGGCCCCTGACGGTTGTTGTGTTGTCTCTTAGCGTACTCATGGCACCCCTGCTTTTCACTGGGGGGGATGTATCTCCTGCCCAATCTTTTGCTTTCATAGTGATTTTTGTGTACAAATTTGGGACTAATCCTAGGATTTTCCAAGATCCAGGGAATACAAATCAAGGGACTTGAACCATTCCCAGTAGTTTAGGTGCTTTATCGTATTTATGCATGCAGTGAAAGTTCTCTGTACATTCTCCAGGTCTGCAATTTTGCTTGCCTTGAAAGAGGTCGTTAGTGTACAGCAATACTCCAGACTAGAGAATACAAGTGATTTGAATAGAACCATCATGGGCTTGGCATCCCTAGTTTTGAAGGTTCTCATTATCCATCCTATCATTTTCTTAGCAGATGATAGAAACATTGTTGCATGATCTTTGAAAGTGAGATCCTCTCTCTCTCTCCTGACATACTCTAATTCTGGATTAATAGGATCTTAGTAAATTTTGTGGTTGTACTGTACTGTTATACATTCTTATCTTTAGATATCATGCGAATGCTTATTTGCAGTAACTTAATGTAAAATAAACTTGTGATTATAATAGTAAGTCCTTTTATTAAAATTAGGTAGGGTAGCCTATTTTGTAATGCTCTTGTTGCTCATGTGAGTAAGTAATTTCCAACCATGTTCTCTTGGTCTTGTATCTTATCCTATGGTCAGTAGTATATTTATTGTAATAATTTCCTCTCTTGTTATTTCTCTCATTCTTTTCTGGTACATCATTTTCTTCAGCTTAGGCATAATCTTAATGCTCTCCTTTGCACACTCTCAAGTTTGTCTGTCTTTTAATGATCAGTTTATAGGGTTTTTGTGAGGATAGTACGGCTCAGCTTAGAGTACATGTATGTAGGAGAGAGGGAGATTATTTCCTAGTAAAAATAGGCCTTAGACAGGGATGCGTGATGTCACCTTGGTAGTTCAACACATTAATAAACAAGGTTATAAGAGAAGTGAATGCTCGGGTGTTGGCAAGAGGTGTGGGATTAAAAGATAAAGAATCTAATGCAAAGTGGGAGTTGTCACAGTTGCTTTTTACTGATGACACTGTGGTTTTAGGAAATTCTGAAGAAATTGCAGAAATTGGTTTGGAAGGGTATGTAAAAGAAGGAAATTACAAGTGAACATAGGAAAGAGCAAGGTGACGAGGATAAAAAGTTTAGGTAAAGAAAGATTGGACATCAGATTGGAGGGAGGGAGTATGGGAGAAAGTGAATTTGCTCAGATATTTGGGAGTGGACTTGCCAGCAGATGGGTCTAGGAAAGATGAGAGTAAAAGGGTGAGTGGTGCACCAAGGAGACTAAGAATGTTATCCATGGAAGCAAAGAGCAGAATGTATGAGAGTATAGTGGTACCAATGCTCTTTTATGGGTGTGAAGCATGAGTGGTGAATGTTGCAACAAGGAGAAGGCTGGAGGCAGTGGAGAAGTCATGTCTGAGAACAACGTGTGGTGTAAATATTATGCAAAGAATCCATAGTTTGGAGATTAGGAGGAGGTGAGGGGTTACTAGAAGTATTATCCAGAGAGCTGAATAGGGGTTGTTAAGGTGCTTAGAACCCAGAGAGAATAGAACAAAATAGAATGACTTGGAGGGCATATAAATTTGTTGTGAAAAGAGGGTAAGGGTTGTCCTAGGGAAAGGTTGGAGAGGGGCTACATGAGGTTGTGTGAGGGGTTTAGACTTTCAGCAAGCATGTTAGGAGCGAGCAGAGGCAAATGGTTTTTATGATTTATGCTGTTGGAGTATGAGCAAAATAACATGAAGGGATTCAGGGAAGTGGGTTAGCTGGACTTGGAGTCTTGAAGGCTGGAAATAGAGTGCCTGCACTCTGAAGGAGGGGTGAAGATATGTTGCAGGTTTTGAACTAGTGTTGGCATGCCTTTGGTAAGACAGTGATGGAATGAGCCGATGATGAAGGTATCTCTCCTTTTTCGAGTCACCCTGCCTCTGTGGGAAACGGGTGCGTTAAATTATTCAGTTTTCCATTTTAAATATGCTTCAATGGAATTCTTTGTGGCTCTTGAGCAAAATGATCAGTAACTTTATTGTAAGGTTCTGACTTGCTTAACAATAATTCCTTTTCAATTGATAAAAGAGCTAAGCTTTGCAATGTTTTAGTGCTGTATGACCCCTTTAAGTTTATCACTATTATATTTTTGTTATTTACAATGCTTCTTGACACTTCAGTTTCTGATTAATTCTTAATTCATTTAGTGCTGAAAATCTGGGCTTTACAGATGCAGTCAATGAAAGCTTCTTTCAAGTCATTCAGTTTATAAATTTCAAAATTTCTGTTATCTATCTATCTATCTATCCTGAATTCTTTGTACATGTAAACCACTCTTAAGCTCTAAAACTTTTTAACAAATTCAGATTTATACTTCAAATTTTGTGGTGCTGCAGATGACAGTCTGTAAGAGTTAGTCGTTAAGGACAACCAGGGTACTCAGTGCTTTTGCTGTTCATTTTTGAAAAATATTGAGAGGAAATTCCAGTATTAAAATGTCTTTCACAGCACGGATTTGGGAAAAAAAATTTAAACCTCGGCCATCTCCTACAGAGGTAGGATGGTCCAACAGAGAAGAAAACACTCACTTGTCATTCATTCAATCACTGTCTTACCAGAAGCACACTGATATTTACAGTTCAGATGACCCTCCAAACTGCCACATCTCCATCCCTACTTCAGAGTGCAGGCACTGTACTCTCCACTTCAGGATTCAAGTCTGACTAGCCAGTCTTCCTTAATACCTTCATAAATGTTACCTTCCTCACACTCCAACAACACATCAAATCTTTAACACTGCTTGCCTCCATTCCTAACATGCCCATAAGCCGGGGGGTTCGATGTCCAAGACCCTAGCATTTAAAAAATTTTCAACTCATCCCCCCAAACCTTTTCCCTGGGAAAACCCCCTTTACCTCCCCTTCCGCCCTAAGCAAAAACAAAGCTAAAGGGGGGGGTAGGGGGAGTTTCAGGGGGGGAAAATTTAAAGGGTTTAAAAATTGGAGTATTTTTGAGAGGTTAGAGAAAAGGGAAAGGGGGGGGGTTGCTAATTTTAAAATAAACATTTATGGAAGGAGAAAGGGAGAATATGAATTTGTAAATTCAAGAATTATGTGGATTAAAGTAAAGGTTGGATGCGAAAAGTGGGTCAAAATAAGCTTTTGTATGCCCTGGAGAAAAAGGGGAAGGGCAGAGGGAGAGGGGAGTTTTTGGGAGATGTTAAGTGAATTTATGGGAGCCTTTAAAACCAAGTGAGAGAGTAATTTTTGGTGGGGGGATTTAATGCAAAGTAGGAGAAATTTTTAGAGAGGGTGTGGAGGAAATTTGTTTGGGGTGCCGGGTTTGAAAAGAAAAAGGGGACCCTTTGATTGAATTTTGTATAAAAAGGGGTTTATTTATAGGTAATAAAATTTTTTAAAGGGAAAAAGAGGATAAATAAATACACGATATGATGTAGGGCGAAATTTACAGTAAATTTGTTGGGTTATGTATTGGTAGATAAAACTGTTGGGGTAACTTCAGGATGTTTTCATTTTATAGAGGGGGCCCCCAGATTTATCAATCACTTTTTATTGGGGCTACACTGGGGAGTTTAAAAAGGGAGATGGGATACAAGGGGGAAAAAGAAGCATTTAGGGGAAAAGAGAGGTGGGAAGGGGGGGGGGGGTTTTTAAACTAAAAAAGGAGGGAGTTAGGGGAAGATATAAACAGCTATTGGAAAGGTAGTGGGGTAAAGAGGCATAGGGAATGGGGGAAAAAAAAAAGGTAAGGGGGGAGGTTTAAAAAAAGAGGTTTTGAGTGTTCAGCGAAAATTTGGGGGCTACAGGAAAGTGGGTGCAGGAGGGGAAAAGGAGCGATTGGTGGTTTTATGATGTAAAGAGAGTAGTAAGGGGGAAAAAGTTTTGCATATGAGAAGTTTTTAAAAAAGTAGAAGGGGATGCAAGGAGGGGGGGGGGGGGGGGAAAAGTAAAATTTTGGGGAAAAAAAGGAGGGTTTAAAGAGGTGGTGAAGCAATGTAAAAAAGAGCAAAAAGGGGTGGGGGAGGTTTTTATCAAAAAATTTTTGTTGAAAAAAGGAAAAAAATTTTTTGGAAATGAGGGTTAACAAGTTAAGAAAGCCTAGAGAATTAGGGGGGGGATAAGTCGTTTGGTTACCGGTAAAGTGTATGGTGGGTTTAATTGAAAAAATTAAGATAAGACGGAGAATAGGAAGCAGTGAACAAGGGGGTTTTGGGAAAAGGTGGGGGGGTGTGGAAGGGGTTTACAGTGAAACTATAAGTGAAAAGTATTTGTAAGGCTAAAAAGGGTTTTGTGGCATTTATGGATTTGGGAAAAAAGGGTATGACGGGGGGATGGGGGGCAATGTGGCAGATGTTAAGTGAGGGGGTAGGAGGTGGTTACTAAAGCAGTGAAGAGTTTTTTGAGGGTAGTGGGCTCAAGTTAGGTATGTAGGAAAAAGGGGAAAATTTTTTCCCCGTAAAAGTAGGCCTTGACAAAGGGTGTGTGATGTCACGTGGTTGTTTAATATATTTATAGATGGGGTTGTAAGAGAAGTAAATGCGGGGTCTTGGGAAGGCGTGGATTAAAAAATAAAGAATCACACACAAGGGGAGTTGTCACAGTGCTCTTTGCTGATGACACGTGCTCTTGGGAGTTCTGAAGGAAGTTAGGGGGGGAGGTGCGGGTTTCCCAAAAAAACTGTTGTCCAGAGGGCTGGGGGAAGGGTTTTTTGAGGTGGTTCGGCATGTAGAGAGAATGGAGCAAAAACAAAATAAACTTCAGAGTGTATCAGTCGTAGTGGAAGGAAGGCGGGGTAGGGGGGGCCCTGGGAAAAATTTTGGGAGAGAGGGGGTAAAGGGGTTTTTTTGTGCGAGGGGCGGATTTCCCGCAGGCATGCGTGAGCGTTTTTTTGTACGAGTGAAGGGAGACAAATGGTTTTTAATACTTGACGTGCTTTTGGAGTAAAAGAAAAGGGAAAACATTTATAAAAGGGGTTTTCGGGGAAACCCGGGCAGGGGGATTTGAGTCCGGGAGGGGGAAAAATTGCAGGGGGCCTGCATTAAAGGGGGGTTTTTTAATGTTGCAGTTTAAAAAATGTAAGTGTAAAGCACCTTTCTGGCAAGACGGGGATGGAGGTAAAATGATGGTTTGAAAGTTTTTTTTTTGGGGCCACCCCTCCCTTTTGGGGGGAAAATGGGGCCAGTGTGATAATAAAATAAAAAAAATATATATTTTATAAATTTTTAATATTATTTTTATATATTAAATATATATGCATGCAAAAAAAACTACTGTGAAAGAATAGAAAAATTTTCCAAAGGGTGTTTTTCTTTAAAACCCTAATCACTTTATCAGTTGTTCCTTGATAATGTGAGTAGTCACGAAACGTTTTTGGAATTTCTCTTTTCTTTCACAGTGGTTGTTTTGCGCACGGGAAATCCCCTTTTTAAACTGTGATGTTATTCCCTTTTATATATATTTTATATATAATATATATATATAAATATAAAATATAATATATAATTTTTTTAATATATTTTAATATTTTATAATTATATATATATATATATTTTTATATAATTTTAAAACTCACACACACAAAATTTATATTTTAACAAGTCGGCCGTCTCCACCGAGGCGGGGTTTACCCGAAACGAAAAAAAAACCCCCCAAAAAAAAAAATTATTTTTTTTTCTTTTCAACACTTTCACCTCCTCACACATAATCACTTTTTTGCAGAGGTGTCGAACACAACATTTTTTTGGGAAGCATTTACTTTAAAAAACCCCCAAAAATTTTCCCCCCAAAACTGTTTAAAATCCCAAAACCCCTCTTTTAGAGTGCAGGCATTAAAATTTTTCCCATTTCCAGGATCAATCCGGCTATATAAAAATAACCTTTTTTTCCTGAATCCCTTCACTAAATTTCCCCTGCTCACACCCCCAACACCTCGTCAGGTCCCAATACCATTCCCCTTCCTTTCCTCCTATAAAAACACGCTCATGCACGCCTGCGGGAAGCCCAGGCCCCCCCCCAAAAACCCCCCTTTCCCCCTTTCCCCCCGGCCTTTTTGAGGATAACTCCTACCCCCCTTTCCCTTTTCCCCTTTTAGATTTATATGTTTTCCATGCTTTCCCCAACTTTGACCCCTTTTCTCTCTAAATGCCCAAAACCCACCTAAACCCGCCCCCCCTTCAGCCCTCTGCCCTAATATTTTTTTAACTCCACCCTTCTCCTTTTTTCCCCACACCTGAATTTTCTACAAAATTTTACTTCCCCTTTGGACATCTCCACTGCCCCCAACCCGCCTCCTCGCTGCTGCTTTCCCAAACCCCCAAGTTCCACCCTTTAAAAGTTTTGGTTTACTATACGCTTTCATACATTCACTTCTTTGCCCCCATAGATAACTTTTTTTTTGGTCTCCACATGCCTAAACGCACCACCCCCTTTTTTCCCCCCTCATAAAATTCTTTGTTACCCCCACCCTTCATAAATCCCCCGGGTGACACGCCCAACCCCCCAAGTATCTAAAAATTTTTCACTTTTTCCATACTCCTCCTCCCCAAAAATACCCAAATTTTTTTTTAAAAATTTCGAAAGTTTCCCTTTTCACCTTATTTTTTCTATGTTAAATTTTCAACTTTCTACCTTTAACACACCCCCAAACTATCCATTTAACCTTTGAATTTTTTTTTAGAACCCCCAAAAGGCCACGGTATCATCAGCAAAAAGCAAAAATGTGTCAATTCCCATTTTGTATTTTATTCCCCCTAAATTTTTCCCCCTGAGGGGTTTCGGGCCCTACTAGTATGGCTTACACCCAAAGGGTTTTTTTTCGTACTAGTACGCCCAAATTCTAGCGCCCTCAAATCTAGTGGGGGAGGGAAAAGGGGGGCCTAAAATATGAAAGGGAAAGGGGCTTTGGGTCAGTGTGCACAGTAAAAAAAAAAAAATCCTGCAGCACCAGTGCTTTAAAAAAAAAAAAAGGGCCGTTTATTTTGGAAAAAAAACAGCGCTTTTCACTGTATTTTCGTAAGGTATTTATTGTTGTTTTCTATTTTCTTGGTTTCCCTTTTTTTTAGAAAAGGAAAATATTAAAAGAAATTGAGATGATTTTGGGTGGTTTTACAATGAAATTTCCTTGAAATTGAGTCAAAGTAGCAGAAATGTTCAATTTTTTCCCAAAATTCAAAAGTAAACAAATCATGCCCAACGTTTCCCTTTCCGTCGGGCGGAGAGTCTAATATTCTTTTGCAAGTGTGTTTTAAAATTATTTTTTACCATTTTTTACACTAATGCAGTAGTCGGCTAACAGTAAAAACTTCTAATTTTTTTTGAATAAAAATTTTAAAGTTTGGGAAAACAAAAAAATATAAGAGGGGCCTTGAGACGTGGGCTAATGAAAAGAGGGAAAAGTCTTTTAAATGCCAGGGAAAGTCTTGTTTTTTTCTGGACCCTATTGGAAATTGGGATCTTTGAAAATTTTTGTGAAATTGGGGAAAAATTTCTAAATTTGACCACGTACTGGGTAGTTTTAAATTATAAATGGGTGGGTTTTTTGCACTCATTCGATTTGAAAAAATGGAAATTCTAGCGAAAAATTCTTTTTTGTCGAATGTACAGTGGAAAATTTGGCCCAAAAAAGGGGGTCAAAGTGGGCAAAATTGCTGGGTGCGTATACATCGCCCAAAACCGCTAGCTTCGCGGGGAGGGAATTTAAATTTCCCTAAGTTTTCCCTCAAATTAAAATTTTTGGGGTCTTTTTGCTCGGAAAGGTTTTTTATCTTTTCATAAGAGAAAATTAAATTTTTTTTTTTTTTAAATTTTGGGCCCACCCTGAGAACGAGTCCGGAGAGGGCCCCGTCCCACCCCCAAGGGGGTTTAATTCCCCCCCCTCTCCGAACACCCTGCCCTTTATTTTTCACAAAACCCCCTCTTTTAAATTATTAAACAACCCTGCTGACATTACCCATCCCTTTTCTAAAAACCCATGTAATATGGGTTTTAATGTATATATAATGTTATATTGGGTGGGGGGGGGTGTGTTGCAAACAAACCCCGACGGCAATCTTAACTTTAAAAATTACAAGCCGGGGAGGGGGGGTTTTAGCTCAAGTACTTTCACCCTTTCTCCGTGCTTTATCACTGTGCAATGTTGCAAGGGGCAACCAAAGGGGGAAGGGGGGTCTCAGAGTAGCGTAGGTGTCACTGTCCATTTGGGCAGTGACACCTTCAACCGATTTTTTTTTAATTTTAAAAAGCTGCTTTGGGGGTCTATTTTCGTATTGTATTTATGGGTTTTATTCTCGTTTTTTGGTCTCATTTGATAGAAAAGGAAAACATATATAGAAAAAAGAGGTGATTTTGATTGGTTTTTTTTTATGAAAAGAACCTTGAAATGGGCTCCCAAAGTAGGGGGAAGCGTTTGATTTTTCCCGATGTTCAAAAGTAAAAAAATGATGTCATTTTCCAAAAATGCCCCAAGTACCCCATTCAAATTGCAGTCATGAAGGGATTGAATTTATTTTACGATATTACAATATTGCAGTAGTCTGCATACAGAAATCTTCTATTATTTTTTGAATAAAAATTCAAAATAGCATGAGTAATATCAGGGGGGCCTGGAGAGTGACTGATAAACAAAGAAAATGTTTTTTTAGAGCCAGGAATGTTTGCATTGTTCTTCGGCCCCTATTTTGAAACCATTTTTTTTAAATTTTTGTGAAATTGGCCAATTGAAAATTTTCTGACCACGTTTCTCTTCAAGGGGGGTCCTTGGCGGGGTGAGAGCTCTTAGTCTGAGGAATTAGACCTGTGGTTTCTTCCTCGACCCAAAACCTAATTACCCCCCATTCTCCCCTCCCCTACCCCATCCTCCCCTTTTTCCTTTCCCCTCCCCCTCCCCACCCCTCCCTTTTCCCCCTTCCTTTTTTTGGGCCTTTGGGATTTCCCCCCACGGGCGTGCTATTTCCTAGGTGGGGGGAAGGACACGGGGTCCTCCCTTTCCCATTGAGGTTCTTGGCGGTGGCATATTTTTCCCGTGGATCGGATCGCCTGGGGATGTCCCGATCCCCTCCCGTACCCCGGAGTAGCTTGGGGTGTCTTTCGGGCGAGGGTGTATCTCTGGAAGCCACCTTTCGGTTTCCCCGGGGGGGGTGCCGAAGGAGGTATGCTTTATGGCGGATACCCGGCCCCCTCTTTTTGTCCCCGGGGTTAGCTCGGCAGTTGAGGTTGCTTATCCAGTTGCGGGTTTACCGGCTGAAGGGTGGGGTATGGCATGGGTTCCATGCTGCATTGGCTACTAGCGGTGCTGAGGTCCTCTTGGGCAGGAGGGAGATTTCCGGCCCTTTCTTCCTCCTGGGAACTATTCCCCCCCGCCCCCCAATTTTTTATTTTTTTTTTTTTTATTTTTTTTTTTCTTTTTTTTTTTTTTTCTTAAAACAAAAAGCAAAGGATTAACCTAACCAGGGAAAAACCCAATCCATGAACCCATCCCCCCGGGCCCCCTTCTTGATACCGCCCCCATTTGCCCCTGGTTTGTGTTTGACCACTTTCGGCATCCTGTGCCCCTGTACCTCTTGCTGGTGCTTTTTCCCTCACCCGTTCAGGTCCCGGGGTTTTTAAACGCCCCTTTCTTTTGTCTGAACCCCGTTTCCCCTTTGACTATGCTTTGGTTTCCCTCTCGGTACGGCAATTTTGGGAATCCCCCGCCCTTTTCACGCCGGACCAACCTCCGGTCCCACTCCTAAATCCCAACGCAATCCCCTATGATACCCCTTCGTTACCTTCCCATTCTACTAGAAAAGCGAACGCAAGCCCCCCTCTCCACGCTCGTTTGGGACCACACAAGGACTAAATTCTTTTTTAAGCCCGATTTTTCTTCGCCCCCTTTCTGACCTGTTTTTGGCAAAGCGCTCCTGCGTCATGTTGGTAGAGATATTTCATTTCATGTCTCAAGACAGTAACGTGCATCGTCACTGTCCAGAATTACCCAAGCTCATGATCTTTCTCTCCTTTCAAATTATCAATATACCCCTATCCCCTTTTAAAAAACTCTTTTCTCTAAATTTTGAGTGGTACTGTCTTCTCCCCCATACCTAGTCCAAAACAAAATTTCCAGTCATGTGAAATTTGACATTTTTGAACAGCGGGAACCCAGGATCCCCCAACCCTCAAAGTAGACATTTATGTCCCTTCCTGCCCGGGGGGGGAAACGTTACCCTTGCAATGGGGTCTTTTAACTTTTGACAGTGAGAACTCCTGCCCTCTGTATTGTCGCGGGACATCGGTTAAAAGTTCAAAAGGTATACCTACCCCGCAACAATGTAGAAATTGCTGGCTTTTGGTCCCCCAGCGAAATTTTGCAGATCTATGGCCCGAATGCCAGTCTGTGGTGCCGACGACCTTTCTAATCATCTTGCAGTAACCCCCATTTGCCTTAATTGTAATAAAGCTCACCCTTCGTCTCCCCCTTTGCCAGGTCATTTAAAATGAACGTGAAACCCGTTCCCTAAAAGAGGCAGAAGGTCTCCCTTAGCGGGGCGTTACTCATCTCCCCCCAAAGGGGAGATCCCCCGTTTTTCTTATTCCGTTTTCCCAAAAATCCCCCCACTTCGGGGCCCCCATCTTCCAGCCTCCCTGTTGTTACCCCTCCCATACCCACCCCGGCTTTAAATCCTTTTGCTGTCCTTGGCTTGACGCCCCGACTACAACTCAGTTGTTCTCACATCTTGGTCTTCCCTCACAAGCCCAGTATTGACAAGACCCGTCGCCCCCCCTTTTATACAATGCCCCTTTTTCAGAAGTCCAAAAAATCCCATTGCTAAATCTTCTTTCCCCCTTCCCTTCCCTTCTTCCACCTCCACACTTACCTTTCCAGTCTCGTCCCTGTTCCCCCCTCTCTCTGGCTCTATTACAAGTGGGGAGATTCCCCTCCTCCTCGTACTATGCCTTCCCACCCCCGTCCCCTCCCAGTTTCTCCCTCTTCTGCCCCTCCGGGTTTCTGCCTTTTCTGTCCCCCCCCAACTTCATCCCAGTCCCTTACACTCTTCCCTCCCCCTTATTTTGGGTACAGCCTTACTGTCCCAAATCTTTACTCACCCCCCCCTTTCTATCCCCAAATAGGGTCCCCCATACATTTTTAAAATTCAGAAACATTGAAGCCTTTCAGAATATTTTGCAGAGACTAAACCTTCAATGGACCTGTTCACTTTTTTCCTTTCTTTTCCCCTCCCCTCCATTTTTTACCCCCCCTTCTTCGCTGCTTGAATGTTTTCCCAAAGCCACCACTTTGACTTTTTAACCCCTCTATTTCGTAGGTCCCTTTTAAACTACGATCCTGGTATTTTTTTCTCCCCCAATCTGGCCTATTTACAGTGGAATATCCGGGGCCCTCAGGGGTAATGGGGTGAGCTTAATGTTGCTTCCGGGTTTTCCCCCTGTTGGGTTGCTTACAAAAACCAAAAATTTACATGGGCTTTTTCCAACCTATCTCAGGTATAATTTTTGTATTCTTCGGACCCTTTTCTCAGAGGGGACCTTTAATGAAAGTGCCCTTTTTTCTAGCAATGATTTTCCCGACTGTCAATATTTGTCCATACCTCGCTGCTTACACTGCAGCCTGTATCCACTTGAATAAGGGGGTTTAAAATATTCTTTATATCTCTCTCCTTCTCGACTTTTTTCTACCCCAATTTTGCCTTTCTTGTTTATCCTTACCACCCCCTTTGTTACTTGGTGTTTTTAATGCCCACCATTTCCTCTGGGGGGGGTCCATTTGACTCATGGACCTTGGGGGGCTTTTTTCGCCTCTCCCCCCCCTCCTTTTTTTAAAATAGGGTACCCCACCCATTTTGATCCTTGTATCATACTCTCTCTTGCACGATCTATCATTGCTTTCCTCCACTGCACAGACTTTCACTGGTCGTTTCCCGGGATTTACAGCAGCGATCATTTTCCAATCATTCTTACTTCTCCTTCCTATTCCCCTTTTCCCGTCCCCTCGCTGGAAATTGATCGGGCAAATTGGGATTTTTATCACCCCTCACTGCTTTTAGGGGTTCCTTTTTCATCCTCCATTGATGAGCTTACACCCTTCTCGACGTCGTTTATACGCACTTCCTTTATCCCCCAAACCTCAGGCGGGCATTCTCAGAAGTGCTGCCTTGGTGGTCCCCCTGTTTGTCCGTGCAGACGTTCGAAACGCGTGCCATGGGGCAGGTCCCGGTAAAATAGAACCGCTGAGAGACTTCTTGATTTTAAGCAAAGCGTGCGATTGTTGCCGTGTATTGTGAGTAAACGCACTTGTTGGCGAGAATTTTCCACCATCCCTCTGCTTTTTCTATAGTGCAGTCGGGGAAAAAAGTCGGGAAAATTGGGGGTTTAAATCTCTCCTGACCGGCTCCTGCTCTACGGGTCGCTGGTGTTTATGTCAAACCCTCTCGACTTGCCTTTGAACTTGACCACATCTGTCGTATTTTCCCAAAAGGGTCCTCTATGCCCCCCGTTTCTTTCCTCAAAGTCGCCCGGAGTTGTACCCCTTTGGGTTTTCTTCTCCAGAGAAGAACAGTAAAATGTGCCTTTTACACTTCAAGAACTAGGGCAATCTCTCAGCTTGGATATCGGGAGCTGGGCCCCCGACGACTTCATATTCTTAAAGTTACAAAAATTTACATCGGGCGCCCTTGTTGTCCCCTTTTTCACCCCTTTAATCTTATTTGGGCACAAATTTTCCCCAGCTGTGGAAACTGCCATTGTTCTTTTCCAAAACCGGGTATCAGGACATGATGCCCCCCACTATGTCCCATCGCTCTTACTAGTGCAGTTTGCAAAGTGATGGAACGTCTCTAAATCGACGTTTTTAAAGTGGTATTTTGAGCACACACAGTCTCTCTGCTAGTAATATGGGTTTCGTAAGGGTCGTTCTACCCTAGACCCCTTCTACGCTTGGATACGTATGTTCTAATGCCTTTGCGAAAAATCACTCGGTTTTGCCATATTTTTTGACCTTTGGAAGGGATTGACACAACTTGGAGGGATAATATTTTGGCCCCGGCCCATTCCTTAGGCCTCGGGCAATCTACCCCCTTCCTTAAGAAATTTTTTTAAATGACGACATTTCTGTGTTCGGTAAAAAATGTTCTTTTCCCGGACTTGTCCAGCTGAAAGGGGTTGTTTTAAAACCAACACTTTTTTTCCCTTTCTATAAATGATTTTGGCCTCTGTTCTTCCACCAAATTTGGTTATCATCTAGTTGATGACTTCGATGCTTGTGCAGGCGCTGACTTCATTTATTGCAGTTTTTCCCCCAGCAGCGGTCGCCCTGTTTTCCCCTTGGGGCCCCCACGCTGGGTTTTTAAATTTTTAAGTTTCCAAAACGCTATGGTCCTGTTCCCCGAAAATGTCTCAGGGTTTCTAGGCCTTCTCTTTGACCGTAGGGTTTTTTTGAAATCCATTACTCTCTGAAGGGAAATTGTCACAGCTGGCTAAACCTTCTTAAAACCCTTTCTCATCTTTCCCGGGGAGCTGTGTCGAACTCTGCTTCGCCTAATTCAGCCCTCGTTTTTCTAAACCATTATGGTGACCAGATTTTTCCGCGGCCTCCCTGTACTCTCTCTCCCTTAACTCTTCCCCACCAAGGATTACGTTTGTTTTCCTTGGTGCTTTTCGTCTTTCCCCTGTTGAGGCCTCATGCAGAACAATGTTTCCCCCTTGTTATCGCCATGATGCCCATTGCCCTTTGCTACTATGTACGCTTCACGATCTCCCAATCCTTCCATTTATAGAATGGTCACCCATATTGTAGACTTCTTTATTCGTTCGCCTCCCCCGTTTGCTCCCTCCCTTTTCTCTTTTGCCTCTTCATCTTGTCTTCCCTTTTTACCCCCTTTTTTTTTCATGTAGCATCTCCTTTTTCCCCACCCCCTGGGGAAATTCCAGCTGTTTGGGCTGTTTTTTCACTCCCCCTTCCGAAAAACTCAACTGCCTATGGTGGCTTCCCCCTTCTTTTTCTTGATCACTTCCACTCCATTTTCAGCCCCCGCGTGTACACAAAGGGTCAAAGTCTTTAGACGGGGTGGATTTGCAGCGTGTTTCCACAGCGTCGTGCGGGGGCATTTTTCATCACGGACATTTTTACTGCTGAACTGTTGCCATTCTTGAGCACTATTGTATGCTCTGTGCCCGTTCATCATTTGTGGTATCTCGATCCCTTAGTGCTCTAAAGGCTATACGAAAATTTTTTACATCTCACCCCCTAGTTTCCTTTTCCAATTTGCTACGCTGTATCTCTACGAAACATAAATATTTTTTTGTTGGGTCCCCGGTCATGCGAGTTAAGGGCAATGAACAGGAACAGTGCTGCGCGGGCAGCAGTACAGACCCCACCAATTTTCCCATAGAGGTGTTCCCTTTCTGGGAATATTTTTCTCAAAATGCCCCCCTTCCGCCCGTTGGGAAAAGTTGGGGAACTTGCTAGGGAAAAAACTTATTTTTATTAAACCAGCAAGGTTTTGGCCGTCCCCTTTTAACAGTCCCTGGTTGGGAGACCACTCTCTCCCGTCTTCGATTGGCCACACTCGTTTACTCACGGGTATTCTTGGGGGGCACCCTGACCCCTCGTGACATGTCAAGTTCCCGATGATTTGCCCATTCTGTTAGACTGCCCTCTCTATCAACGAGCACGCAGAATTTACCTCCAAAGCCGCTTTGTTCTTTACTCTCTCTTTACCCCTTTCCCCCCTTGCTGTTTGGGCCCTCCTTTTAAACCGACTCTCTCATTGACTTTTGACAAACGACTGATTTACTCCACAAACTTGATGTTATCCCTTTCGCATCCCCCCAGCCTTTCTGCTCGTCTCTTGCTGCCCTTTCCCTTTCACCACCACGCTCCGCTGTTATCCGTAACCTATTACTCATCCACCTCCCCTTTTTCCCCCTGTGCCTTGCTTTTCCTGCCCTGCAGCGCTGTATAGCCCTTGTGGGTTAGCGCTTCTTTTTTTTATAAAAATCTGCCACGTTTTGTTTATTTAAATCGGTAAATGGGGGTTTCTTGTCTCAATAATAAAAAAAATGGAGTTCTAAAGAAATAGCTTGGTTTGGTCGACTGGAACAATGGAATTAGCCCAAAAATGGGTCAAAATGGGCAAAATGCTGATTATAAATATCGCAGAGGCCCCTAAACTTTGGAGAGCGTAATTCCGTCATTTTTCCCTCAAATTTTGTTCTTTTGGTGTCAGTACAATCGGGAAAAGATTTTCTCTATTTCATGAGAAAAAATAATTTTTTTTTTTGGAAAATTTTTTGACACCCGGACACTCCCCGGATTTGGGGTTGCGACAGTCAAGGGGGGTTTTAGCTCCCCCTTTTGTCTTTGTTAAAAACTTTTTTCCCTAGGGTTTCTCGCTTACTGAACTCACTCCGAATTTTTCATTATCCAGGAAAATTTTCTGATGACACCTTTGCCACTCTTCACCACTCTTAACCTTCTTTGGATCTCCACATGCTCCTTCCCGTATCAATTATATTGCAAAAAATTTATATGCCCAATTTTTCTCCCTTCTTCCCTTTCCCCCGTCAACCTCTAGTCTCTCCTTCCCCTTTTATTGTCCTAAGCTTAAATTCAAAAAGATGAAAATATATGTATACTGTAACCAAAAATTATGTCACATGACGATTGGATTATCTGGGTTAAGTTTATAGTGTTTTATTTGGGTGAATTTGTGGCTTAGAATTCTTTTTGATTTTAATAATATTGGCTGAATTCCATGTTAGTTTCTTTTCTGATTAAAATTTTTAACAAAATAATGCATCTTCTGGGTTTTTTCACAAATTGTTGCTGTATAGCCTTGTGGTTAGCCTTCTTTTTGATTATAATAATAATAATTCACAATTGTTTGTGGTAGGGAAGCTGGTGGAAAAAAAAAGGCCTTAGTTTCATTATGCAGAGATCTGCCTAGTCTTTTTTATTTCTTTCAAAGGCAAGAGGAGGTTTTAGGAGATCCAAACAGTTTAGCTGAGGTAAAAAAAAACGGGGGGTGGCATTTTTTAAAAATTTTGGGGCCGTTGTTGGTACACAATCATTGCATAGTAGTACTTAGATCAGTTAAAAGGTTAAGTCACTTTTTCCAGATTCAAAATTGATCACTAAAAAAATGGTTTCCCGTTCTCTTTAAAAATTTTTTAGTATTTAATTTTATATTTAAATTTAAAAAACTTGTATATTGGATAATTTTTTATCTTACAAATTTTAGCTATACTGTATATAAATATATATATTACAGTGGACCCCCAGAAAGAATTATTTTTAATCCCGAAGTTGTTTTTGGGGCCGTTAAGACCGAATTTGTTCCCTAAAAGATATTGTGAATTAGATTAGTCCGTTCGACCCCCAAAATACCCCACAAAAAAACTTACTAATTGGTCGAGTTGGAAGCTGATCGTTATGCGGGGGTCCCCCTGTTATATAAAAAAAAATCCAAAAATAAAAGGGAAAATTTTAACAAATAAGAAAAAATTTATAAATATTGGCCATGTAAAAATATAAACCCCCTGTACATACAAAAAGGGTTTTTTATTTTTGAAATGCTCTGTTGTCCAAAAAGGCTAAAAAGTTATTCTGAAAAGGTTTTTGAAGGCATTTTGGAGGTGGTTCTCTAAAAATGTGACCCCGGTACCAAACCCCTAGATTTAAAGGTCACATCTCCCAGTACCACCCCCCAAAGGGGGCAATCTACCTGAACCCTTTGTCTGGGAGAACTTCATAATGTACACCCTCAAAAACATCAGTAATTGAATACCTCCTGTGAAGTCGAGACCTAGTTCACGCAGAGTTTTCCGAGACCTGAAAATACAATACAGTTGTAACATTTTTAAAGGGTGTGTTTGGTTTTCACAGGGGTTTTCAAACCTGAATGCTGTTGGAGGTGAGCAAAGGGAACAACATTTTATGAAGGGGGTTGGGGGAAACCCGTTTGCTGGACTCGGTCCGGGGAGGAAAATTACTGTGCCTGCACTCTGGAAAAGGGGGTGGGAATTTGCAGTTTTGAGGCATCTGAGGTGCGTATCAAGCCCTCGGACAAGACAGTGGTGATTTTTTTTTTTTTTTTTTTTGGGGGGGGGGGGGAAGATCCCTACCTTGGGAGAAATTATTTAAACAAAGCGCTAAACTGACATATAGTGCCAGGGGTATGGTACGTGGAGGGGGACGTAAGGAACCTAGGAGTTGTGGCCAAACTTTGTCGTATGTCAAAAAAAATGATTTAAAATCAAAGGTAGGGCCATTTGCAAGAAGGTAAGAATGGTAAGGGCAGCAATGGGATGGATAACCACTGAACAAATTTAGCTCTTGAAACTACAAATGGGGAAAACTGGGAGGGGGCAAACCTAAAGCTCTCCCCAATTACCCAGGTCCAATTTTTCCATTGTAAACGAGTCATTATGCACAGAGAACTTGCTAACAATGAGAAGTGATTAATCTAGGGGGTAGAAAGGGTTTGTGAAGTCAATGTGTGGAGGCAATGGAAAGCTGTAAGCAAGGGAATCGGAATGTTGCGGAAAAGACTGCTAAAAGGGTTGTGAAAAATAAAGGGGTGCACTGGTGCCATCGGGGTTTTTTTCCAATTGTGGAGGTAGCGAAGTGTTTTACGGACAAGGAAGATGCCAATACCATACTTAAGGAAAGGTGAGGTAGAGATTGGGGAAACTGGAGGGAACAAAAAGGTTTGAGAGGGGGAAATAAAAACCCGGGAGATTGCCCGGGGGGGGAAGAAAATCCTGCAGTGAAACCAGGAGGAAGGAGGTTGAAAGGGTCTGGGGGGGAAGAAAAAGAGGGTAGGTGAACCTCTACCTTCATGCAGTTGAAAGGGGGGTGAGAACTAGGCACCAAAACTGAAAAAAAGGAGGACTGTTTGGAAATTGTAAGCACCGGGGGAAGTGAAAAAAGGGCTTAAATTAGGAGACAGGTTCAACTTAGCAGGTGGAGGTGTGCGAGGCCTCACAGATGAGAAACTAGCGGGTGAGATATAGTAGAAGTAGGAAGAGGTACGGAGGTGGGGGTTTTAGGGGGGTAAAACTGAAAAAGAATTAGAGGGGTGACCCGGAAGACATGGCACCGGGGAGCTGGTAGGTGGGGGGGACCACCGTCAAGGTTGGAAGTCTCCTAGCTACTCGAGAATAAGGAACACAAGGAAGATTCCCTGAAGGCGGAGCCAAGAGACAGCCATAGAAATAAGACCTACGCTCTCCTTAACCCTTTGATGTCAGTGTTGTGTATATAACATCTTACGAACCAGTATTTTTGATGTATTAATACACCAAAATTCTAGCTGGTAGGCCCACATGTGAGAATGGGTCTGCGTGAGCAGTATAAAAAAAATCCTGAAATTATGATCAAAAAGAAGCGCTAAACCACAAGGGCTATACAGCACTGCAGGGCAGGAAGGAAGCAGGGTATCAGGTGGCAAGTACAGGGGTAGAGGGGAGCAAGAGATTAAGGTAGAAAGGGTTGAGGGGAGTGGGGAAAGGTATCGTCATCAGAGTTTGTGGAGTAAGTCAGTTGTTGTCAAGAAGTCAATGACAGAGTCAGGATTAATATAATAAAAAATAGCGCTAAACCACAAGGGCTATACAGCACTGCAGGGCAGGAAGGAAGCGAGGGTATCGGGTGGCAAAAGGGAGATGGATGAGTAATAGGTTATGGAGAACAGCAGGGTAGAGGGTAGAAAGGGCTGAGGGGAGTGCGAAAGGTATCATCATCAGAGTTTGTGGGTAAATCAGTCTTTGAGAGAGTCAGGTTTAAAGGAGGGTCCATCAGCAAGAAGGGAAGGTAGAGAGGAGACGACATTGGGGGTAAATTCTGCGTGCTCGTTGATAGAGAGGGCAGTCTAACAGAATGTGGCTAACTGATAATGGAACCTGACACGTCTCGCAGAGAGGGAACAGGGTGCCTCTCCATGAGTAAGACGAGTGTGGCCAATGCAAAGACGGGAGAGAGTATCCCCCAAACTTCGACACTGATGACAAGAAGACGGCCAGTAACCTATACTCGATTTAATAGAATGAAGTTTGTTACCGAGTAGATCAGACCAACGGGTGTGAAGGTGGGTGGCTTTTTACAGTAAAATGGGTCCGTAAATGGAACACCTCTATGTAAAAAACTGGTAGGTCATGTACGGGCTGACCGTGCAGCAGTGTCTGCCTGTTCATTGCCCTGTACGTCAACATGACCAAGGACCCAACAAAAAACAATATCTTTATGCTTGGTAGAGATACGGCGTAGCCAAAGTTGGATACGGGGGGACTAGGGGGTGAGGTGTATCAAATTTTTCATATAGCCTGTAGAGCACTAAGGGAGTCTGAGACAACCACAATGATGACGGGCATAGATGCAATACGGTAAGTCCTGCAAGAATGGCATAAAAATTCAGCTGTAAAAATGCTAGCCGAGGATAGTAAATTTTTCCTCGCACAACACTGTCCGGAAACGCTGCTGCGAATCTGATGCCATCAGAAGACTTAGAGCCATCTGTGTACACTGATAGAATGAGAGCAGAAGTGGTCAAGAAAAAGAGAGCAGGAAGCTACCCTAGGCACTTGGGCTTTCACGCAAGGGAGTGAGACAGAACAGACTTGGACAGCTGGAACTCCCCGGGGGCAGGAAAAGTGAGATGCTACATGAACATAGAAAGGTGGTAACTGAAGGGGAAGACAAGAGTAAAAGTAGTCAGAGAAAAGGGATGGAGCAAACAGGGGCAACGAACAAATAAAGAATGTCTACTAACATCGGTGACTATTCTACGTATGGGAAAGGGTTGCGGAGATCATGAGAGCGAACATAGTAGCGAAGGCAATGGGCATCACGGTGATTGGACAAGGTGGAATATTCGCTTCTGCATAGAGGCTCTCAACAGGGAAAGAGCGAAAAGCACCAAGGCAGAAACGTAATCCCTGGTGAGGGGTGGATTAAGGCTTGAGAGAGTAGTAGGAGAAGCCGCTGAATAGATCTAGGGGCCAAATCATTTATAGCGAGGAGAAAAGTGTTTGTGCTCAGAATACATCCCCGAGGGATACCCTCAGCTTGGACAAAGTCCGAGGAGAGCACATTATTAACCCGAACACGGAAATGTCTGTCAGTTAAAAAGTTTTTAAGGAAGGATGGTAGATTGCCTCGGAGGCCTAAGGAGTAGGCTTGGGCCAATATATTATACCCCCAAGTTGAAACGTATGCCTTCGAGGTCAAAAAATGGCAATAACTGAGTGGTTATTCGAAAAGGGGCATTACAAACATATGTATCCAAGCGTAGTAAGGGATCTATGGTAGAACGGCCCTTAAAAAAAGCATATTGACTAGTGGAGAGACTTTTGTCTCTAAATACATTAATTATTATTATAGCTGTATAGCCCTTGTGGCTTAGCGCTTCTTTTTGATATAATAATAATAATTATTATTATAATCAAGGGGAAGCACTAAACCCGTAGGATTATACAGCCCCCTGGGAGGATGTGGAAGGCATTCAGGCTTAATTTGGGGAACTGGAACCTAAACAGAATGGAATGGACCCCGGTACCCTTTCCCCTACCTAGGAACTAGCGTGTCTGTGGGAAAAATCCCAAAGGCCAAAAAGAGGAAGGGCAAAAGGGAGGGGTGGGGAGGATGGGAAAAGGGAAGGGGGGATTGGGGGGTAATTACATTCGGTCTGAGGAAGGAGACCGACAGGTCTAATTCCTCAGACCAAGAGCCTCTTCACCGTGACAAGAGCCCCCCTTGAAGAAAAAAAAAAATCCTGCAGCAAGCAGTGCACGAGGAAAAAAAAACAAACCCTGACCATGTTTTTGGATTACAACACCGACTTTGAGGTGTATTATTTTCATGTAGTATTTATGGCTGTATTTTCATTTTCTTGGTCTCATTTGATAGAACATATATATTACAGAAATAGAAATGATTTTGATTGGTTTCACAAAAGAAAAGGACCTTGAAATTGAGCTCAAAATAAGCAGAAATGTTCGATTTCTGCAAAAATTCAAAATAGACAGCAAGAGTAATATAAGAGGGCCTGGAGACATGACTAATGAACAGGGAAAATGTTATTCTAGTGCCAGGAATGTCTGCATTTTTTATTCTGGACCTCGCTGCAACATTCATCACCCATGCTTCACACCCATATAAGAGCGTTGGTAAAACTAACTCTCATACATTCCCCTCTTTGCCTCCAAGGACAAAGTTCTTGGAGGCAAAGGGGGAATGTATGAGAGTATAGTTTTACCAACACTCTTATATGGGTGTGAAGCATGGGTGATGAATGTTGCAGCGAGGAGAAGGCTGGAGGCGTGGAGATGTCATGTCTGAGGGCAATGTGTTGGGGTGAATATAATGCAGAGAATTCGTAGTTTGGAAGTTAGGAGGAGATGCGGGATTACCAAAACTGTTGTCCAGAGGGCTGAGGAAAGGGTTTTTTGGGGT
>NC_069453.1:16032997-16065497 GCF_026875155.1 Cherax quadricarinatus
TGTGATTTTTTCAACAATTCCCTACTCTGCGGCGTAGGCCGGGGCCTTATCTCCTTTTTGTAAATAGACATAGTGCAACACTTGGATATTTTTTGTGGAAACGTTTTCCTGTGGCTTTAATCATTACGAAAAGAATGGTTGAAGCCCTGGAGTAGTTTGAGGTAATCGTCCCTCACCCGGGAGTCGATATAATCAGAAAATCTATCTTGCCCATCATTGCGATTCCTGAACCATTTTATACTAGTTTCTTCTGTCGACATTATGATTTCCCGCACCGGGCCCAAAAGTATTTTCAAAAGCCTCTAACAACTTTAAATCCAAAACTCTTTTATGTTTTTTGTATTTTAGCTGCCCTAAATCCTCTAATACTGTCTATTCAATCAGAGGCGGACTGGATGAACTAGAATCTTCTTGCAAACGGCTTCTTATTCAGACTCCCCCATTTATAGTTATCACTAGTTACAGAGTTTAAAAAAACCAGTCTGTAGTGGAGCAGATGGTGTAACAAGTGATGAAAGGCCTTAACAAGCTTCGTGCCTGGGTGGGGTTTGGTAAATAACAAGGAGGGAGGCTGTAACAAGCTTGGTGCCTGGGTGTGGTTGGTGTCCAGAGTAAGTGTAGTTGGTACAAGGGAGGGGCTGTAAAAGCTTGGGTTTGTCTGGGTTGGTTTGTGTCCAAGAGTGAAGTGTATGGGGTAACAAGGAGGGGGCCCTGCAACAAGCTGGTGCCTGGGTTTTGTGGTGGTGCCCAGGGGGTGAAGTAAGTGTAACAAGGGAGGAGGCTGTAACAAGTTGGTGCCTGGGTGTGGTGGTGCCAAGAGTATGTAGTGGGGAACACGGAGGGCCTGTAAAAGCTTGGTGCCTGGGGTGTGGAGCGCAACAAATTGGTGGTACCTTAGTAGTGAGGGTGGTAGCGCAACACACTTGGTGGTACCTTGGGAGTGTGGTAGCGCAACACACGGTTTTGGGGCCCTGATATTTTCTCTCCTGTGATCTATGATTCTACAGAGGTGTGTCATGGGGAACCAGTTTGTGGTACCTAGAAGTGAGTGTGGTAGGCAACAAACTTGGTGGTACCTAGAAGTGAGTTGGGGTTCAAAACATTTGTTGTTACCCTTAGGAGTGAGGTGTGGTAGTGCAACACACTTGGTGGTTACCCTAGAAGCGAGTGTTGTGGTTGTGCCCAAAACACACTTGGTGGTAACCCTAGAAGGTGTGGATAGTGCAACACACTTGGTGGGCCCCTAGAGTGAGTGGGGTAATGCAACACACTTGGTGGTTACCTAGAGTGTGTGTGGTAGTGCAACACACTTGGTGGTCCCTTTAGAAGTTGGTGGTAGAGCAACAAACTGGGGGTACCCTAGAAAGTGAGTGGGTAATGCAATAAAATTGGTGTTCCCCTAGAAGTAGTGGGGTTTAGTGCAACACACTTGGTGGTACCGTAGGGTGTGGTATGCAAACACATGGTGGAACCTAGAAGTGGGTGGTAGTGCAACACACTTGGTGGGACCCTGGGAGTTTTGGTAGTGCAACACACTTGGTGGTACCCTAGAAGTGAGTATGTAGTGCAACAAAACTTGGTGGTACCCTAGAAGTGAGTGGGGTTTAGTCAACACACTTGGTGGTCCCCTAGAAGTGAGTGTGGTAGCTGCAACACACTTGTTAAACCCCAAGAAGTGGAGGGGTGGTATTTTGCAACACACTTGGTGGGACCCTAGAAGTGGTGTGGTAGTGCAACACACTTGGGTGGTCCCCTAAAAGTGAGTGTGGTAGTTCAACACACTTGGTGGTACCCTAGAAGTGAGTGTGGAAGTGCAACAAATTGGTGGTACCCTAGACGTGAGTGTGGTAGTGCAACACACTTGGTGGTACCTAGAAGTGAGTGTGGTAGTGCAACACACTTGGTGGTACTCTAGAAGTGAGTGTGGTAGTGCAACAAATTTGGGTTTGGGTACCCTAGTGTATGTGGTAGTGCAACAAACTGGGTGTACCTAGAAGTGAGTGGGGTTTAGTGCAACACACTTGGGGGTCCCCTAGAATGTTTTTGTGGTAGTACAACAAACTGGGTGGACCCTAGAAGTGAGTGTGGTAGTGCAACACACTTGGTGGTGCCCAAGAAGTGAGTGTGGTAGTGCAATAAACTGGGGGTGCCCTAGAAGTGGTGTGGTAGTGCAACAACTTGGGTGGTCCCTAGAAGTGAGTGTGGTAGTGCAACAAACTTGGTGGTCCCTAGAAGTGAGTGTGGAAGTGCAACAAACTTGGTGCCCTGAAGGAGTGGGGTAGTGCAACAAATTTGGGTTTGGTGCCCTAGAAGTGAGTGTGGTAGTGCAACAAATTTGGTGGTACCCTAGAAGTGAGTGTGGTAGTGCAACAAATTTGGGGGTCCCTGAAGTGATGTGGTAGTGAAAAAAATTGGTGGGGTGCCTAAAAGTGGGGTGGTGTGCAACAAACTTGGTGGTCCCTGAAGTGATGTGGTGTCAACAAACGGGTGGTCCTGAATGGTGTGGAAGCAACAAAACTTGGTGGTGCCTAGAGTGGTGTGGTAGGCAAAAATTTGGTGGTGGGCAGAAGTGGTGTGGTAGTGCAACAAATTTGGGGGTGCCTAGAAGTGAGTGTGGTATGCAAAAAACTTGGTGGTGCCTAGAAGTGAGTGGGGTTTGTGCAACAAACTTGGTCCCCTAAAAGTGGGGGGGTGCACAAACTGGTGGTGCCCTGAAGTGAGTGTGGTAGTGCAACAAACTTGGTGGTGCCCTAGAAAGTGAGTTGGGGTATGCAACAAATTGGTGGTGCGCTACAATCTCATTATTTCAAAAACGGACTTTATTTTTTCTACCTGATAAAGGTTTTTAGTACATGGGGCGTTGTTTAAAAACTAAATTTTTAGTTGTTAGAACTGATGAAAACTGTCTGAAAAAATTTCCTTTGAAGAAATTTTTACTTTTTTTGGGGAGATTGTGTGGTTTAAATGGGGTTTTTTTATGTTGTTAATGGTTTATATTATGGTGTCCTAAACCTGTAGTTTAAAAAATAAAACAAGTTTTTGTTTTTTCAATATTTCCCAATATTAATTTCTAAAAAATTTAGGGGAAGTTTTTTTTATTTTAATTTCCATTAAAGGTAAGAAGTGAGACGGTAATGTTTACAGAGAATATAACACAGTTTTAGGAGAGGAACTACAATGACAGCAGAGAGTGACAAATTAGTGAGAAGTCCGAAGAGCCTTAGTCCAGGATACCCGAAGGAAACAAGGGACAGAAGCAAGAAAGAAGGAAGGGGGGGGGGAAGAAAGATGAGTGTGGAATACAGACGGAGGGGCAACTATACCCTCCAAAAAGAGGACAGAAAGGAAAAAAAATTATTACCTGTAGAGAGTTCGAAAGGTAAGGGGGAAGGAGGGAGTAGGAGGGGGGAGGTCACTGTCCCTGGGGTCCGGTCCCGACCAGGATTCCCTACTGACGGCCTTATCAGTCGGGCTGTTTGTGCTGGCTTAACTAACATAAGCAACATAGTTCAGCAGAGGTATTTATCAAGTTCCTTCTTGAAAACAGTTAGGGCTCTATTGAAAAAATTTCTTACGTATGAAGGGAGGGTTCTGAACACTCTTGATCTTTTTATTCAGTTACTTTCTACTATACTCACTGTATCTCTGCTTTTCATTTATGAATATTTTGGCACCATTTGCCGAGCCTCTTGCTTTCGTTGGGAGTGATTTCGGAGTACAGATTTGGTTCAATGTCTCTTGAACCATGCAAGTGTAAATTATGATTTTATCTTTCTCGCCCACGTTCCAAGGAGTACAACTCAACTACTCTAAGCGTTCCCAATAACTTAGGCAGCTGAATTTATAAAGTCAGTAAAGTATCTCTATACATTCTCCAGTTCTGTGATTTCACCTGCCTTTAAAAAATGTGTGAACGGTGCATAGGAATTTTAATCTGGAAAGTGTTATATATACTTGTAATGATTATAGTCTGAATATTAATTATAAATGCAACAAGAGACTAATATTCCTGACTAGTGAAGTTGAATGCTCAAGGATAATACATAACAAATAGCACAATATTACCCATTACATTACTGCGTCGGTAAGATGAGCATATTACCTGTTATACCAGTATCATAAATACCATTGTTATCCTAGTATGATGCATACCATCTCACTGTTACCCTGGAATGCCAGGAGGTACGTTTGTTACCTCTGGTAGGACAGTAGGGTTTACAAAGTTTTCGTGGTAGGGTTACCTGGAGTTTACCTGTAGAGGGTTTCGGGGGACAACGCCCCGCGGCCGGTCTGAGGCCAGCTCTCATGGTGGATCAGGGTCTGATCAACCAGGTGTTACTGCTGGGCGCCGCAAGTGACGAAAGAACCACAGCCCGGTTGGTCAGGTATGACTTTAGGTGCCTTCTTAAAGACAGCCAGGGGTCTACTGGAAATCCCCCTTAGTATGTTGGGAGGCAAATGAACAGTCTTGGGCCCTGGACATTATTGTTTTGTCTCTCAGCGTACCCGTGGCGCCCTGCTTTTCATCGGGGGAAATGTTGCATCCCCTGCCGAGTCTTTTGCTTTCATAAGGAGTGATTTTCTGTGGCAGGTTGGTACCAATCCCTCCAGGACCTTCCAAGTGTATATTATCATATCTCTCGCCTGCGTTCGAGAGAATTACATTAAAGGGACGTTCAACCGTTCCCAGTAGTTTAGGTGCCTTATCGTATTTTGTGTGATGTGAAAGTTCTTTGTACACTCTCCAGGTCTGCAATTTTCGCCGCCTTAAAGGGGGGCCCGGGTTAGTGTACAGCAGTATTCCAGCCTAGAGAGCACAAGCGATTTGAAGAGAACCATCTTTGGGGCCCGGCATCCCTAGTTTTGAAGTTTCTCATTATCCATCCTATCATTTTCTTAGCGGATGAGGTAGATACATTGTTATGGTCTTTGAAGGCGAGATCCTCTGACATTATCACTCTCGGTCTTTCACATTACTTTTCCGCTCTATTGTATGGTTAGAATTTTATATATCCTGACCATTTTTAATTTCTTCAAGTTTCTAATATTGAAGTAGTTAAAATTTTTTCCTCGTTGAACTTCATATTGTTTTGAGTGGCCCATTCGAAGATTTTGGTGTGTCCGTTGGAGTTTCGCGGTGTTTCGAGGGGAGGTCACTGCCATGGAAAATCCGGGTGTCATCCGCAAAGGAAGATACGGAGCTATGGCTTACATTTCTATGTCAGAAATGAAGATGAGGAATAGAAGGGAGAGCGAGTACTGTGCCTTATGGAACAGAGCTTTTTACCGTGGCTGCCTGGGACTTTTACTTGTTGATATTACTCTTTGTGTTCTATTTGTCAGGAAGTTGTAGATCCATCTACCAACTTTTTCCGTTTTTCCTTTATCACGCATTTTGTGTGTATTACACCATGGTCACACTTGTCGAAAGCTTTTGTAGTCTGTGTATACATCCGTATTTTGTTTATCCTCTACAGCATCCAGGACCTTGTCATAGTGGTCCAGTAGCTGGGACAGGCAGGAGCGACCTGCTCAAAACCCGTGTTGCCCTGGGTTGTGTAACTGATGGGTATCTAGGTGGCTGGCGATCTTGCTTCTTAGAACCCTCTAAAAGATTTTTATGATATGGGTGTTAGTGCTTTCGGTCGCAGTTCTTTTGCAATTGCTGTACTGCCACCTTTGTGGAGTGGGGCTATGTCTGTTTTTTTTAGTGTGTGTGGGATGCCCTGTGTCCATGCCCCCTCTCCATAGAATGCTGAAGGCAAGGGGACAGGGGCTTCTTGCAGTTCTTGATGAACACGGATTTCCCACGAGTCTTTGCCTGAGGGAGAGTGCATGGGCATGTCATTAATTGCTCTTCAAAGTCTTGTGGAATTAAAATAATATCCAAGATTTTTGGGAGACCAAATTTTGGGTTTCGGGTTTTAAAGAATTCATTTGGATTGTCGACCCTAAATCTGGGCAGTGGCTCGGCCTGAACACTGAGTCATACTGGGACTTTAGTATCTCACTCATTTCTTGGCTATCATCTGTGTATGTCCCCTCCTGCCTAAGCAGGGACCCCAAAACTGGATGTTGTTTTTCCCCTTTGATTTGGCATAAGAGAGAAGTTTTTTTTTTTTTTCAATTTCCTTTATGGCTGTTAGTTCTTCCTGTGATTCTTTGTCTCCTATAAGATTCCTTCAGCTTAAGTTCGATATTTTCATTTTCATTGACTAGTGCCTCCCTTCATATTTCAGATTATTGGCCCCACTCAGCAGCTCTGGACTCTTGCTTCGTTTGTACAGGGTAACGTCTCTCTCTTTCTCGTTTACATCTTCTCTTTCAGGGTTACCAGGTTACCTGGAGGTTATTCCGGGGATCAACCCCCCCGCGGCCCGGTCTACGACCAGGCCCCCCGATGGATAAAGGGCTTGATCAACTAGGCTGTTACTGCTGGCCGCACGCAGTCCGACGTACGAGCCACACCCCGGGGCTGATCCGGCACCGACTTTAGGTATCTGCCCAGCTCTCTCTTGAAGCAGCCAGGGGTTTATTGGCAATTCCCCTAATGCTTGATGGGAGGCTGTTGAACAGTTTTGGGCCCCGGACACTTATGGGGGTTTTCTCTTAAGTGTCCCAATGGCGCCCCTACTTTTTATTGGCGGCATTTTGCATCGCCTGCCCAGTCTTTTAAATTTTTCGTAGGGAGTGATTTCTTTGTGCAGATTTGGGACCTTTCCCTTTCCCAGATTTTCCAAGTGTGATTATGATATATCTCTCCCTCTGCGTTCCAACGAGTACAAGTCAAGTGCTTCCAAGCGTTCCAGTAGTTAAGGTGCTTGACAGAACTTATACGTGCAGTAAAAGGGTCTCTTTTACACTCTCTAGATCTGCGATTTTACCTGCTTTGTATGGAGATGTTAATGTACAGCAGTATTTCCCGTCAGGAGAACAAGTGATTTGAAAAAGGGTCATCATGGGCTTGGCATCTCTCGTTTTGAAAGTTCTCATTATCCACCCAAATTTTTTCTTTGCACGCGGATCGGGCATGTTGTGACCCTTAAAAGTGAGATCCTCAGAATTACTTCCCAGGTCCCTTACATTATTTTTCCGCTCTATTGTAGGCCCGGGTCAGTAGTATCCTGTTCTAGTTATTTCCCCTCCATTTTTCATAAGGGAGTGTTGGAGAAACCTTGCCCGTGTTAAAAAAAATCGGGCAAGTGAGCCTGAACATGAAACCGACTAGTTTTGTACTGTTTATTGAAACATTTATTGTTTTGCACTATCATAAATTTTTCCCCAATAGTTTTTCCCAAAATCAGGGTTGGGTTCTTAAAAGGGGACTGTTTGTTGTATAAACGGCTGATGACCCGGTCAACTCCTGTGGGACTGGTCCGAGACCTGGCCAAGGGGCGATGCCCCCGGGGGAAGGGTGTGGGCTTTTAAAGCTAAGTACGGGGGACAGCAAAGGGTGGGCGGGGGGGGGAATGCTTTAAATCACACTAAAAAAGGGTTTTGGGGAAAGACGGGGGGGGAAAGACAAAATAAGCAAAATTTTTGTGTATAAGAAAAGGGCAGATTTTAAAATAGGAATGGCAAAAAAAAAAAAGTGGAATACGTTAAAAAAATAAGTGTCTTCAGAACGGGGATCACACTTAAATGCCAAAAAAGCCCAGAAAGGGTAAATGTGGAATTTCCCATCAAATGGATTTTTTGAAGCCCGCGCTCACCCCAACATACGTAGCTTAAGGAAAGCCCACAGCAATGTCCCCTCCCCAAAGGAGTTACAATAAAAACGGTAAATTTGAAGTAAGGCTGAAGATAAAATGTACATACGCATACGGCTCTTTAAAAGTACCCATGTTCCTTCGTCATGCTTGAGATTAAGTTACAAAATTTAACTGGTTTTGTTTTTAGAGTTTACCCATGTGTGGCTCCAGGCTGCCTTACTAGTGTGACAGACTATTCCCCGGCTCCCTCCCCCTCGTAATAAACGATTACCTGGCTACCTCACACCTGGGAAATAAAAAAAAAAAAAAAAAAAAAAGTATTCCCCGAATCCTCACACCTTTTCAAAAAACTTTACCTGGTACCTCAAGGTGAGGTGGCAGATTTTATTAGGTACCTCACATTTTTCTCACTGAGAGAAACCCAAACAATTTGGTGGTGAGAGAGAGTGTTTTTCCCCTCGTGGTTTGGGGTCACGGTTGTGCCCCTGTGCGTCATGTTTTTGCAAAAGCTGTTTCCCTACCCTTTAATAATTACACCAACCTTATAACGAGGCGCTCATTACCCAACGTAATGGCTAATTTTTCACTTAATCTTTTTTCATTACAAACTTTTTCATTATTCTCTTCCCTCAGCTTGAAAAAAATTTAATGTGCATTCTGTGTTTTCTATCCCAGTTTCGGGTTTTTGTACCCCCCCCTCGCGTCCAACTGAGGCAAGGTTTCCCTTGTTGGTTATTCTAAAAACCAGGTTTTTTGATATAAGAGGGCTGGTGAACTTTTACCCCCCCAAAACCCTTTGTTAGGGGCACTATTTTGATAATCCCGGAGGGGCCCCAAGAGTCTTAAAAATGTTGATACGCCATCGATTCCCAAAGCCTTCAGCTCGGGAAACAAACTTATTATGATGTATGCAATTCAATTGTGTACTGGAAAATGACAGGAACACCCTTTGTTCCCCCATGTAACCTTCATATGGCGGGGTAGGTCACATGATGATGTATATATTGTATTAACTAAAAAAAAATCGTATGATACTGAGTTTAAAATTATATGTGCGGCGCCGTTTTTCAGTGTTCCTGCAACGTTATCATCATCATCGGGCCCACCCCCCCAACACCATGATCTTAATAAGTTTTAATTACTCTGGTTCAGCACTCCCCAATTGTATACTTTAAGACATGACGTACATGAAGAAGGCTTTGGGGGTGATGGTATCCCTCCCCCATCCCACTAAGTAATAAATTAAATCCCAAAGCATTTATGCCCCGCCTCGGCCCCCATACTTTAATGCTGTCAGATGGGAAGGCGGACATGAATAAAAACTTGCATTGAAATGTACAAAAAAAAAGGGTTGAACGTAAAAATTTCTCCACCGAAGGACATGATAATAACAAAAAAATTACTGGTTTAGATAGTGGCTGAGGGAAGCAGTTTGAGGCGCTGATTATGAGGCACATCATATTATTTCAATAACAGGATACACAAAGTGGAAGTAAAGGGAATGGGGGACGGAACACTATGTCAGAGTTGAAAGTTATTCCCTTGGCCTTAGCGTGGGTTATATTGCAACATGTTTACCCTTTTCTTTTCCTTTGTGAGTTTGAAAGTTTTCTGAAGCCGGCCTTGGACCGGGTCGTTGGTGCTTGTGGTCAACCCGGTATTGGTTGAAGGCCCCACTGCCCCACTTTTCCATCACGCCCGGTTGATTGGACCTGGTGAAGATATCCCGTTTCCTCTTGAAGACTTTTACACTTTCTCCAGCAGTGTTTCGGATATCTTCTGGTAAGATGTTTAATAGTTTGGGGCTACAGACGTTGATACAAAGTTCCATGTGTGCCAAAATGCACCCCCGCTTTTTACTGGATTTTTTTTGCCTTCCCCCCATATCTTTCACTCCGTTTTCCTACCCGGAGTCTACTGGAGGGCATTCCGGGATCAACGTCCCCGCGGCCCGGTCCACGACCCGGCCTCCCCGGGGGAAAAGGGCTTTATAACCCGGCTGTTTGCTGGCCCCACGCAATCCCAAAAACGAACCCCGCCGGTGATCCGACCGTCTTTTGGGATCTGCCCGCTCCCTCTTTAAGACAACCGGGGTCTTCCCGTAAAGCCCCCTTTTTGTGGTGGGAGGCTGTTTTAACAGTCTTGGACCCTGGACATTATTGCGTTTTTCTTAGTGACCAGTGAGCCCCTACTTTTCATGGGGGTTTGTTTGCATCATGCCAAGTCTTTTGCTTTCGTATGGAGTGATTTTCTGTGTGAATTAGGGACCGTCCCTCCCGAATCTTCCAGGGGTAGTTATGATATCTCCTCCCCCTGCGGGTCTAGTGGTACAAGTTAAATGCTTCCAGGCGTTCCCCTAGTTAAGGGGTTTGTGGAACTTTACGTGCAGTAAAGGTTTCTGTACATTATCAGTTCTGCAATTTCACCTGCCCTTTAATGGGGTGTTAATGTACAGCAGTATTCCCGCCTAGAGAGAAAAAAGGTTTAAAAAGGATCATCATTGGTTGCATCTCTTGTCCTGAATGTTCTCATTATCCGTCCTATCGTTTCCCTGCAATGTGATATGGATTGTTGTGGGCATTAAGGTGAGGTCTTCAGACTTACCCGGGGTTATTTCCCGGGGATCAATCCCCCGGGCCCGGTCCCTGACCAGGCCTCCGATGGATCAGGGTCTGATCAACTAGGTGTTACTGTGGCCGCACGCTGTGCAAAAGTACAGCCACAGCCCGGCTGATCCGGCACTGATTGGGTATCTGTCCAGCTCTCTCTTGAAGGCAGCCCGGGGTTTTTTGGTAATTCCCCTAATGCTTGATGGGAGGCTGTTTTAACGTCTGGGCCCCGGACATTATGGTGTTTTCCCTGGTGTCCAATGGGGCCACACCCAGGTCCCTTTCCCTTACTTTTCAGCTTTTGTGTGATTGGGTTTATATATACTCAGTTAGTTATTATTTCCCCCAGTTTTCCAAACGGAGAAGTTGGAAATTTTTTTTCATTGAACATCATATTGTTTTGTTCGGGACTGTGCAGATTTGGGATAGGCCTTTAAAGTACGTTCCAACAGCCAAAACTGACACCTCTGCCCGAGAAAGGCTGTGGGCACCCGCTCTGTGGTTTTTACAAAATCGTCCAAAAAAAGAACACTACCGGGGTTATCTAACAGCCCGGGGGTGTGAATTCGCGCTCGTTTTTTGGAAAAGGCTAAAGACTCTGCGTTTCCCCTCTTCCTTTGAATCAGAAGGTGTTTTGTTGTGAAGTCGTGAGGAAAACATAAAGGCCCCCCTTGGGTAGGGGGAGACGGTGAGGTGAGGCCTCAGGGGGGGAAAGGGGGGGGAGGTTGAGGGGTAAAAACTGTGTTCCCCCCTTCCCCCAAAAAGGCGCGCTACACCGTGTGTCTTGTTTCGATAATGGATGGGTTTTTTCATGTGTGTGTTAGTGTATAGTTGTGTCAGCATGAGCATAGCATGTGTCGGGTATAGCGGTGTGTCGTTTATAGTGGGAGGCTGTGCAGAGTATAGTGGTGTACTGTGACGTGTCCTGGGAGGCAGCGAGTCCCCCTACCCTGTCAGGCCTGCCCCACCCATCATATCCTCAACTCCTCCCTCTCCTCTACTGCCCCTCTCCTCCAGCCAACCACCACCATGAACCACATGCGGTATGTGCCATGTGCCATTTTCCCTTCAGCTCGGGCTCACCACAGTCTGAGGAGGTATGGCAGATGATACAGCCAACCTGCCACAAAGCCAGGGAAACAGTACACCCAACACAACTACTGGATCACTATGACATGGCCTTGGATGCACTGGAAGAAAATCAGAATGCAGATGTAATATACACAGACTTTGCAAAAGCATTTGACAAATGCGATCATGGCGTAATAGCCCATAAAATACGTGCTAAAGGAATAACTGGGAAAGTGGGGAGATGGATCTTCAACTTCCTAACAAATCGAACACAAATAGTGGTCAACAGAGTTAAATCGGAGGCTGCCATAGTGAAGAGCTCTGTTCCACAAGGCACAGTACTCGCCCCCATCTTATTCCTTATCCTCATTCAGACATAAACGAGATTTACACCACAGCACCCTATCATCCTTTGCGAATGATACTAGGATCTGCATGAGGCTGTCATCTGCTGAGGACGCGGTTACCTCCCAAAAAGATATAAAAAAAAGTTTTCCAGTGGGCAACGGTAAACAATATGATGTTCAATGAGGACAAATTCCAACTACCCGTTATGGAAAACTGGAGGAGTAATAACTAGAACAGAGTATACTACTGGGCTCCGGCCATACAATAGAGCGGAAAATAAAGTAAGGGACCTGGGAAGTAGTAATGTCTGAGGATCTCACTTTCAAGGATCAAACAGTGCCACGATCGCACGTGCAAAGAAAAGATAGGATGGATAATGAGAACTTTCAAAACGAGAGATGCCCAAAACCCCTGATGATCCTTTTCAAATTCACTTGTTCTCTCTAGGCTGGAATACTGCTGTACATTAACATCTCCATACAAAGCAGGTGAAATCGCAGATCTAGAGAGTGTACAGAGATCCTTTTTCTGCACGTTAAGTTCTATCAAGCACCTTAACTACTGGGAACGCTTGGAAGCACTTGACTTGTACTCGTTGGAACGCAGGAGGGAGAGATATATCATAATCTACACTTGGAAAATCTTGGAAGGAATGGTCCCAAATCTGCACACAGAAATCACTCCCTACGAAAGTAAAAGACTGGGCAGGCAATGCAAAATGCCGCCAATAAAAAGTAGGGGCGCCATTGGTACACTAAGAGAAAACACCATAAGTGTCCGGGGCCCAAAACTGTTCAACAGCCTCCCATCAAGCATTAGGGGAATTGCCAATTGCCGCGGGGGCGTTGATCCCCGGAATAACCTCCAGGTAACAATGAAAGAGGCACATGCCAGGTGTGTGGAAAGTTTCGAGCACGCAACAGGAATGGCCTTATTCGTGCACACAATGGGTGTTCAGGATCACATAGGCCCCCAGCAGAGAGCAGCCCACAGCCCCACAGGCAGATGACAATTCTAATGGCAACCTCCTCACTTGCGAAAACCTTTCGCTGGCATTCAAGTCCACTGCTAGCAGTACCCTATCCTACATCCCTAAAGCAGCTCGCCCATATGCAGCAGGGAAATTCACAGACCTTCTTAAGCAGGTGAATGGAGGTTCCACCAACTTAGAAGCCCGAGGCACCATTAAAGCATTGCACAACCTACTCCTGTTCGGCAATATCTGTCTTGCAGTTCCTGAAAGACGAGGCAAACTGCTAACCACATCAATCACCAAGGCAGTGCGCAACTACCCAAGAACGGATCAGGAATCACAGAGGTAGACCCAAGAAAAATTCCACTGACAACGAGAAAATTTCCGCACAGATCAGCAAAAAAATCGAAGAAGGTAACAGTGGGAGCAATCAGAATAATTACCAGTGAAGACACTGTAGCTCCCAAAGATGAGACCACAGCCCAAGAACTAGGAGACAAGCTTGCAACACGGGACACCATAGTCGTCAACAACCACCCCGAGGAAGACCCCATCACTGAACAATTAATTTTGACTGGATAGGGGTGCGTAAAGCAACGCATGTTGCTTTACCTGCTTTTCTGTCTTCGTGTTTGGCTTCCAGTGCATTAGTCAAGAAGATAGTGCCCGAACGCTTGAGAGACTTGGTAGGAGCTCAAGACCCCAGGTTTACTGAAGCAGCAATTCGGTGGGACACCCTTACAGACTCCTCCAGTAGACCAGCTCCTCCCAAACAGCACAAACAGTCCCACTGGGACAAACCGATCATGGAAAAAATCGCCAACACAATGCTCGCCAATGCTTCAGGAAAGGACAAAGCTCATCTTCTAGCGGTGAAGACACAACACACTGGAGATTTCCGTCTAGCTGTTCCCAATTCCTGGCCTGCCGCAGTTTGGTAAATGATTTAAAATCACTTGTTTCGTGATTTCAAAGATTTATATATATATATTATTATTATATATATATATATTTTTAAAATATATATATATATTTATTAATACATATATATACTAATATAATTAATACATATATATATACATATATATATATAATACATATATATCATATATTATATATATATATAATACATATATATATATATATATATATATATATATATATATATATTACATATATATAATTATATATTTATATATTATATATATATATTATATATATTCATATATAAAATTTTATTTATATATATATATATATATATATATTAAAATATATAATTTTAAAATTTATATATTATATATATTATATTATATATATTTATATATATTTATATTATATATAATATATATATATTATATATATATTATATATATTTTATATATATATATATATATATTATATATATTATATATTTATTATATATATATATATATATATATATACATATATTTATATATTTTATTAATATTTATATATAATATATATATATATATTTATATATATTTTTATATATTTATATATATATTATATATATATATATATATATTTATATATAATATATATTATATTATTTATATATTATATATATTATATAAATTTTATAAATACATATATATATATATACATATATATAATATATATTTTATTTTATATATATAATATATATTTTATATATATATTTTATTTACATAATATTATATATTATATAATATATAATATATATATATTTACATAAAATTATTTATTAATAATATATATATAAATATATAATATATATATTTATAATATATTATATATTTTATAATATATATTATATATATATTACATATTATATATATAAATTTTTATAATAAAATATATATATATATATATATATATTATATATATATATATTATATTATTTTATATATACGCTTGCCGGCGTGGAGGGAGGGAGCCAGTGTGTGGTGCTCCATACATTCGTGTGTAAACCAGGAACCAAACCCTGGTTTACGCGGGCAGTTTCGGCAGACATCATCGTGAGTATCCACCGGAGATCACAGAGTTGTGACAAACCTCTACATCGGACCATTGCTTCTGTATCAGTGAAAGTGCAGTGTGCATGTTGGGATTTGGGAAGCAGCGGTGTTGAGGGGATCCTGGCAGTGGAGGTGTGGAGGAGGTTTTGTTTACATCTGTGATCGGCCGGGGTCGTGGGTTGCGGAAGGAAGTGGCCGCCCACGACACGGTCATTGGATGGTGAACAGAAGAACACCTCGGTTAATAGTGTGAGCATGGTGATTAGTGTGCCAAATGGCGAGGGGTTTTTTCTAAATGGAACAATAAGTGTACAGGAGGGCCCCACTTATACGGCAGGTTAGGTTCCAGGCTACCGCCGTAAAGTGGAAATCGCCGTAAAGTGGAACACCCTTTTTTTCCACTTATAAATGCATACAAACACTAGATAACAAGTTTACACTAACATATATTAAGTTAGCAATAGAACCAGGCATCAAAAAACAATAAAAAGGTACAATACACACATAGTGCACTCATTACTTACCTTAAAATATTTATAGTCTTAATCTAGGGTGAGACAATTGTATATCTTAAATGTTTCTCACAATTACATCACATAAATGTTAAACCTAAAACCCAATCTAACTTTATTATTTTTTAAATTCACTACCTAACAGAATACTCCATTCTACTGAATTTACAACAATGCATGCAACCATATGACCTGTCTTTGTAATACTCACTTGTGCTTTATAGTAATCAGTTTACATTAATGTTTTTCACTGATTTCATCATTGCTTAGTTAATCTTAAGTTAATTTTAAGCCAGCCCGTAATGCTATGCATAGTATAAGTGGCTTTGGCATGCTGCTCTTATCTGTATTTTTTTTTTTTTTTTTTTTTTTGTACCTCTGTAAGTGTGCTCAAATTATAAATAAATAAATAAATAAAAAAAGAAATCAAGTGTGGTATGTATTGTAATAGCCTCACCAGGCCACCCCACCCACACATACTATTCTATGATATTTAAGCATCCCAGAGCGATAAAATGTATATACAGTTCACTCATTACTTACCTTAAAATATTTGTAGTCTTAATGTAGGGTCAGGAGTAAGTAAATGAGATAAAACGAATAAATGAGAGAGAGAAAGAATGAATACATGAGAGGGGGCAGGCGCAGTTATGTAAACAAACCAGGGGAAGGTAAGTTTTGTAAACAAACGAAATGTACACGTCTGGTTTGTGTACAAGTTACATTGTGTACAGGTTGTCTCTACATTGATACGTAGAATTAATAAAGAAGAACACTCCCATTCTCATGTAACATCATTTTGAGAAGAAATGAAGCTCTGAGTGAAGGCAATGGAAATAAGTCACACTGACTTTTTTGGGTTATCCTAGGTTCTCTACACGTATGTTTGTTATGTATGATAATCTATGTAACTGTATTTGTGTATACCTGAATAAACTTACTTACATACATTACGAAAGGAATAATTTTCTACAGTTACCCCCAGTAACACATTTATCTTATGTTAGATTAGAGAAAATGTTATTCTTGCCGTCACTTGTACAAGTTATGTGGCTCCCACATTTTTATATTTATGTTTATTTATTCTATTGTGGGGTGTATTTATCATCTTTTTATGTTATGTATCGTGTTTATTATATAATTTTGAAAAAATATCATGGATGGATTAATGAAAATGTGTATATTACCGTAATATACGACATTTAATGAGACTCAGTATTGTTATTATCACCACTTGTGCAAGTCGTCTGCTACGACATCTCACATTTGTTTATTTATTCTACTGTGGGGTGTATTTATCTTATTTATATGTTATGCATCGTGTTTATTATATAATTTTGAAAAAAATATCATGGATGGATTAATAAAAAATGTGTATATTACCGTAATATACGACATTTAATGAGACTCAGTATTGTTATTATCACCACTTGTGCAAGTCGTCTGCTCACATTCTCACATTTGTTTATTTATTCTACTGTGGGGTGTATTTATCTTATTTATATGTTATGCATCGTGTTTATTATATAATTTTGAAAAAATATCATGGATGGATTAATGAAAATGTGTATATTAACGTAATATACGACATTTAAATGACTCGATGTATGTAAGTTTATTTAGGTACAGGTATACATAAGTATAATTATCAGAGTATATATAAAATATGAAATAACTTTTAAAAACATTTGAAATTTTGGAGTTTCCAGACAAAATGGAGAGACTTAGTGCTTACTGAGCTCATGGAGAATGTAAACAAACAGGGTGGGGCACGGTGACCGTATTAGAAAGTCAGGTGGGGGGAGCCGTATAGTGAGTTTTGGTCATAATTTGAAATGTCCATATTAGCGGAACGCCGTAAAGCGGAACGCCGTAAAGCGGGGCCCTCCTGTATAACAATTAGCAAAAGTTAGTCAGTGATGTGCGTCTTGAGCGAACACACAGGGCCACTCCCTCCCCCCTCCCCCATCCCAGATCCCCTAATCTAATCCCAGCCTAGGCCCACTGACTTCCTGACCAAGGGTGTTGCCGTTTAGTGCCCCACCAATTACAAGTTCCGCCGCTCGCTACTCCCCCACCCTCATCCCCCATGCATCCATGCAGCCCTTCACCCGTCACCCCACAGTTGGCGCCCTCCCACCCCCACGATATCAGCAATGTCACAAGTAGTCGCGGGTTCCCAGGAATCTTCACGACAGAGCCAAAGCTGTCGTTCACGAGGCATCTGCAGGGTGTGCCACAGGGAACGTGCACTCAATCCCACATCCGGCAACATCCGTGCACACAATGGATGTCTAGGCTCCAGGAGAGCTCCAAATGAGAACAACCAACTGCCTCCCCAGCAGACAGGGCTGACAGCTACCGTGACTTCACCTCTACCGAGGACCTCAAATCTGCAATCAAATTAACATCCACCAGGACTCTGACACACATCCCCAAAGCAGCTCGCCCTCAAGCTGCTAGCAAATTCACTGACCTTCTGAAGAAAGTCAACGATGCTCCTTCAAACAACAGATCCTGGCACAACTTGCTGTTTTTTTGGCAATGCCTGTTTGGCTGTCCCACCAAGGAGGGACAAGTCACTAGCAACACAAGTTATTAGGGCAATAAATGCATTCCCAAGGGATGAAAACCTCGTCCGTCTCCCCCCTAGGGCGACAAACACCCGCCGGGCAAATGCCAACAACAGAACACCCGACACCTCAAAAATCAGAGCCCAAATTAGCAAAAAAATAGAAGAGGGTAATACTATTGGAGCTTTGAGACTTATAACCAGTGAGGATACCATCGCTCCCAAGGGGACGTCAGCCGGCGCAAGCTCTGAAGGACAAACATCCACCCAGGGCTCCCAGTACCACATTGACCTCCCTGACATTGCAGCAGGCGAAGAAAATCTAACCTTACAGGATGCTGATGTGTATAAAGCTGCTATGTCATTTCCACAGGGTTCAGCAGGAGGTTTCACAGGTTTAAGGCCTCAACACTTAAAACAAATACTCAATCCAGCACTTGGTGAGGTTTCAGAGAGGCTGCTGTCTGAACTCACCAAATTTTCCAACCTGTGCCTGGCTGGCGGTGTCCCAGAGGCCATCAGACCCTTTTTCTTTGGTGCCTCATTGTGTGCCCTCCGGAAAAAGGACGGCGGAATCAGGCCCATTGCAGTGGGTAACACCCTTCGGCGCCCTAGTCGCCAAGGCTGCAGTAAGAAGGGTGAGTCAAGAGGCTGCTGCAATGCTGAAACCAATCAGCTCGGTTTCGGCGTTCAACAGGGCTGTGAAGCAGCTGCCCACGCAGCACGAGTATATATCAAAAAATGTCCTATAAAAAAAGCCTTGGTCAAATTGGACTTTGCCAATGCTTTCAACTCAGTCAGAAGGGATGCTGCTCTCCAAGCAGTTTATAGAAACTTCCCTTCCCTTTATCCCTTCATAGAATCGTGTTATAGTGTGATTTCCAAACTATTGTTTGGGGACCATGAAATTGACTCGTGTGAGGGCGTGCAACAGGGAGACCCTCTCGCCCCCTTTCTATTTTGTTTGGTCATCAAGGAAGTCACGGAGGCACTCTCCAGCGAGCTCAATATCTGGTTCCTGGACGACGGTACCCTAGCTGGCACAACAGAATCTCTCCTGGAGGACATCAGTAAAATTAAGACATGGGAGAAAGCCTGGGCCTTTCTTTAAACCCCACCAAATGTGAAATAGTTTCTACCAATCAACAGATGATCCAGAATATTAGCGCCGTTTTACCAGGAGCACGAGCCATTGATCCAGCCAATAGCACTCTCCTTGGTGCTCCTCTTGGGTCCAATGCCATCGATCTGATCCCAGGAAAAAAGTCTCAGACCTCCGGACGATGGAAAGCAGGATGAAAGACATTGACACACACGATGCCTTCTACCTACTCACCAGGTGCATGTCAACCCCAAAACTTACCTATTTTCTGAGATGCTCCCCAGCCTTCAGCAGTCCAAAACTCAAGGAATATGACTCTCTCCTGAAGGCCATGCTAGAGAGTGTATTGAATCTTTCCCTTGACGATGGACAGTGGTTTTCAAGCCTCACTTCCGGTCAGGCTTGGAGGGCTAGGAGTACGCAGATCCTCCCAGATTGCTCTACCAGCTTTCCTATCCTCTTCCATTGCATCAAACGAGTTGATAAGACAAATTCTTCCTGACACCCTCAGTGACTCAGCAGGAATAGAAGACCCTAGCTATGTCAGTGCCATCACCGAATGGGAGACTCTTGCTGCTCCAGCACCAAACCCTAGTGCAGCACTGGCTCACAGTCAAGCTGGGATAGCCCAATTGCTGAAAAGGTGCTTGCCAACATGCTCAGGGCTGCAACATCAGATAGGGAGATTGCCCGTCTCCAGGCTGTGAGTGCACCTCCCCCCGGGGACTTCCTCCAAACAGTTCCCATATCGGCAATGGGAACGCGACTCGACCCTAAGACCCTCCGTATTGCAGTGGCTCTGCGCCTTGCTGCCCCAATTCACACAGAATATATGTGTATTTGCGGCAAAGTGCAAGCAGACCAATACGGTCTACATGGTCTTAACTGTTCCAAAACCAAGGGCTGGCATGCAAGACACAATGAGGTCAACGACATCATTAAGAGAACCCTTGCTACAGCTGGATGCCCTGCCGAGAGGGAGCCACGATCACTTGCAGCAAACAATACCCACAACCCAGCAAACCGCCCCGACGGGATCACATCTATCCTTGGAAGAATGGCAAGCTCTTAGCATGGGACTATACCTGTGTGTCCACACTGGCTGACACCTATATCCATCACAGTGTGGGGCGACAGGAAGGAGCTGCTGACCAAAGGGAGGAGTACAAGATCAGCAAGTACAGGGACATTAGCCAACAGTATCAATTTGTCCCAGTGGGATCAGAGAACCTTGGGATCATGGGGAAAAAATGCCACACGTTTCCCTTTAAAAGAATTGGGTTCCAGACTCATCGACACCACCAGGGACCCAAGGGCAGCCACTTTCATGTTCCAGCGCCTCAGGTCGCCACCAGAGGGGAAATGCTTGCTCCCATACTTGGCTCACGTCAGCCTCGGAGGAGCTGGGAGAAATTCATCATCTTTGATACATTGTGCCATTGTATTCATGTTTATGTTTTTTTCTGTCAAATGTATTTTGTTTATTAATAAATGTTCACATAGAATAAATAATATATAGGGGGTGGTAAGAGAAGAAAATATTCAAACAGCTCCGGGGAGAACCTTGAGTTTTCTCTGAGGTACGTTTGTCTTCTCTGAGGATGAGGGTCCCATTCCAGCTATAGAGGTGGTACTTCCCTATATTATTTTTATACAAATTAAAAAAAATATATATATATATAATTATATATATAATATATATATTATATATTATATATATTATATATATAATTATAATATATATATAATATATATTATTATAATATATATATATAATATATATATATATATATATATATAATATATATATATATATTATATATATTATATATATATATATATATAATATATATATATATATATATATATATATATATATTATATATATATTATATATTTATATATATTATATATATATATATATATATATATATATTATATATATATATATATATATATATTTATTATATTATATATATTACACGCACACACACATGTGTATGTTGACGGCCCTGAGCGGGGCCGTCAACACTAAACAATATCCTAAATAAGAGAGCATAAATGGTTTGAACAGTGTTACCATCGGTGCAATTCCCCTTGTTTTGAAAATTCTCACTATCCACCCTGTCGTCATCTTGGCTGTCGTGACATTTGCCTTGAGTTCTTAGATCAGCCGGGATAATTACTCCCAGGTCATTCACGTGCCCCTTTCGTTCTATTTGATGATCCTCTTGGGTTTTGTAAACAGTAACCCTTTTGAGTTCTTCAACCTTTCCATATCAAAGCAGCCGCAACTTATCACCATTAAAGGACAAGTTGTTCTTCACTGCCCACTGAAAAACCCTGCTTATATCTTTCTTCTAATTTCTGAGTGACTTCAACCGAGGTGACTTTCATGCTTATTTTGGTGTCATCTGCAAATGATACAAAACTGTGACAGGTCCTTTTATCTATGTCTGCTATGAAGCTGTGAAAAAACAGAGGTGCCAAAACAGTGCCTTGATGTATTGAGCTTTTATTTCGCTAATACTGGATTTCGCTTCGTTTACTACTACTATTTGTGTTTTATCTCTCCGAAGCTTGAAAATCCATCTGCCTACCTTTCCCGTTATACCTATGACCCTCATTTTGTGTGCAATAGCTGGGAATTGATAAAGTTCCTGGTGGACAAAACGTCTTTTCAATAAAATGCCATTAACTGTATATTGTGTCTTAATATACTTGTCGGTGTATAATAGCACTGATATAATTTTGGCCCTGGTGGCCATGAGGTAAGTAGAGTCGGTATTTAGTAGTTAAGAGGGGGAACTTAAGCAATGAATCAACCCCTGCAAACAACAAGGAGTGTATATCTCCATGTTGATCAACTGCAGGGTGAGAGGCGGGGGACCCGACCCTTGCACCAACAACTCTGAGTACACACTGATAAATGAATAGGACAAATATAACTGCAGAGACCGCGAGGGCAGCGGCAGTGGTCGATATATACTGTACATAGTGATAATATTGCTTATCATTCCAGCACGAGGGAGAGTGCAAAAGAAGGAGAATGGGCGAGTATGAGTGGTGATACAAGGAGCGAGCGTGCAGGTGTCGCTTGACGATCAATACCAGTGACAACAGTCATGCACATTAACGTCACTGGCACCACCACACCTAGAACAAGTGAACTTACAACATATTCACCAATCAAGCCTCCTGATCGATAGCCTAGCAGTCAAACTACTGGTGCCGTGGATAAAACATTCCTTTTTTTCATTAGGGGAAATAGCTAAACAGAACCTGGCGGATAAGAAATTATATTAAAAAAGGTAAGCTCTCCCTTGAATATATTTAAGGTGAAAATATTCTTTGAGTATATTTTGAACGCCCTACCATGTCTCCTGCTCTGGAAGGAAGTGATTGTAATAATCAGCAACCCGTCCCCTTAATACTTTACAGATGTAAAATATAATTTATTGTCACTTGTTGTTCCTCTTATGAGGATTATTAGGCGTTATCAATAATGTAGGATTTCAATTTATACTGGCAACGAAAGTTATGCATGTTCTTAATCTTTGCAATTGCCACTTACTTTTAATGGGGATTTGTGTGTACTAATATTCTAGTCTAAGAGTAGAAATGTGTTTTAAAAGTACCATTATTGGCTTGGTATCTATTTTGAAAGTTCTTGTTATACAGACACATCTAGGTGAGTACAAATAGGAAGGGCATTTGTCTGACGCTCGGCAGACGGAGGATCGAGCCTCTACCACGTCTTGTGCTGAATAACCCAAATGGATTTAAAGCTAAACATGATGTTTTGTTATACAGACTGTAATTTTCACTGCAGCGGTAAGAGTAACATGCCCAGGAATTTTTCAAGCTAAGCCAAGTTATAATAAAAGTCCAGTACTGTGTGATTCTGTTAGAGTATCTCAGGTGCTGGTAAAAGGGTCAGTGACAGCTTTGGGTAATTTAGCTGACAGAAAAAACACAGACTGAGAATTCCGTCAGGATATGGACCTAATCCCAAAACAACTTACTCAGAAGCATTAATAAGGTACTAATAGTATTCAAACTAAAACAATATAATTTTATTAAAGAAAATACAAGTAAAAAAAATTAGCTAGTTCAAGATTTTTAAATTTAGAAAAATTTAAAAAAGTAGTGAAACCAAATTAAAAAATTAAAATTGATTTCCCCTGTTGCTTGGGAAAAAATTTTGGGAAAAGAAACTTAAGGGAACCACAGAGACATCCTAGGTTTCCCAAAAGGGATGCATTTCAAATACTCAGCTTTTAAACCCCTGGAAGGAGGAAAGATTGTTTAAATTTGAGAAAAGGCTGGGAAAAGAGTGATGTGTCCAAAAGCAAAGCATTACACGTTTAGCCCGAGAGAAGGGCGCCCCCAAAGTAGGAAGTGAACGTTTCGAAAAAAACTAAACGTTAGCAAAAACATGGGACCAGGAAAGCGCCACAACCCAAAGGGTTTGAGAATAAAAAATGACCTTAAAAGAAAGGTTGGAGTCCTAAAAAAGGGAATAAGATCAAGAAAAAAAAGTGGAAAAAGGGGAGAAGTACTTCCCTTGGCCTTTACTGAGAAAATGGATAATCATCAAGAGGAACATTAGTGAAGAGGACTTTTAAAATTATTTAGAGTTCTCCCTATCCTTGTTTTGGTTAACTTTATAAGGAGTGTTTGAAAGTGTTCTATACTATTGGGATGAGCCCTTCTCTCTGGCTTCGCTGTATTTATGATGTCTGATGTTTGACCACACGACTAAGTATCTTCCATTATTTATCGATACACTTAACAATCTTGCTCCTTCCATCAACTTAAAAGCTAAATGGGAATCAAACCTTTCCTTCTCTTTCCTTAACGTGCTTACACTGAGCAGGTCAACTTACCATTTCACATACAACAATATGTAAGTGAATCCTGTACGAGCATGTTTAATATTCAAGTGATAAAATCCCACCAACTTGATCTTCCGTAGGATAAGTGGACCTTAATGCTCCCTAAAGTCTACATATGCCAGTTCTACAGAAAATTCCAAGCACAAGAACAGGTAATCTCGATAACCATACCATGGCAGTACGAGTTTCTCTTAACAAGAAACACCAACAACTATAGGTAAAAATAAATCATGTTCTTTTAAAGAAAAGCAAGTTCACAATTTCTTACTCTATCATGACAAAATATTGACAACTTAAAAGACTGCACGAGCACTACTGAGCTGTTAAGTGGTAACCACAAATTGCTTGTGATTATCATTAATTTGACGCATGTTCACTTGAACACGAAGTAATGTACTCATTATCGTCAGTCAAGCCTTTAACTGTTTCAGTGCTTTAAATCTCTAGAACGAACGCAGGCGAGAAAGATAAACTAATCTACGTCTGCAAGATACTGGATGGATTGGTTCCAAATTTGTACACGGAAATTACTACTAATGAACACTAGATATTTTGCAGACGATACAGAATACCTCCAATAAAAAGCAGGGGATACCTGGAGGTTATTCCGGGGATCAACGCCCCCGCGGCCCGGTCCATGACCAGGCCTCCCGATGGATCAGGGCCTGATCAACTAGGCTGTTACTGCTGGCCGCACGCAGTCCAACGTACGAGCCACAGCCCGGCTGATCCGGCACTGACTTTAGGTATCTGTCCAGCTCTCTCTTGAAGGCAGCCAGGGGTTTATTGGTAATTCCCCTAATGCTTGATGGGAGGCTGTTGAACAGTTTTGGGCCCCGGACACTTATGGTGTTTTCCCTTAGTGTACCAATGGCGCCCCTACTTTTTATTGGGGGCATTTTGCATCGCCTGCCCAGTCTTTTACTTTCGTAGGGAGTGATTTCTGTGTGCAGATTTGGGACCATTCCTTCCTAGATTTTCCAAGTCTAGATTATGATATATCTCTCCCTCCTGCGTTCCAACGAGTACAAGTCAAGTGCTTCCAAGCGTTCCCAGTAGTTGAGGTGCTTGACAGAACTTATACGTGCAGTAAAGGATCTCTGTACACTCTCTAGATCTGCGATTTCACCTGCTTTGAATGGAGATGTTAATGTACAGCAGTATTCCAGCCTAGAGACAACAAGTGATTTGAAAAGGATCATCACTGGCTTGGCATCTCTCGTTTTAAAAGTTCTCATTATCCATCCTATCATTTTCTTTGCACGTGCGATCGTGGCACTGTTGTGATCCTTGAAAGTGAGATCCTCAGACATTACTACTCCCAGGTCCCTTACATTATTTTTCCGCTCTATTGTATAGCCGGAGTCAGTAGCATACTCTGTTCTAGTTATTATTTCCTCCAGTTTTCCATAACGGAGTAGTTGGAATTTGTCCTCATTGAACATCATATTGTTTACCGTTGCCCACTGGAAAACTTTGTTTATATCTTCTTGGAGGTTAACCGCATCCTCAGCAGATGACAGCCTCATGCAGATCCTAGTATCATTCGCAAAGGATGATACGGTGCTGTGGTGTATATCTCTGTCTATGTCTGATATGAGGATAAGGAATAAGATGGGGGCGAGTACTGTGCCTTGTGGAACAGAGCTCTTCACTATGGCAGCCTCGATTTAACTCTGCTGACCACTACTCTTTGTGTTCGATTTGTTAGGAAGTTGAAGATCATCTCCCCACTTTCCCAGTTATTCCTTTAGCACGTATTTTATGGGCTATTACGCCATGATCGCATTTGTCAAATGCTTTTGCAAAGTCTGTGTATATTACATCTGCATTCTGATTTTCTTCCAGTGCATCCAAGGCCATGTCATAGTGATCCAGTAGTTGTGAGAGGCAGGAGCGACCTGCCCTGAACCCATGTTGCCCTGGATTGTGCAGATTTGGGGAATCCAGGTGATTTGCAATCCTGCTTCTTAGCACTCTTTCAAAGATTTTTATGATGTGGGACGTCAGAGCTATTGGTCTATAGTTCTTAGCTAATGCTTTGCTGCCACCTTTATGGGGTGGGGCTATATCCGTTGTTTTAAGTGACTGTGGAATTTCACCCATGTCCAAGCTCCTCCTCCACAGTGTACTTAGGGCACACGAGAGGGGTTTCTTGCAGTTCTTAATGAAAACAGAGTTCCACGAGTCTGGGCCCAGGGCTGAGTGCATAGGCATGTTGTCAATGCCTTTTTCGAAATTTATCGGAGTTAGGGTAATGTCGGAAATCTGGCATACATTTATGGAGTTTTGAGGCTCATTCATGAAGAAATCATTTGGGTCGTCGATCCTCAGACCGATTAGTGGTTCACTAAACACAAGAGTCGTACTGGGATTTCAATATTTCACTCATTTCCTTGTTGTCATCCGTTTAAGTCCCATCCTGTCTGAGTAAGGACCCGATACTAGATGTGGTATTTGCCTTGTTTTTGGCATATGAAACTAAATATTTTGAATTTCTTTCAATTTCACTAATAGCTTTAAGCTCCTCCTGCCTCTCCTGGTTCCTGTAAGAATCATTTTACTTAAGTTCGATAGTTTCCACTTCCCTGGTCAGCGCCTCCTTTCGTGTATCAGATATTCTAGCACTCCTGAGGAGCTCAGTGACTCTTCGTCGTCTTCTGTAGAGGGAGCGTCTTTCTCTCTCCAGTTTACTCCTGCTCTTCTTCTTTCTTAGGGGAATATGCCTAGAACATGCTTCAGCTGCCAGGAAGTTGATCCTTTCAAGGCACTGGTTTGGATCCATGTCATTTAAGACATCTTCCCAACATGTTTCGTTTAGGACATGGTTTACCTGATCCCAGTTGATGTTCTTGTTGTTGAAGTTGTATTTTGTGAAGACACCTTCACAAGTACATGCATTCTGCTGATCAGGACCCCTATGCATGTACGTCTGGACTTCGATTGGGTTGTGATCGGAATTAGTTGTTTTTGATATTCTTATGTCTCTTATCAGGTCTTCATTATTTGTGAAGATAAGGTCAAGTGTGTTTTCTAGTCTTGTTGGCTCCACTATCTGCTGGCTTAAGGTGTGTTTTTCGCAGAGACTTAGTAGCTCATGTATGTGTGTGTGACCTTTCATCTGCGCTACCTCCGGGGATTGTTTCAGCTGTAACATTATTTGCTACATTCTTCCATTTTGTATGCCTTAGGTTGAAATCACCAAGCAGTAAGATGTTTGGGGATGGAGCTGGAAGGTTTTCCAAACAGTAATCAATTTTCAGTAGCTGTTCCTTGAACTGTTGTGAGGTTGCATCTGGTGGCTTGTATACAACCACAATGACAAGGTTTTGGTTCTCGATCTTTATTGATAAAACTTCAATACACAGAGAACTGTAAGTCTTAAGGAACCACGACTCTTCAACATCATCCCTTCATGCCTAAAGGGGAGTACCAACAAACACTTAGGTGTCTCCAAGCGGAAACTCGAGATTCCTCAAAACCATTCCTTTTCAGCCAGGTTACCTTTGATGAGTTTCGAGAGTCTTACTGTTCCCGGAGCCCGGCCATGGGCTAGGCTAGTCTAAAATGATCATAGCCTACTGAGGGAGACTCAGGGTGCCTCCCCACCCTGTTAGGTTTAGGTTTAGCCTTTCGGCTCTCAGGATTCGTTTGTGGTGTACCTTGGGCATAGACTGTGCATCATTAGTTCATTTGAGACACATTCAAGTTGCTCAGTAGTTTGTAGTACTTGACCATTCCCCAGCATGCGACCCACAACGATCCATTAAGATTAACAGGGACAGTACTCACCTATTTGTACTCACCTATTTGTGGTTGCAGGGGTCGAGTCAGTGTGTGTGTGTGTGTGTGTGTGTGTGTGTGTGTGTGTGTGTGTGTGTGTGTGTTGTGTGTGTGTGTGTGTGTGTGAGAGAGGAGACTCACCCAGGGTTGTGGTACACAGGTTGGACTGCTTGCAGGAGGCACTAACAACCTGGTTAATCAGGCAAGCAACCAGGAGGCATGGTGGCAATGACCCCCGGAAGCTACTCAGATAAGTAATATAAGCGCTTCAAATGATCAAGAATAGCTGTGGTGAAGCTAGGTTATTTTATGTTAGTAAATAGTGTAAATACCTTGGAAGTAGCGGGAGTGTAGCAGCAACCTAGAGCCTGTCTATCACCCTCACTCGTTACACACCTGTGTTTACGAAGAAGAGAGTTGAAAATGGAGAGAAGTGAAAGAGGGGGGAAGCAGAAGAGCTGAGGAGAGAGAAGAGTTGGAGGAAAGAGGGGGAATTGAATTAGGACGCAGGGAGAGCTGAAGGAGGAGAGTTCAATGTGGGAGGAAGAGGACGATAAAGAAGACAGGAGCATACTAGTGCCTGGTTACCTGAGTTCTTTCTGAGACCTGGAGATAGGCTGAATGATTGTAGAGGGAAAGAGGGAGAAGACGGAAAAGGAGGGAGAGGAGAAGGGAGAAGAGGGAGGTGGAAAATGAGGGGAGAAAGTGGGAGACGAGGGAGATATGGGAGACGAAGGAAGAAAGGGTGAGAGAGAGGGTGGATGTAGGAGGTAGAGGATGGGAGGGTGGAAGAAGATGGGAGGGTGGAAGAGGTGGGAGGGTGGAAGAAGATGGAGGGTGGAAGAAGATGGGAGGGTGGAAGAAGAGCTGGGAGAGTGGAAGAAGAGGATGGGAGGGTGGAAGAAGAGGATGGGAGGGTGGAAGAGGAGGATGGGAGGGTGGAAGATGAGGGGTGGGAGATGGGAGTGGAAAACAAGAGAGAAGGGGGGGGCTTCAAGCTGTACCCTTCTCAAGAACATCACTTCATCTGAGTTCATTATTCATTCACAGAATGACATGTCTGAAACATGTTCGTACAACGTAACATCATCGATGATCAAATTAAATCACTGGCCCACAGGTAACTCCAACTTCATCCTGTTCCCTACTTGTATGTCTCAACAATGAAAAGGTAACAACTCTCAGCTTGTAAATAAAGGTAAGAACTCGTCGCCTAATCTGTAAAAACCCTGGTGTAAATAAAAAAGAAAAAGAAGTGAAGGAGGGAGTGTAGGGTGGAGGAAGAGAAGTGTAGGAGGAAGAGGATGATAAAGGTGGCGTCGTTAGGGATGGTTGGGGAAGGCGGCGTAGAGGGTCAGAGTGTACGCAGGGGGTGAAGGTGGTGGTATGAGGGGGCGAGGATGGGGGTATTCTGCGGATGGGAGTTGCTGCAATATTAAAGCCGCTAGAGCCAGACGCCTCCCACGCGGGGTGCACGTGGAGCAGTTTACTTGTGCATAACTCTTTTATAACAAGTCTGGCACCAACACTAAGTCAATACCACAACCATCTTATTGATCAATATGACCTGGCTTCTATGAAGCCTACTAACATTTCCTCGCCACGTCTACCTCTCTCACCACTTTAACCTAGCAACACTACCCCTACCTGGCTGCTAACTGAAAAGTCTCTTTCAAGATTATTCCATCGTAACAAAGTTTACGTGTACTGTTCATTCTGTACTTACCTAGATGTGTTTATAGGCGTCGATTTAGAGCTCACGGGCTTGCCTCTCAACTCTAATCGACCGGTTTCACTGATTTCTAGATGAAACATGCTCTTGAAAGTGTTTATAGTGTTTTGTGTATATTACTTCTTCCCCATGTGCGCTCCACTTTCCATCCTAAGGCTGAATAAAGTTGTTCTCCTTGTGGCAGATCTACGTCTTTGGTTACCATATGTCAATAACGAGACCAACTTGGCTAGGACGGTGTTTATGTTATCATGGTAGATATTCCCGTGTCCTAGCCCAGTATAGTTCACAACTCAACTTGTTTTGAAATACAGTAAACAAATAACATACAGTAACTGTTGATAATTCCGAAGACTAGTGCTTTAGAAGTCTGGTCAGAATCATTAGGCTGTGGCTGTATGCAACTCACAACTTGACGCACTTGCTACAGCCAGGCTGCTCAGGAACATTCTACAGGAACTTACGAAATTTCCTGCTAAAGAGTTAAGGTTCTGTTGGTAATTACCTTTATATTTGAAGACTGTGTTGAAAAGACTTGGACCCTTTACAGTTATCGTGTTATCTCTGTAATGTACAAACAGCACCACTGCCTTTCAATGTGGTTATGTACGGTCTACCCAGCCATCATAACATATGCATACAAGCAAGGTGTTAGTGTATGACATCCTTATATCTGTACACATTTCTCCGCCCCCAGAACAGGTAGTCACGAGCAGCCCGTGACCTTGAATACTAACTACTTGACTAAGGCCATGTAAGACACTTCAATTATACAAAACAAACTAACTGCATGACGCTGTAACATTGAATATCACAAGGACAACTATATGCCCGAACTTAAAATATCTTTTCCTGAATGAAAAAAATACTAGTACTAGCGCGCGTGCGCTTGTATCTTGCATTTATTGCTGCCCTTCCACAAAATGTCCTCTATTTTTTAACAAGTTTTCGATGTTTACGACAAATTACTTTATCCTAAGTTATTCTAAGTAATTGCCAATAAAATGGAATGGTAACGTTTGGCAGCTGGGGATAACACCATTGCTTAATTCGTTGGATCAACACGTTCGTTATAAACGATGTATGACTGGAATACAATACTTCTCCCCACCCATACACAAAGTCCAAGTGTCCTTTACCCATTATATCTAATATAAAAAAACATTTCCAGTTTCCGTTACAGGTAAAATTAACAATCAACTAATATGAGGTGAGGTGAGTACGTGGATACAATGATGTGAGTCATGTCTTATTAGTCGGGGAGGTGTTGTCTTGGGAGTTCCTCGCCCTGCTAGGCCTACTCTACTATCTTATCAAATCTGGAATTCAACTACAACTACCGCTGCTACTGGTGCCACACAACAACGAAAATGTAAAGCTACATAGTATAGTGAATGTAAGATTTGAATGCAGTATGGACAGACACTGGCCACATTAAGAAAAAAATAACATCTAACCAAAGTGCAATACGTTTAACAGGCTTCAGTTTCACACTCATAACAGGACAGTAGTGCCTTCCTGTTTTGTTGTTGTCTATCAGCCTACTACCATTAACTTTCGTCCCTGTGCAGACTTATGTTTACACAATTTAAACCAAGCTGAAATGTAAATATAAATTTTGTAAATAGGTACGTGTTTACTTTTGTTAATTAGACGACAAATGAAGCAAAGGTACCGGATCAGCATACTATAACCATTTCCGCTTTTCCACACGATGAACAAACACATGATCTGCTCCGCTGGTCAAGCACGAACAATATAGCTGTGACCTGCTCCGCTGATCATGCACTATCTTAGAAATCTATAGTGAATGAACTTCCACAAGAGATGCTTGTACTGAAGTTTGAGCTTATTCACCTTATGGGTACACGAGTCCCTTCTCATGTGGACCTACAAATTATACTTCTCAAAGACACCAAGGACTGAAAAACTCCTTAAATTTCTCAACGCGTTTAAAATTATTTATATTCATAGACTGACTTCTCTGGATCCAGGTGGGGGAGGGGAGGGGAGAGGAGGGAACGTGTACTTACAATATTAAACTGGGAGAAATGACATCCTGCTGGTGAGTTTTAACAAATAAATGACCCAAATAATTAATCATACATTTTCAAATAATTATAAGATGTGATACCTAAATGTGTTATTTTCATAAATAATTTTTTCCCTGCTGTCCTGTATCCTGAAAATACTGTGATTCCGCATGTTATACCCGTTAATGGTTCCGGGATCATCTACATCATCTCCTTTCCCACGCGATTTCGCCTGTCTGTTTCGTTCTAAAAGTAAATAATATAAAATAGAGAGTAGTTGTAGGCTTAGTACCAAACGTGTGGTAGAACTACGTTACCTCAGGCAACACCAGAGATATACTATCATAAACTTGACCGGACTAATATCCGTATAAAGGAAAGGTAATTAATTTTTTTTTTCAAACAGGCAAAATAAAAAGATAGGGAGTGTATTCAACCCTGGGGCTGGGATGGACAACAGAGTAAGCAGATCAGGTACTATTATTATAACGGTAACGATTATGATTAATCTCTGTAGGTGACTGTTGAAGCCTACCGAGCAGACGATATGTTTTCGTCAATAAATATACACAAGTGTTGCACATGCGAACTTGCTGTGACAATAACTTAGACTTCAAAATGGCCAGAATACTTAAAATATCAGGAATAACATACACTGAAGACAACCCAGTAGTTGTATACACCTACTACGACCATAAGAGATCAGCACCCATATGTCAACGGTTGTAGATTCCATGGTAAGAACTAATATGAAATTAAAGTTGCTATGGAGTCTAAGATTAATTCTAAAGGTTTATTCTAAGAGTGTGCCACAGTACAGGTATCGCTGGGTACTGGTTAATTCTAATGGTATCGGTACAGATCTAAAACTGAGTGTTGTACTGGCAAAAAAAAAAATTTTTTTTTGCATTGTCACATCACTAGAATATTTAATGTAAATCAGACTAAGATTCGAGTCGTCTAGTGGTTTACTTCTAAGTTTGAAACTTAATTACAAGTGAAATGTTTCAGCCATGGTATTAACTTCAACGTTCCTTAGGTAAATGTCTTAATACGTCCATTTTACATCAAAGCTAAATGCCACTAACGTATCTATATTGAAAGATTAAAATATAGAACTACATACCTTGCTGTTCA
>NC_069453.1:16070497-16120480 GCF_026875155.1 Cherax quadricarinatus
TGTAGTGTGTGTATGTGTGTGTGTAGTGTGTGTGTAGTGTGTGTTGTAGTGTGTTTGTGTAGTAGTGTGTGTAGTGTTGTGTGTATGTTGTGTGATAGTGTTGTGTAGTGTGTGTAGTGTTTTTGTGTAGTTAGATGTAGTGTAATTTGTAGTGTGTAGTGTGTGTGTAGTGTGTGTGTTAGTGTGGTGTAGTGTTGTGAAATGTTAGTTGTGTGTTAGTATTATAGATATGATTTTTGCGAAATTACTGCACAACAAATTTTCGCTTCCTTATTCGGCAGAAATAGAGTTGCTATTTAAGCCAAAATCGCGTTTACACAAACACAACCTGTAACTTTCATGTACTAACAAGATTCTTGCCAAAAAAAATTTAAAATGGCTTTTAAAAGTATATACTCTCTCTCTCTCTCTCTCTCTCTCTCACACACACACACACACACACACACACACACACACACACACACACACACACACACACACACACAACGAGCAAAAAGCATGAGACTAGTAGCCTCAAAATAACCGATAAACTGTTAAAAGATGGCTACTAGAAGTCAATCCAAAATAGTGTCATAAAGTTGGAGAATGTGAGGTTAAATTGGAAACAGTACAGTCTGGGAGGGGCTTAATTACAAATATCGATGAAAGAAAAGACTGAGTGAACATCAAAACGTACCTATCTCCAGAGGAGCACACCAACTGCGTAAATTTGGTAGGACAACCTCAAAGCAGCCTTTAGAAACACCAGAGAGGAGTTCACGGAACACACAAGGAAAACAGATAGGTGCCTTGAAAACCTTGAGAATCCTACACCAAATATTATCCTCGGACATTAAGTTCTTCTAAATTTAAGATGGAAGATGGTAAATCAAGGTGTTGTACTAGAAATAGTCCCGGGAAGCACATTAGCTCAACAGATACATACCAGAGAGCTAATGGGGTTTTGTGAAAAGTCTACTTTGATCCAGCAGATTACAGGACCCACTAGAAATGAAAATACACTGGATCTGATCTTCACGAACATCAAAGAACTAATTAGACACATGACCACAAAAACAATCAACTCTGATCACATCACAGAAGTACAGATGAGTATAAGAGCTGGAGTAGAAACTCCAGAAATAGTACACGAGAAGGGATGTTCATGAAATTTAATTTCAGCAATCAGAGAATCGATTGAAACAAAATAAACAAAGAACTATCAGACATACCCTAGGTAACAGTCAAGCATTCTAAACCCTCATCAATGCTTGGAAAAGCTGAATACAGAAACATACAAGGTCTGTGTAAATATATATTAATCATAAAACCTGAAAGAAGGTCAAAGGAAGCACAGAAGAATCTACAAATGAAGGAGTTTTTGAACTGCTTAAAATTGTAAATATGTCACAATAAAAGAAAGACACCCTTTGTCAAGAGATTGCCGAGTAGCAACAAAAACAGGTTTTCGAATCACACAGTAGCACAAAGGGAACAAAACGCTGCCAGAATATTGCAAGGAATCCCAAATATTTCTAGACATACAAAATTAAAATTAAGAACTACATGTAGAATTGAGCCATTAACCTGATGATGAAAGGAAACGAGTGATAAAAGACCAATATGAATCAATGTTCAACAATCCATTAAACGAAAGCTGGGTGGAGAATGCAGATTTTCTGTTCGTTACCCATGAAGGCCACACAGATCACACAACTGACTTAAGTACAAATCCTGAAGAATTCGAAAACGAAATAAAAGACAAGCCCAATCATGCAGCAACTGGACCGGATTCATAAAATTCCTTATTTATAAAAAAGTGTAAAATACCACTAGCACGAGCACTCAGTATTCTTTGGAGGAAGAGTTAGATATAAGCGAAATCCCAGAGGCCTTAAGAGGCATGCATGTCCCCCGTCTTCTAATAACATGTTCATTTTCCCACTATAATCTACCTTGTCCAAAATTGCTACCGCATTTCCTTTGTTTCGTAAGGTGAAGTCGAGGATCTTTCTTAATTCATGGTATAGCTTAACAAATCTTTGAGGACAATTGTGTTGGAGAGGTCAACTCCTCTGCATAAAGGAGGCAGCAGAGCACCAAAAACTACAGACATACAGAGGTAGAAAGGCATTATATATATAGGCGGAGAGTGAGGTGTGACGCACGTGACCTGAGGAATGTCATAAGAACATAAGAACATAAGAATGGAGGAACACTGTAGAAGGCCTACTGGCCCATGCGAGGCAGGTCCTTATCAAAACAACCTCTGCCTATGATGAGGACGGGTAGACGTTGAAATCATGTGATTCCTGTGTTGTTGGGTTGGTGGTGCTTAAGTATCATGTATGCCAATGTTTTGAAAAATTTTTTAGTTTCCAGTGTTGCGTTCTATAGTGTTTGGTGACGGCGATTAGTGATGGCTTCTAGGCACCGTCGGCGTCTGAGGTCTGGTTCGGTGAGAACGAGTTGTGCCTCATTCCAGTTCATCAAAAGTCCCGTGGAGTCTTGTGGGGGACACAGGCCGTACCTTACATCGTCTCTGTTAGAGGCTTTTCGATGCCCATTCAAGCGGACTGCAAGATCTCTGCCTGTCTCGCCTACATATTTCTTGGGACAGAACCCACAGGGGATAGTGTAGACGCTTGCTGTAGAAGTTAGAGGTGTGGGGCTGCGTTTCGTAGTGAGGTCTTTGATAGATGTGTTTATGGTGGAAACGTTAATGTTACTCATAGCAAGTGCCCGTCCTTGTTGGTAGGTTTTCTATACACTTTGAAGAGAAGTTTGTCACTGTCGGGAGATCTGCACAGTAGAACGTCGAGGAAAGGAAGTTTGCCATCATTTTCGAGTTCAAGTGTAAACTTTATTGATGGTTCAACTGCATTGATCTTGTTGAGAAGGGCCTGGATACTGAGACGTCTCGGATAGAAAACCAATACATCATCAACGTATCTTAGCCAGGTAACGGTGTTGGGAATGAGGGTGCTGAATTTATCTGTCTCCAGGTTTTCCATGAAGAGGTTGGCAAGCACAGCACTGAGCGGGCTGCCCATTGCCATCCCAAAGCACTGTTTGTAACAGTTGTCCTGATACTTGAAGAAGTTGAAATTAACACAAAGTTCCACTAGATTGATGAAGTCTAGAAGAGGTAAAGGGAGGTCGTGGTTTTCAGTGAGCCTGTCTCAGAATGTTGATTGCAGCGTCAGTAGGAACGTTGGTGAAGAGGGCTGTGACATCGAAGGAAGCCATGCTTTTGTTTTTGACATTCAGGTTGGAAATTCGGGAGAGAAGGTCACCTGAGTGCTTGAGGTGGGCTTGACTGATGGTGCCCAGAAGCGCTGAAAGGTATTTGGCAAGGTGGCCGGCTAGTCTGTGGTGCACTCCCTATGCCCGAAGTGATAGGCCGTAGTGGGATGCCAGGTTTGTGTGTCTTAGGAAGGCCATACAGACGTGCTGGTTTTGGTTGACCTGGTAAAAGTTTAAGTAGTTTTTTGCCTTGTTCTGATTTTCGTAAGATGCTACGAGCCTTTTGAAGAAAAGTCTGGGTACTTTGAAGTAGCACTGATTCTGATACAGGCTGGTATGTGTTGACATCGTTGAGAAGATTTAAAACTTTATTGTTGTAGTCGACAGTGTTGAGTAACACCACACCACCTCCTTTGTCGGCGGTTGTAATGACGATATCATCGTTGTTGGCCAAGTCCCTGAGTGCTTGGATGTATCTTCTGGGAATGATCGGTCTTGAAGGCTCAGTAGCTGCAGCAGTGATAATTCCTTGAACAAAGCCTTTTTGAAACTCGGAGCCTCCAAAAGGTTGATTCTTGGTTACCATATCCACCAGATATATAGAAGTATATATAGTGTATAGAAAACCTACCAACAAGGACGATCTTATACACTTTTATTCACACCGAGACACCCGCACTAAGAGAGGAGTCCTCATTGGCTTCTTCTTGAGAGCTCTTCGCATCTCCAGCCCTTGTTTTCTAGAAGAAGAATGCACTTACATTACACAAGCCTTTACACGTCTTCAGTTCCCATCTTTTTTCATCCGAGATTGCAGACTTAAGGCACAAGCTATTCTCAACAAACCGCCCATGGAACAGCCCCCTAAGCAGTTCATAGTACTCTCATGTGGTGATGTTGCCACGAATACTCACCGGGCACTTGCTATGAGTAACATTAACGTTTCCACCATAAACACATCATCTATCAAAGACCTCACTACGAAACGCAGCCCCACACCTCTAACTTCTACAGCAGGCGTCTACACTATCCCCTGTGGGTTCTGTCCCAAGAAATATGTAGGCGAGACAGGCAGAGATCTTGCAGTCCGCTTGAATGAGCATCGAAATGCCTCTAACAGAGACGATGTAAGGTACGCCTGTGTCCTCCACAGAGACTCCACGGGACATTTGATGAACTGGAATGAGGCACAACTCGTTCTCACCGAACCAGACCTCAGACGCCGACGGTGCCTAGAAGCCTCACTAATCGCCGTCACCGACACTATAGAAACGCAACATTGCGAAACTACAAAATTTCAAAAACATTGCCATACATGATACTTAAGCACCACCAACCCAACAACACAGGAATCACATGATTTCAACGTCTACCCGTCCTCATCACAGGCAGAGGTTGTTTTGATAAGGACCTGCCTCGCATGGGCCAGTAGGCCTTCTACAGTGTTCCTCCATTCTTATGTTCTTATGTTCTTACGACATTCCTCAGGTCACGTGCGTCACACCTCACTCTCCGCCTATATATATAATGTCTTTCTACCTCTGTATGTTAGAAGTGATCAAGGTCCCAGGACCGAAACGTTTTCTAATAAATATGTCACAGTGTTTGCTTACGTGTCTTTCTAAACCAACTTGTCGGTATTTATTACCAAGGTTTATACCACATATTATCATGCCTCTCTCTCTCCTCCGCTCCATTGAGTACAAGTTCAAGACTTGAAGGCGTTCCCAGTAGTTTAGGTGCTTTACTGGCTCAATGTGAGCCGTAAACGATCTCTGTATCTGTTCCAGCTCCGATATTTCTCCTGCTTTGAACGGGGTCGTCAGCACTGAGCAATATTCTAAGTGAGGGAGCACTAGCGATTTGAAAAGTGTCACCATCGGCATTATTTCCCTTGTTTTGAAAGTTCTCAATACCCACCCCGTCATTTTCCTGGCTGTTGTGATCTTTGTCTTGTTATGGTCTTTAAAAGAAAGGTCAGCTGACATAATTATTCCCAGGTCTTTTACGTGTTCCTTACGTTCTATTTGGTGCCCCTCTTGAGTTTTGTATATAATGTTCCTTTTGAGTTCTTCATTCTTTCCATACCTAAGCAGCTGGAACTTATCACCATTGAACGTCATGTTCTCCACTGCCCACTGGAAAACCTTGTTTATGTCTTCCTGTACTTTTACAGTGTCCTCTACCGTAGTGACTTTTCATGTTTATTTTAGTGTCATCTGCAAATGATGATACAAAAGTGTACCGGGTGTTTTTGTCTATGTCTGCTATGAGGATGAGAAACAGAAGTGGTGCCAGGACAGTGCATAGGGACACTGAGCTTTTGACCTCGCTGATGCTGGATCTTGCCCTGTTCACTACTACTTTTTGTGTTCTGTGTGTTAGGCACCCGAAAATCCATCTGCCTACCTTCCCCGTAATGTTTATGGACCTCATTTTGTGCGCTGTCACTCCATGATTGCATTTGTCAAGCGCCCTCGCAAAATCTGTGTAAATCACATCTGCGTTTTGGTCGTCTTCCAATGCCTCCGTAATTCTGTCATAATGGTTCAGCAGCTGTGACAGACATCATGATCGTCCTGCTCTAAAACCATGCTGGTTCGGGTTATGCTGGTTGTGCTGCTCCATGAAATTTTTAACCTGCCGTCTCATCACTCTTTCGTAGATTTTTATAATGTGAGAGGTTAGGGCTACTGGTGTGTAATTTTTAGCTAGTGCTCTACTACCTCCCTTATGCAATGGAGCTATGTCTGCACTCTTTAAGGCCTCCGGTATTTCACCTAGATCTAAGCTCTTTCTCCAAAGAATACTGAGGGCTCGTGCTAGTGGTACTTTAGACTTCTTTATAAACAGAGCATTCCATGAATCTGGTCCAGGTGCTGAGTGAGTGGGCATGTTGTCCATTTCTTTTTCGAAATCTATGGGATTTGGACTAATGTCAGTTAGTTGGTCTGAGACGCCTTCTTCTGGAGTGAAAAATATTTCTGCATTTTCTACCTTGCAGTCATGTAGTGGGTTGCTGAATACCGACTCATACTGTTCTTCAAGAATTTCACTCATTTCCTGTTCATCGTCAGTATACGAGTCTCCTCTCAGTAGTGGTACAATACTACAGGATTCTTGGATTTTGCACAGGAACAGAATATTTTGGGTTTCTTGCAATATCCTGTATGGCCTTCTGTTCCTTTTGTACTTCCTCTGTTAGGTATGACATCCTAAGTTTTTGCTCTAGTTCAATGATCTCCTGTCTAAGTCTATCTTTCCTCTGCTGAAGCATATTTGTTTTTTTTAAGCAATTCCGTAACCAGTTTTCTTCATCTGTACCATCTCTTATGCTCTCTATATATATATCTAATCTCCTCCTGGGTTTCCTCAATGGTACGTGCTTCATACATACATTGTATGCTTCTGTATTCAGCTTCTCTAGGCACTGGTGGGGATTTAGGGTGCTCATGTCTGATTCCCAGGATGTCTGATAGCTCTTGGTTTATTTCTTCTCAGTCCAATTCTATGGTTGTTAAAATTAAACTTACTGAACATCCCGTCTCTAACAGTGACGCAGTTCCCTAACCCTGAGTTAATACTCGTTGGAACTTCTATGATGTGATCAGAGTATATTGACTTTGTAACTGTTATGTCTCTGAGCAGTACCTCGTTGTTTGTGAATATCAAAGCCAGGGTAATTTTATTTCTAGTGGGATCAGTTATCTGTTAGTTTAAAGAGTACTTTTCACAAAGCCTCATTAGTTCCCTGGTATGTACCTGTTGAGCCAGGGTGCTTCCCGGAGATATTTCTGGTATAACACTGTGTTGCGTCATCTTCCATTTTATATGAGGGAGACTAAAATCTCCAAGGAGTAAAATATTTGGTGTGGGATTGTCTAGCCTATCCAGATAGCTATCTATCTTCCTTAGCTGATCTGTGAATTCCTCAGCAGTTGCTGATGGTGGTTTGTATACTAGCATAATTATTAAATTTCTACTTTCAATTTTAATGCCTAGGATTTCTACTATATCATTCGTAGAGTTCAGCACTTGTGTGCAACAGAAAGTATCTTTTATATGGAATCCTACTCCTCCCTGTGACCTATTAATTCTTTCACATCTATACATGTTATAGCTTTCTATCTTTATCTCTCCGTCCAAAACTTCCCCTGTATGTGTTTCTGTAAAGGCTCCAAACATGGCATTCGCTTCTGTTAGGAGCCCACTGACATAACTAACTTTGTCGTTTGTATTTGATTTCAAACCCTGAACATTTGCAAATATGAAGCAGGAATTACCATTAGGGATGCTTTGTCTTGCTCTGTGACACTTTTCAAATCACTTGTGCCCTCTCGCTTAATAGTAGTCAGGGTTCACGGCTTGTTTTGTGGCAAGACACAGAAGGCGGAACTCGAACAGATCCAAAGGTCATTTATGGCCGGCAAAGCCAATAAAGCATTTAAATTACTGGGAACGCCTCAGTCCTAAATATGTATTCGCTGGACCGGAGGAGAAAGACATAATATATTCGTGAAATGGGCTTGAGGGCCTGGTCCCAAATCTGCACATTACATAACAATGGAGCGAGAGATGGAAAATGTGTAGAATAAGCCCATTGAAAAACAAGGGCGCTGTGGGCACAGTAAGAAAACATTGTAGACGGTTTACACAATATCACAAGATATCAGAAACTCTGCCGGAATAAGTGTGTGTCTGCCAAGTGCTAGATCAACCAGGAAGTGATGTATAAGCGGGCCAGCAGCCTGCCGGTGGTAACAGCCTGGTTGAGCAGGCACCCGAAAAGCCTGGCTGGGAATGCAGGAAGCTCTCGAAACCCTTCAAAAGCATATTAATGATAAGGCAACAACAAAAAGAGTTAGGAAATATTCAGCACTTCTACAAATGTGTGTAACACTAAAACGCCTACAGCAGTAACCACTATAAAAACAAAAGGAACATTAGGCGAGAACCCGACAGTTTCTTGAAAGCGACAGGAAACAATAGTTTTCAGTTAAATAATTATAACACTGATCTATCGTAAAAATGCTTCGCAAATAAAACTAATATTCTTTACATTTTTTTAGGGGGTCCCAGAATACGGAAATAATGCTTAACATTGCTGTCTCTTTTATATAAATATGAACCTAGGCAGGTTGCTGTTATCTTTGTCCTGGGAAGGCACAAGATGAACAAATTGTACACTGAGCGTACATGCAAAACCTTATGAATCAAACTCACAATCCGTATGGTTTAAAAAATAGATACAGATTCCTAAAGCCATAATGCGTAGTTGTTTAAAAAATACACATTTCCTTTAGCCAATCGATTGTTATGGTCATATTAATTTTCAGCACCACAACAAATACTTTTTTTTCTACCTCCAAAATACATTTTTTTTTTTTAAATTTGCAGACCAGTGTATTGTACGTACGCCCGTCTAAGGAAGCCCCGTAGGCATCACAGATCACACACACACTATCATCATCTCAAGTATGTCTACCGAGTCCCAGATTCCTCAACACAGCTTCACTATGAACACCAGTTTACCACTTATCTCCCCCCCCCCCACCACCACCGCCTACACTCCCACACAATACCTTGAGCACCTTCCTGGGTAACATTAACTCCAGCTCTATTGGAACGAAACCTTTGAAGCTCCCGTAGTTGGAATGCTTGACGATATCTTCATTGACCTACTGAAGTCTTCTACCTCAGACAGGCAGATTTTACCACGATTTAACAAACCCATCCTGTGTGATGGAATATGACAAAAAAATCATAGCTATCATTTGTTCCCATTATGTAACAGAGAGAGAGAGAGAGAGAGAGAGAGAGAGAGAGGGAAGAGAGAGAGAGAGAGAGAGAGAGAGAAGAGAGAGAAGAGAGAGAGAGAGAGAGAGAGAGAGAGAGAGAAGAGAGAAGAGAGAGGAGAGAGGAGAAAGGGAGAGGGAGAGGAGAGGAGGATGAGATGAGAGAGAGATGAGAGAGAGATGAGAGAGAGATAGATCCAGAGAGAGAGTAGAGAGAGAGACGAAGAGCAGAATAGAGTCACGAGATAAAGCAGTGATAGAGATGAGAAATGCGGGCCACAACTCAGGACTTCTCCAACTTCATCTGTCTTACGTGATGTATGAAAATCGTAACAAGTAGAATAAAGTGTTATCAAATGAAAGCTGGCCACAGATGGCTCCAACTTCAACTGTTCCTTAGTGTATGTCATAACAATAAAAATGCTTTCAATGAGCTGATGTAGGTAACGCCCTTAGTTCAATGAAAGTTAGGAATCCTATAACCTGTAAACTGCTTGTCAATAAAGCTAGGATCTACGCTAACTTGTCAAACGCGTGAGAGAGAGAGAGAGAGAGAGAGAGAGAGAGAGAGAGAGAGAGAGAGACAAAGGTAGCAGCACACTGCCAGTGTAACCAATTATTGATTAAAAACAATATCTTTGAGCACCTTGAAAATTAATACATATGAAAAACCTAGCATTCGTTTAGAGATGTCATTTTTTTTTTTTACGAATCTCCCAGCTTTATAAGTGAAAGAAATTAGAGAAGAGGTTAAGTAGTATCTTCCTTAACTGCCAGCAGTAACAGCCTGATTGATCAGACCCTGATCCACCATAAGGTCTGGTCTCACACCGAGCCGCGGGGGCGTTGACCCCCGAAACCCTCTCCAGGTATACTGCATAAATGCATTCCACTATCTCACACAAGACGCAATTATACAAACTGGAAGAGCAGGCAATGACAGCAGGAAATATACGCAAGTGGAAATAATAATTCTTAAGGAATAGAAGGCAGAAGGTCGAAAGACCTGGGCTTAAGTACTGAACCAGTACCGGAGCCCGGCCCTTGGTCAGGCTTCTCTGGTGCCAAGCATCTCACCACAAGTAATTTCTAAATCGTATAGCTACGTATTCTCCCATTTTTATCACTAGTAAGTTATAGTGGTTTGCAGACTGGACACCTGACTTTCAGAGAGTACATTTTAAGTGCTTTGAGGCGGTCCCAGTAGTTTTGATCATTTATTATGTGGACAAGAACGACCAACAAACATTTTCCATCTTTAATATTGGGAGGTTAGCTGAAAACTGATCAGAACAACAACCTCACTGGCGTGATTACTGTTGTCTTGAAAATTCTTATAATACACCCTATCATTTCCCTGGTTTTTGCACCATTTTTCTTACCGTGTTTTAGAAAAAATGAGGGGAATCTGATAAATTTCCCTAAACTTTTACAAGTTCCTTTAATTCTACGAGATGCCTTGCTACATTCTGTATTCCGCGCCCGTTGTAAAGTCTTCAGTCTTTCCATAATTAAGCAGTTTGGAATTTGTCACCGTTGTACATCATATTTTACTTTGCTCACTGGAAGACTTCGTTGAAATCTTAATTTTTCTAACCCTTCTATTTATGTGACTTTTATTTTTATTTTGTCATTTTCCACACGTACTAAGAAACTGACGTGTGTATTAATGTGTGCTCTTAGAACGAGAAACAATAAGGTGCCAGGAGCTGCCTTGGGGTAGAGCATTTTATCTTGCCAACACTGTCTTACTACTACTTGTAATCCGATTGTAAGAAATCTGAATATTAATTTTAATACTTTTCCTGTTATCCGTGCCTACTAACCTCGCTATATAGTTAACGTGGTAAAATGGTTTAGTGTGTTGTATGGTACAATAGTTCGGGTCAAGTGTGGTATGGTGCAATACAGTTTCGATAGCGTGTAGCATGCATGGTACAAGACAAGGGTGGAAGCGAGGTCGGGCCGGGCATCATGTGAGAGGCTCGCTGACGCAATGCTGAGTCACGCACTCACCTTTGTCTGGCACTCACACCAGAACACTCTCTGCTCAACACACTTCATATACACCCAAACCACCAGAACTCCACACTACACATTTTGAAGAAAAGGTATGATCTGTTGGTCGATACTGGTTAGGAGGGACCAAGAACTGAATTAACTAATGCAAATACAGTAGCATGCTGCTACCACAATCAGCTCATTCCACTTATTTCTGATCTACCTCTAGTGACAAAGATTTGAGCAGTGACCTAGGGACTCTTAGGTGACCTACCTCGGATATAAGCTCGGGTCAGTGTCCCTTCCCCAACTTTTCCTCTTCACTAATGCGTACTCAGAGGAATTATGTTTAGCTAAAAGATGAAGTCAGTCTCTAATGAAAGTATCGAGTATCGTTAGGCCACTCTTACCCTTGTGGCAATGTGTATGGTAAGATGATGCAAGCTCACTTGATCTTTAAGAGAAACTTAAAATGATTTTGAAAGAGGTAATGGAAATTTTAAGACGTGTAAGGTACAACAGGCGAAGAAGTAAAGTATCAAGTGAGTCACCAACATGACTAACAAATTCGAGAATTTGTGTTACGTCGGAGGTTGATGGCACAGTTCAAGACCTTCACTAACAATGTTCTGAGAAAGTCTGCACGTCAACTGGTGTGAATAACCTGAATTGCTGGGTTGATGTTCATTAACAGCACGTCTAAGGCCCGTATAAATTCAGTTAAGCACTTAAATTGTTAGATAAGCCTGAAAACCCTTCAATTATATGGAAAATAAGTGAGAAAGATGCATCTTAATTTACACCAGGAAAATTCTGGTGTTAATTAAGATGCATCCCCGAAATCAATGGTTCAGAGAACTGACAAGTTGATAAATTAGACATGTGCAACACTTGAGTATCTTTATCGGGGAAACGTTTCGCCACACAGTGGCTTCATCAATCCAATACAAAGATGAGTGGTGAAGATCTGGAGTTTCAGGTAATCAGTCCCTGAGCCTGGAGTAGATGTAATCAGTCCATCAATCTTGAAAAGACTGAAGGACTTATTATACAGACTCCAGGCTCAGGGATTGATTACCTCAAACTCATTCTGATCTTCATCACTCGTATTTGTATTGGACTGATGAAGCCACTGTGTAGCGAAAAATTTCCTCAATAACGGTACCCAAGTGTTATACCTTTATACATACAAGTTTCGATAGAGTTTCTACTCCCGAAGCCCATCCATGGGCCAGGCTCGTCTGGTGCTAGCCTGGTCACTCAGGCTGTTGCTGCTGGAGTCCCGCTGCGCCACACATTCATCACAGCTTGGCTGATCTGGCACCTGGTGAAGATACTTGTCCAGTTTTTTCTTGAGGATGTCTACACTTGTTCCAGCAGTGTTCCGATATCCTCTGGTAAGATGTTGAATAATCTGGGGCCACGAATGTTGATACAGTGTTCCCTTATTGTGTCCACCGCACCCCTGCTTTTCACTGGGTTTATTTTGCATTTCCTCCCACATTTTTCGCTACAGTATGTTGTTATAGCAGTGTGGATATTTGAGAAGAGGCTCTCAAGTACTTTACAGGTATTGCACGTGTCTAATTTATCTACCGAAATCAATAACTCAGTAGAACTAAGTGTAATGGAACCAAGAATTTTCTACTTCTTCTCTTCATATATAAGGACAATCACCGACAGATCCCTCCATCTTCAAGAAAAATTTTTAATAAGTTTTAAGTCAGTTTATGTGGTGTCTATGTTAGACTGCGTAAGGCTAGCGGGCTGTGGCTCGTACGTTGGTTTGCATGCAGCCAGCAGTAACAGCCTGGTTGATCAGGCTCTGATCCACCAGGAGGCCTGGTCACAGACCGGACCGCGGGGGCGTTGACCCCCGGAACTCTCTCCAGGTAAACTCCAGGTAAACAGCCTGATGGTTCAAACTGTTAACCAAGTAGTCTGGTGTAGGACTAGGCCTCGAGAGAATGGCTCCCACAATCGTCTTCTGTAATCTACAGGTAATCTGAGATAGTGAACAGACCTATGCAAATCATTAGTCACAAATGCATTCCAATTTTAACCTTATTAAGGAAAATCCTCCCTACTAAACCTAGTAGGCATTTTCCCGCCTTTACCCATTCCCTGCCATACAGAAAATGTGGGTTCGCAAAACAATCAATACGGGGCCTAGGAACATTCCAAATACGTGGGATACGTATTGATGTGTGTTTGAGCTGTTGGTTGACAGGCAGAGAGAGGAGGGGGAGAGGGGGGGGAAGGAGGAGGTTAGAGGATAACACGTGACTATGTTCTAAGAAACCTCACTTTAGAGAAGCCTCCTCTCCCTTCCTCCCAGACTTCCACTGACGTCAATGGAAATGAACCACATTTGACTTGTTGGATTTTCTTAGGCAAAATTATCTAAACTTATTATCACCGCACGCGCCTGTTTAATGCAACAGGCTCTAAAATAATATCTTACCACCTAACATAGAAAACCTAGTATTCTATTGTCGACTTCAAAGACTACTAACATCGACAGAAGCCAAAACTACAAAACACACACACAGTTTCTACGCTTGATGTAATCCATACCCTATGGTGTAGAAATATACCTAGTTGGATGAATCTTATTGTGGCTAGCTGGTCTAGTGGCTAACGCGACGGGCTGGAGTTTTGAGACTATGACCGCGGGTTCAATCCCGGCCGGGGGTATGGTTTGTTTGCAATCGTGTCATTACGATTTCTTAAGTCTTGATGTAATCTATTAATTCATTTACCAAATTCCCACAGCTCTGAAATACCCGTATTTTTCGAGTATTCTTACTGTCGCGGCCCTACCTGAGGCCTGGTCAACCAGGCAGTTGGTGTTGGAGGCCTACCGGCCCACATATCCCACCAGAGCCTGGTTGATCTGGCACACTGATGAAGTAGTGAAATCACAGGCGCAGTTTAAGAGTGGTAGTACTGGAGAGGCTGGCCATGACATGATTCTGGGGAAATCACTACAGAGAAGAACTCTTGAAATCGGTCACAGGTATGCCCTATAGCAGGCTACGGCAACACCGACAACCACCACCTTACTGTAGTATGAATGATGCGGGTGGAAATTCACTCAGCACTTGGTCTCAGACACCACCTCGCATGACCGGGCTATCTTACTTCATTTATAACTGAGTGAAAGCTCGCTTACACGGATATTGACAAATAACCCGGGAGTGAATATAGGCAAAACTGTATGCGGTTTTTCCGGGATGCGCGCGCACACCCATAAAAAAAAGCACAGAGGCTATCTTCTGGAACAAGGGGGAAATCCCCCTTAGTCACGAGAACACACCCACAAATTTTTCTCTCCTTCCTCAGGTAGGAAATACTGAACTAAAAATAAATCATAAGAATTAAAGAGCGTTGTAGTAGACCTGGTCCATGCCAGGCGGATCCTAATCTCAGTTTCTTGTTCACATACATTACTAACAGTTTTTAAAGTTACCTAAAGTGTTCGCTTCAATAACTAAGTGGCGGTTTGTTTGACTGATCTACTGCCACACAAGTACTTTCCTATATCCTTTTCTAAACCTAAATTAAATCCCTTATCTAGAGTACTTGGTTAGCTATATTCAAAACTGTATTTATACCACCTTTATCTACCCATATTTTCATTTGTACGTGTCAATTATAATGCCAATAAATGTGTGCCACAAGGGTAAATTTGATGAGTTCCGTGAGTTTTTCTACTCCTGGAGCCCAGCCATGGGCCAGGCTCGTCTGGTGCTTGCCTGGTCAACCAGGCTGTTGCTGCTGGTGGCCCGCTGGACCCACATATCCATCACAGCCCTGGTGATGGATATGTGGATCTGGCACCTGGTGAAGATACTTGTCCAGTTTCTTCTTAAAGATTTCTACACTTGTTCCAGCAGTGTTTCTGATATTTTCTAACAAGACGTCGAATAATTGGTGGCCACGAATGTTGATACAGTGTTCTATTGTTTTGCTTACTGCACCCCTGCTTTTCACTGGGTTTCTCTCTCGCTCCAGTTTGTTATGGCAGTGTGCAGATTTCGGACATGCGAGACTTGGAAAGAATCCTCCCTACCTACTGGTCTTCCAAAACGTCACGTACACCTCACATTGCTGTCTTCACCCAAGCATAAAATCTGTACTCCAATTGAATCTTTTTTTTTTTTTTCAAAAAGAATTGTGAAATAGATAATACTATTTTGTTTTATTTTAAACTCCATCAGTAATAACTGCATCGAAGTGTCTTTTTAACCGTTTGGTCAGAGCTTTTTTCCTATTAATAAACCTGATGTTTTTAGTACACATGGACACAGCAGCGTAACCTTTCTAAAACCATAGCGAGTTACTTTCCAAGACTGCCAAAATAAAAATAACGAAATATTCTACATTTCTGTAAAAGAGAGAGAGAGAGAGAGAGAGAGAGAGAGAGAGCGAGCGCGTTCGTGTGGGGAAGCATATGAACACCGTAGTGTTTATATGTTAAAGAGATCAAGTAACAAAAATCGACTACCTGTTATGTGAAGTCAACAGTGATGGACAAAACCACTGCCGCTACGAGACATTCTGATACACGTGTCACCCAAGGTGCACAATGACAGCATAAAGGACCCCAATGGAAATAAGTAACTTTACTTTTTTGGGTTATCCTAGTTTCTCTACACATATGCTGTTATGTATGATAATCTATTTAGCTGTATTCGTGTATACCTGAATAAACTTACTTCTCCCTCTATTCTCACACATAGCCAATATTACCAAGAAAATAATATACCAATGCTAAGTAGACTATCACTGAGTAGTTACAAAAAGATGGAAGGGATAAAATAAAATTGTTCATCTCTCTTTCCACTGGAGCCCTTGAAGCACTGAAAATATGGTTCATACCTCTTTCGTAACGTAGCCTGGATTGAATATTGTGGCAATATTCCAAGTATTGATGCCAGTTATGGGAGGAGACCAGTGAGCAAGGTGAAGGAAGCTATGACAAGAGGTGTGGGCGGAGGGGCCGGCCAGCCAGCTCAGAGTCGTGCTCGCACATACACACACACACACACACACAGCCAGCCACACAAGCTCTCGCCCCTCACTACCATAACAAACTATTTCCTCTCACCACTCTCCTGGCCACCAACACACTTCATCATACTAATAACCTCCAACAATCGACTTTTTCTTTAGATTTCACCAACACCACTATCTATTGCCATACCAGTGTCTTGAGTAACAGCCACGGAGCAGGGCAAGACCTTTGCTGATTTCCCTGTCACGACATTTACCGAAGGAGAGCCTGGCATTAACACTGACTGCTCACACACAACACTTTTTCTTTCATTTTCAACACTTAAATCTTCATGAAAAAATGGAGTTGCGATAAGGCGTCTTTTAAAGAGCTCTAGAGCTAATAAGGCGTCTTTCAAAAGAGCTCTAGAGCTAACACTTAAATATTAATTTTATTTTCACTACTTTAAAAACAGATAAGAGTACAGACGCAAGTACTGTATTGTATAGATAAGAGATAAGAGTGGAGCGGTAACCCAGATGCTAATAGGTTATGGTGCCGCCACCACATCCAGTGGTAATGTCACAAAAAGAGAACACTGTGGTAGGTCTACTGGCTCATACTAGGAGCATTCTCCTCACACTCGACTCTTTTCACTCGTATATTTGACTAACATCTCTACTAAATCTAAATTTGCCTAAACCGAATCTATCGTTAGAGTTGCTTCTTGGTTAAGATATTCTCGGCTCCTTAAAGCCTAAGTAGATTTCTTAAATGCCTCGATTTACGTAATCTTAAATTCCTCGATTTACGTAATCTAATAAAAAAGTTAACCAATTGTAACAAACAACGCCACTAAAGGCACTAAACACCATAGAGGTGTGAACAGACGAGCCTGGCCCAAGGCCGGACTCCGGAAGTAGGAAAAACTCTCGAAACTCATCAAAGGTATATTAAAGATAAAGGAAACGGGGACCCACCGAGCGGACTCGACAAGTCAAATAAAAGTCTTGCGTTGAAGTCATACAACAGACTCTCTTAGCTGTTGTTAAATACTGACTTTGAACAGGAGGATGGGCTGCTATGTATATTTATATAGGTCTTCAACTTTTATATTTCAGTCATATCCCCCTCATACAGTGGATTAATTTTGTCATCCATCTCAGTGTTACCTAATGCATTTATATACATTCGTAATATGGAGCCCAAACCTGAGTCGCATAACCTAAACGAGATTTTACTAATTATGTGTAGAGAAACAGAATAACTTTTGGATTCCTGTTTACACCTCTTGATAAAACTCAAAGGAATCTGTTAGACTTATTAACGACGTTTCGAATATGTTATTTTGGTTTTCGATTTGTGCTTACCATAACTCCCAAGTCTTTTCACATCCTGTATTACAAAGGTCCATATTTTTTAGTTTAAAAGTACAAAGGTTATTTTCATTCCCGAGGATTAAATCTTTTGCGTTTTTCCACAGTGAACTTCATCTGTCGCTTTTCTTACCACAATATTAGTCTGTCACTATACAACCACAAGTAGTGGTGTTACAACACCACTACCACCAGTGGTGATGTGTGGTCACCATAGTCAAATCTTGCACAAGCAAAAGTCTGGAGCTCAGGACCAGCATGAGCTCCGTGTTAAGTAACTTACCAGTTGCCTGCGCTACCAACACCACCACCAGCACCTAACTTCAAGTACCAAACCAATTCCACCGCCTCCATCACTGTCGTGTATGAAATATCCATATTTACCTTCAGCATTTAAATTATTCACAATCTATTTAGTGTCACTGTCACCTAAGAGTGGTCACTCGACATTCACTTCGTATAAAGCCACAAGAGTTGCCTAAGCAACCGGTTGGATCACTCTCTCTCTAGTCACTAGAGTACACAAGCAGTAAACATTTTCTGGGGTATAATCTTGCGAGTGTATGAAAAGCCACATTATTACACGGTGAGATAAGAGGTTATGAGGGCGGGTGGGGGTGTCTTGCCCCCGCCATTGATAATATGAGAGGAGATGAGGTGGTGCAGCTCACATCCTCACCGTACACACGCCGGCCCAACACTGATGATCATGGCTCCCATCACACGCTCCTACCACCACCCCCTACTCCACACGCACGCTGCCAGTGCCCACCCTCCACAAACACTGTTGGTGCCCCCACACACGCTGCCAGTGCCCACTCAACGCTAGTGACCCCATATATACTTTTTTTTTAATGTCCAACCAAAACACACGTTGCCATTCTCCCCCCCTCCACCCCCACGCACAACGTTGCTAGTGCTCATACACACATGCTGCCAGGGACACCCCTTTCCCATCACACGCACACGCTACCAACTGATTTAGCTCAATCCAGGGCTGGTTTCCACTTACTACACGGCGCTGAGAACTTCGCAGGTAAACCAGCATACAAGTGATACCACGATGCAGTTCCTTCTGATCATTTATTTCCTTTAAAACAAGTGCTCCTCACCTCAAGATGACTCCGCATTTCCCTTTACTAGAAATGGGGTATCCGTATCTCACTTGAGAACCCTCACTAATTAACCGATTAGGCTTAGTCACTTCTTTGAATCCTCTGGCCTAATGGCTCGAGACAGCCTGAACAACTGGTACAGTATCCCAAGGAACCTCAATCAGCACTGGTAGTCAACCTACCTCTAATCTGGCACGCTGAAGATAGATGAGGGGCATCTTACTCTACGGCCTATTCTTCCTGCCACTTATAAGGACAGCTACAGATAGGGATAAGACACTAGCCCCTCTTTCTGAGGACTTCGCGGACACCTTGAAGCAGGGCAGTCCGTGAGCGAGCACAGGGTGTGGGGGTGAACAGAGCTTGAGAATGTACAGAGAACCTTTACTGCACATATAAGTTCCATCAAACACCTTAACTACTGGGAACGCTTGATAGCACTTGACTTGCACTGGCTGGAACGCAGGCGAGAGATGTATATCACAATCTACAACTGGAAAATCATAGAAGGAATGGTCCCTAATCTGCACACAGAAATCACTCACTACGAAAGCAAAAGACTGGGCGGGCGGTGCAAAATACCCCCAATGAAAAGTAGGGGCGCTAGTGGTACAATAAGATAAAACACAATAAGTGTCCCGGGTCCAAGACTGTTCAACAAAATCCCACCATGCATAAAGGTAATTGCCAATAGACCCTTGGCTGCCTTCAAGAGGGAGCTGGGCAGATACCTAAAGTCAGTGCCAGATCAGCCGGTCTGTGGTTCGTACGTTGGACTGTGTGCGGCCAGCAGTATCATCCTGGTTGATCAGGCCCTGATCCACCGAGAGGCCTGGTCGTGAACCAGGTCGCAGGGGCGTTGATCCCGGAATACCGTCCAGGTAGGTAGGCAGCATTTGTGTGCTGCTACTATGGGCGGGAACTGGAATTTACACTTAAGGTTACATATATTCTCGAAGAGATTCTTTAGCTTAATTTCTACACTGAATACAGGTACAATTATCGACAATATGTGAGGTAAAATGTCACATTAGTTGCACGCGTTATTTTACCTAACACACTGAATACAGTTTAACATAACACTATAAAGAAACGGGCCATATTAATGCGAAAGGGGATGCCAATTAAAGAAACTTATGGATTGATACTCAAACTTAGTTATCTCATAAGCCTGCAGATATAACCTCGACATTCGGCCTACAAGTTCCAACCATGTTTTGGGTCCGCTGACAGCCAAGGTCCGGCTTGCTCTGCCTCTCAATGCCAACTATATTACTCCCCATGATTGCTGGAATAAGTGTAGAAGTCTTCAAGAGTAAACTTCACCAGGTGCCAGATCAACCAGGCTATGATGGATATGTGGGTCAGCGGACCGCCAGCAGCAACAGCCTCGCTGACCCGGCAAGCACCAGAGGAGCCTGGCTCATGGCCGGGCTCCGGGAGTAGAAAAATTCTCGAAACTCATCAACTTCTTCCTACATAAACTTAAGGAGACAAGTTGGTAACCAACATCACAATAACAAGAGGACCCAGGGAGATATAATAATGGCATATTAAATATTTAGGAGATTAGATACAATGGATATAGGAGGATATTTGAGATGTGTGAAGAGGGAGCCAGGATTCACAGATGGTAGCTGAATGTGCATATCTAATATAGATATATTAGGCTGGTAAGTGAAACACATTTTAGGAAGTGGTGGGAGGAAAACGTTAAAAAATCAAAAGCAGATAAGACTGAGTTTTGAAGGCAAGAATTCTGTGAAACTGGCTGAAAAGAATGAAGAGTCGGGGGTGGGGAGGGAATAAAGTTGGCAGCCCCTGCTAACACAACTTGGTAGGTGAGTAAACATTTTCTGGTGGTAGGATCATTCACAACAGTCCTAACTAGAAAGGCAGTCGGAGGAGCCAAACTCAATTTAACATTTTCAATAGGATGAACTCCAATGTACACGCAATCATCACATCCGCAGCAGGCAAATACTCTGGATGCAAAAGATTGAGAAAGTTAAAATCTTTACCCAGGAATTTCAATACAACTATAATCCACTTTCAAAGCCATTAAGCTGCCTTAATTACTTCACCGTTGACCTTCACCGCTTAAACTATCTAAAGTATAGGAACAATTTTATTTATGAAATTTAGCCTGAATGACATTCATCTGGGAAAGAGATTTCGGTGATCTTCCGAAACTATATTACAACCCGACTGACCAGGACCACCTGCAACAATTTGTCAATATTCTTCTTGAAGACTTTTGCCTTTGTACCAAGAGTATCATACACTGTACTAGAAATCGAGAAAGAAGACTGGCCACTGGTGAATTATGCTGGCACACAGTATCTAACCAATACTTTTACTTACGAAATATATCATTAAAAAGCAGTTGCAAGCTCAAAAATTGTTGGTCAGAAGAAAAGCATAAATTATCAGCACATAACTGACCGGTACAAATAATGGCAATGACTGATACTGCCACCAACACCTTTAACACTTCTATGACCAGGTTCGAGAGCTTTCCCATTTCTTCAGCCTAGTGTCTGCCTGGCCACAGACACCTATAGCCCTCAGGACCATATCCATAACATCCCAGATGATCAGGCTGATCCTACCTATTTGCTGTTGGATCTTATCTAGTTTCCTCTGCGCCGATAATGTTTATTACATTTGTGGTATAGTATTCAAGAGGCGCATATTAGTCACTGTCAGCTTCCTCTAACAGTGCTTAAGGCACACCTGCTTTTCACTGGGTTTACTCTACATTTACTTCCGTATCGCTCTCTCCATAAAATGCTTGTCCATGGAGTCCTTGTAAATATAATTTATCTTCTCCGTCCTAATAAGTATATTCCTAAAAATCTGAGGCGGTCATAATTTAAATGCGAGCAGGAGAAAGTTCCATGTAATATTCTAGATCGGACACCTTACTCATCTTAAGAAAAGTGAGGACAGAATGGTAATTTAAATGTGATATTCTAATACTTCCTCCGGGGTACGAGTTTTATACAGGAGAGAGAGCTATATCATAATCTACACTTGGAAAGTTCTGGAAGGAATGGTCCCGAATTTGCACACACAAATAAATCCCTACGAAAGTAAAAGACTGAGCAGGCGATGCAAAATACCCCCAATTAAAAGTATGGCCGCCACTGGTACACTAAGAGAAAACACCGTAAGTGTCCGGGGCCCAAGACTGTTCAACAGCCTCCTACCAAGCATAAGGGGAATTACCAATAAACCCCTGGCTGCCTTCAAGAGAGAGCTGGACAGATACCTAGTCAGTGCCGGATCAGCCGGGCTGAGGTTCGTACGTTGGACTGCATGCAGCCAGCGGTAACACCCTGGTTGATCAGGCCCTGATCCACCGGGAGGCCTGGTCGTGGACCAGGCCGCGGGGGGGGGGGGGGTTGATCCCCGGAATAACCTCCAGGTAGACTCCAGGTATCCTATACGCCTCAGCATTAATCTTTTATAGAGACTGATGTGGATTTCAAGGAGGGTTCCATGGGAATCCCTGGTTTGCAGCAATGAATTTATGTTCGTCAGTACTTCAGTAAGGTTATGACCAATGTACTGCATCTAACATTTCTCTTGTTGGAGATTAAGACACATGTGCAACAGTTAGGTATCTTTACTGTAGACAGCAGTAACAGTGGGAAGGTAACGATGATGTGATCAGTCCATCAACCTTGCAGAAATAGTGAGGGGTGGTCAATCCATCAACGCAAACACGGATATTTTACAGGAAACGTTTTGGTTCTGGGACCTTAGTCATTTTAGTTCCTTACGGTCTTGAGGATCCCCTGTTAGATTATTCCATTTTCTAGTAGCCTTCGTTATCTGCTGGCACAATATGTACTTTAAGAGTTCACAGTTAACACACAATTGGAGAAAAGAATCTTAGATAACGTGTCAGTTACTTTTGGACTGTTATCCCTCTCAATGGAGGATCCCTTATGCCGGTTGGGGGGGGGGGAGGTGTTCATCTAAGGAACTGAACCTGTGCTCCCTTCCTTGGATCAAACTTGAATGCCTTTAATTCTCTGAGGAAATGGGAGGGATTCAAGGAATAATACTAAGAAATAATAATAATAATAATAATAATAATAATAATAATAATAATAAATATTTAATAAGACTTAAATTGGGTCATGACAAAGTCGTGACCCGAAAACGATCTTTTAACCATCTCTCTTTTATTAGTGGGTTAATTAAACTCGACTGAGATTGCATCAGCCAGAGTATAGTAACTTTCACTCTAAATGTTCTCTAGTACGTGTTTGTTAGTCTAGAGTAATTCCACATAGTATTTTAAGTTTAAAATTGTATTCTCTTATCAACCAAGAGATGGAAATCACATACAAGTTAAAATATTTGGTGAATGATTTTGCAGACTATCTAGACAGCTTACGATATCCCTCTACCTTACGATACCTCTACCCTTGTTGATGAATTACACACGTGCAACATTTGGGTATCTTGGATTCGTTTCGCCATCCAGTGGCTTTATCAATACAATATTTTATACCATTTATCTCCACAATACATAGGCATAATATGAAGACCAGAACTATATACAGCAGGCAACGGAAGATGTTAGTGGTTTTTTAGCAGAATTATCATTTTATGTTCTCTGACTTCATTCTTTAGGGTTTACATCAAATCTGATGCAGACGAGTCAACGCCTGACCAACACCCTGGATGCTGAGGGATGTGGATCATGTTATGCAGCAAGCAACATAAAATAAACAAAACTAATAAATTAGTTTTAGTTTTCCACTGCTTGGAGGGGAGCGAGGCAAGCCTCGAATTATCTGCTTAAGTTGTAGTGGTTGGAATATGTCGTGAACAAAGCGTCTCAACAGTCCACCATGAGATACGCATAAACAGATTCTAAACAAATTTATGATATTGAGCAAGGTAGTGTGTGACAGTTACACAAGCACAATACAAAGCCTAGTTCATGGGTAAAGTGCACATGATAACTGGGCATCAGCGTGGGCTGGAGGCTAACACACCTCTCCCATAAACTAGAGTATATTTTTTAGTGTGGTGAGTATAGTTGCTATATTCACCACACCAGAATATATACTCTGAGAAAACCGTATAAAAAGAGGTGTGATGGTGGGTATAGTTACTATACTCACCACCACACCTATTTTTTATACGGTTATCTCAAGTCTCATTACACCTGTTAAACTACTTACACGATACACTTAGTTACTGTAACAACGAATGCTAACCAGATAACAGAGTAATAAAGTTAAACATCACCGTAAAATTTCCAGGGTAAAAACTTACTCAGAAGAAAGTAATTGTAAGACACATGTGCAATATCGCCATCCAGTGGTTTTATCAATAAATTACACAGACATAATATGAAGAGAAGTTGCAGAGGTTGGTGGATGAATTTAGTTGGGTATGTAAAAGAAAATTAAAAGTGAATATAGGAAAACAAAAAAAAAAATAGGTAATGGAAGATTGGATATCAGAAATGTCCTTACAAAGTTTGTTCAGCCAGCAATTAATACCAATTGCCCTGGACAACCATTCATTTCCAACTCGATCTCAAGTTCCAATTCATAGGGACTCTAGCAGAACACCACAGTCACGCTGGTGTGGGATTCGCATGTAAAAATCTGAGTTTGTGGTTACAGTGGCGCCCATGCTATTCTCCCTATGGTGTATAGAAATATACCTAGTTGTTAGACAAATCCTATTAGAGCCAGCTGGTCCAATGGTTAGCACACTGGCCTGTAAGTTTTAGGAATGGTCTGTCATGGGTTCTATCACCACCTGTTCTGTGGTAGGAATGCCAAGTATTAATTATAAAAGAAAAAAGTAGCTGTTGTAGGCCTAGTGGCTAACACTAGGCAGGTGCAATCATTCCTACCGTTTAATCAGGAGTGTCTCAGGATGTCCTTAACGTCTCCACCAACTGTTATGATACAATACAAGGAGTGCAGCATAAAAAAGAACCTCGGCCACGTTTTCTTCACCTATGATTTACCTCTGACTGAATTCGAGGACTTTGGTACCCCTGCATAGCACGGACCTGACACCAGGCTTCCCTCCTGACCAACCGGTCAACCAGGCTGTTTGTGCTAGAAACTTGCAGGCCCACACAACCATCACAGCCCAGCTGAACCGGCACTCAAGTGTCTGCAGCAATTAAGTGCTTTCAATGTAATATATTCTCATATCCAAGAGTGACTCCTCTGGCTAGAAATTATCTGATAAATATAGTAGTTGACGCTCATTTCCACGAATATTTAGCTTCCCTCTAACCTTATTTACTATCTTCCTCATTAGCTTATTCCTTTAGTTATACATTCATTTAATTACTGATAATCTTTTGTTTCCTTTTAAATTCCTCAGCAACACGGAAAATAAAACTTACCCAGAACCAGTCTGCAAGAGACCTCATCACGCAAACATACCTGTAAAGTACGAAACATGCATCAGTATATTTGGTAGCAATGGGAGCAGTAGCACCATCAATGATCACATGCAGAACCTCAGTCTGCCCAAGCAGTAAACTAGCCGAGTGACATAACATACTAAACATGTGGGAAATGATTATCAGAGAGGATGGAGTGCATTTAAACATATGGTTGTGGTGATGAGTCGGCGTGGAGACTCACGACACAGTAATCAATAAAGAGGGTCAATATTTACCACTCACGCCCTCCAAAAATGTACCAAGTTGTCATGACACCTTCAAATTGTATGCATGACAGACAATACATTACACAATAAAACGGATACATAAGCAAAGGCAGGAAGCCTAGTAACATAAGCAATATTTTTGCCTGTTAAATATAAGGAATATGTTGGTACGTTTAACTTGCAAAACTGTCTACCCGTACACACAAGATTATTATAAAAGGTATACAGTACCGATAAGTTATAAGAAACATGCAGAAGACTAGGAATATTTACTGACACACTGCACATGTGTCCTATTAACTTGTCGGTATTGTATACTATTTATGACTAGTTAACGGCTTATGTCAGATCGAAAAGTCTTAAGTTTCATTCGTCTATGTTTGTTTATTGTTCCAGTCACGGTATTGTACCTTTTTGTTTTTTATGGTACCTGTGTGACACTGCAACACGATGGTATCTTGGTACAACTGATGTCTTAAGCCACTCTTGGTAATAAGTGTTTAGTATGACCTACTTCCACTAGTAGGCTCAGCTCACCTGTGACCTCATATCCAACTCTTGCCAACTGCTTCAACCTATGAGACTGACCATCTTGCACCTATGGTGATGGACTGACCATCTTGCACCTAGGTGATGGACTGACCATCTTGCACCTAGGTGATGGACTGACCATTTTGCACCCAGGGTGAGGGACTGACCATCTTGCACCTAGGGTGATGGACTGACCATCTTGCACCTAGGGTGATGGACTGACCATCTTGCACCTAGGGTGATGGACTGACCATCTTGCACCTAGGGTGATGGACTGACCATCTTGCACCTAGGGTGATGGACTGACCATCTTGCACCTAGGTGATGGACTGACCATCTTGCATCTAGGTGATGGACTGACCATCTTGCACCCAGGGTGATGGACTGACCATCTTGCACCTAGGGTGAGGGACTGACCATCTTGCACCTAGGGTGATGGACTGACCATCTTGCACCTAGGGTGATGGACTGACCATCTTGCACCTAGGGTGATGGACTGACCATCTTGCACCTACGGTGATGGACTGACCATCTTGCACCCAGGGTGATGGACTGACCATTTTGCACCTAGGGTGATGGACTGACCATCTTGCACCTAGGGTGATGGACTGACCATCTTGCACTCAGGGTGATGGACTGACCATCTTGCACCTAGGGTGATGGACTGACCATCTTGCACCTAGGGTGATGGACTGACCATCTTGCACCCAGGGTGATGGACTGACCATTTTGCACCCAGGGTGATGGACTGACCATCTTGCACCTAGGGTGATGGACTGACCATCTTGCACCTAGGGTGATGGACTGACCATCTTGCACCAGGTGATGGACTGACCATTTTGCATCTAGGTGATGGACTGACCATTTTGCACCCAGGGTGATGGACTGACCATCTTGCACCTAGGGTGATGGACTGATCATCTTGCACCTAGGTGATGGACTGACCATCTTGCACCTACGGTGATGGACTGACCATCGTTGCACCTAGGTGATGGACTGACCATCTTGCACTAGGGTGATGGACTGACCATCTTGCACCTAGGGTGAGGGACTGACCATCTTGCACCTAGGGTGATGGACTGACCATCTTGCACCTAGGGTGATGGACTGACCATCTTGCACCTAGGGTGATGGACTGACCATCTTGCACCTAGGGTGATGGACTGACCATCTTGCATCTAGGTGATGGACTGACCATCTTGCACCCAGGGTGAGGGACTGACCATCTTGCACCTAGGGTGATGGACTGATCATCTTGCACCTAGGGTGATGGACTGACCATCTTGCACCTAGGGTGATGGACTGACCATCTTGCACCTAGGGTGATGGACTGACCATCTTGCATCTAGGTGATGGACTGACCATCTTGCACCTAGGGTGATGGACTGACCATCTTGCACCTAGGGTGATGGACTGACCATCTTGCAACTAGGGTGATGGACTGACCATCTTGCAACTAGGTGATGGACTGACCATCTTGCACCTAGGGTGATGGACTGACCATCTTGCATCTAGGTGATGGACTGACCATCTTGCACCTAGGGTGATGGACTGACCATCTTGCACCTAGGGTGATGGACTGACCATCTTGCAACTACGGTGATGGACTGATCATCTTGCACCTAGGGTGATGGACTGACCATCTTGCACCTACGGGTGATGGACTGACCATCTTGCATCTAGGTGATGGACTGACCATCTTGCACCTAGGGTGATGGACTGATCATCTTGCACCTAGGGTGATGGACTGACCATCTTGCACCTAGGTGATGGACTGACCATCTTGCACCTACGGTGATGGACTGACCATCTTGCACCTAGGGTGATGGACTGACCATCTTGCACCTAGGGTGATGGACTGATCATCTTGCACCTACGGTGATGGACTGACCATCTTGCACCTACGGTGATGGACTGATCATCTTGCACCTAGGGTGATGGACTGACCATCTTGCACCTAGGGTGATGGACTGACCATCTTGCACCTAGGGTGATGGACTGATCATCTTGCACCTAGGGTGATGGACTGACCATCTTGCACCTAGGTGATGGACTGACCATCTTGCACCTAGGGTGATGGACTGACCATCTTGCACCTAGGGTGATGGATTGACCATCTTGCACCTAGGGTGATGGACTGACCATCTTGCACCTAGGGTGATGGACTGATCATCTTGCACCTAGGGTGATGGACTGACCATCTTGCACTCAGGGTGATGGACTGACCATCTTGCACCTAGGGTGATGGACTGACCATCTTGCACCTACGGTGATGGACTGATCTTGCACCTAGGGTGATGGACTGACCTAGGGTGATGGACTGACCATCTTGCACCTAGGGTGATGGACTGACCATCTTGCACTCAGGGTGATGGACTGACCATGTTGCACTCAGGGTGATGGACTGACCATCTTGCACTCAGGGTGATGGACTGACCATCTTGCACTCAGGGTGATGGACTGACCATGTTGCACTCAGGGTGACGGACTGCTTACATCATACTATGTATCCACCTCGTCTTCCACCAATGCTGATGTCTCCAGAAGTGTGTCATCTATGTATTCGACTGATGAAGACTGTAGTGCAGGCAAACCGTTTCGTCAATAAAGATTCCTAGTGTTGCACGTGTGTCTTACAAACACCAGATTGTTGTAATACATAATACATTAAATGACCTTAATTAGTAAACCTGTCACAATTAAAACACTAAGTACAATATGCTATGAGCGAAAACTATTTGCAGATAAGCTATTTTCTTGGTAGATCTAACAATTAAGTTGTACAATTAACAAAGTACTAGAACTGTGCGTTTATTCAGCTCTAACAAGAGTCCTTAACATTAAATATTCGTTGTCAGAACACCCAATTTTCAGATAACTAACAATGCTGCAGTTCAAAGCATATTCATAATTTGTTTGAAGTGACTAGCTATGTCACTATTTTTTGGCATTAGTTGCGTCAGCATCACTACGGGGAGGGGGAGGATTAGCGCCCCCTTTGAGCAGACGTGGTATTAATAGGAAAGGGGGAAGCGGAATACGCAGGGGGACGAAGCGGAATACGCGAGGGGGGGGGGAAGCGGAGTAAGCTGGGGGTGGGGGAGGCAGCTTGAGAGGTGGTGGCATGAATGTGGAAATGTGGCATGAATGCGGGTATTGACAAAAGAGAAGGAAATCTCCCATCTACTTAGGCCGAAAAATGGGATGCTGGATTCTTAGTGAGGTACTAGCCTACATAAAGTCAGTCACCACAGTAAGGTGACCCAGCTTCAGAAGGAAGGTGGAAGAGGATTGCTGGGGGGAGGGGAGGATCAATCGAAGCCAAGAGGACATTACCCTGGCATCAAGCAAACTCTCACAGTATCCCTGGTTAACAGCATCTACAGCCATGCAGCAGCATGGACTCTTTATTTTTCTACACCAATAACCTCCGAACAGTTTCTTTTTTCTCTGTAAATATATTCATGAGAAGGAGGTGAAATAACTGTGGATGCGTCATGTGACATGAAATAACATTTATGGTGGCAAATGTGTGAAGGTTGTGAAGGTTGGCAGTAGGCGGCGGCGGCGCGAGCGAAGTCTTCATGTGAGAGCAGGAGCAGCATCAAGGTCAGGGGTAGGAAGAATCAATAGACGAGGCCCACACGTGGCTGTTGGCCGGGACACCCGCTACCCCCACCCCATACCTCAGCCAAACATCTCTAAAGATAACAATTTGCGAAAACATGAATTTTTGCAATCAGAACACAAAAACTAAAAAAGTAATAAATATATTCCATAAGTGCTCTTCAAAATGAGGGAAAACAAATATTAAGGACAGGAACAATCATCTAAATATATATCCTGAAATGTTTGGATTTTTTTCCAGAAATATTAAAAAATTTCCAACTATTTCACCTGAATAACTAAAGTTCTAGGCCAATATTAACACTACCTTTACCGAAGCCCAACCCTGCACCAGGCTTGTCTTGTGCTTGCCTGGTCAATCACGTAGTTGTTGATGGTGACCCCACTAGCCCACGTATCCTTCACAACCTGGCTAATTTGGCACCTGGAAATACTTGTTTGCTTTCCTCTTGAAGACTTCTACACGTGTCCCAGAAGTGTTTTTGATATCTTCCGGAAAGTCATGAATATAATAAAAGGTATACAGTACCGACAAGTTGATATGACATGTGCAACAGTTAGGTATCATTATTCCGAAACATTTCGCCTACGCGGTAGGCTTCTTCAGTCGAATACAGAGGAGGCAGCAGAAACAGTGGAGATGTCAGACACTGCAACACATCGGTATCTTTTTACTGAGAACAGCGACAATTTGAGAGGGACCTACCCAGTAGGCTTGCTACATTGCCTCTCAATTATCACATTCTTACTTTTACTAGTAGGTCTCGCCCCTTCTGTCTTCAAGATTATCTGAGCCTCACCTTTGGAAGTATACGAGTCTTCATTCTGATGCTTCAGCGTCACATCGTTTCAGACTAACGAACAATGTAAAGCTGAGGGACTGAATACTTCAAAACTACGTCTTCGCGGGCGATGTTAAGACGATATAATCAGTCCATCTCCACTACTGCTGCTTCTGTATTCGACTGAAGAAACTTACGTGTAGGTGAAACGTTTTTGGAATAAAGATACCGAACTGTTGCTCATTCTGGTAAGATGTTAATTGCCTGGGACCACGGATGTTGATACAATGTTTTCTTTTTGTGCTCACAGTATACCTTCTATATCATTCACTCCAGTATGTTATGACAATGTGCAGCTTTGGGACTAGACTATCAAGCACTTTCCGCGTATATTTATACATGTCCCTCTGCTCCAGCGAATACGTATTGCAAATGTACATTTGACATGTTGACGGCCCTTGAACGAGGCCGTTAACATTGAACAATACAAGTGATTTGAATAGTGTCAACAATTCCATTACCTTTATTTTGAAAGTTCTCATTATTCACCCCATCATTTTCCTGACTGTCCTGACATTTTCCCTGTGTGTTCTGTAAAAGAAATGTCAGCCGGCATTTTTATTACCAGGTCTTCGACGTGCTCCTTTCGTTTTATATAATTATCCTCTTAGGTTTCAAATACAGTGTCCGTTTTGAGTTCTTCATTCTTTCCGTATCTGAGCAGTTAGAACTTATTACTATTTAAACTTCATGTTCTCCACTGCCCACTGGAAAACCCTGCTTTTATCTAATGTAATTTTTCCGTGTCTTTTACCGAGATAACTTTCATGTTTATTTTGGCATCACCCACAAATGATGATACAAAACTATGACGAGTGTTTTCGTTTATGTCTGCTATTAGGATAAACAGTAGAGGCACCAAGACTATGCCTTGTGATACTGAGCTGTTTACCTTGCTAATGCTGGATTTTGCTGTTTATGTTCTATTGGTCAGACAGCTGAAAATTCATTTTTCCTTGTTATGCCTACAGTCATCACTCCATGATCGCATCTGTCCTAGGCCTTTGCAAAATTCATGCATATCACATTTGTTTTAATTTTCTTCCAACGTCTTCCTAATTCTCTCCATGATGCTTTGTGTTGTGTACATTGTGCAGTTCCATAAAATTTGTAATTTGGTTTCTTATCACATCACTTTTATGATATAGGATGTCTGAGCTACTGGTCAGTAAATTTTGGCTAGCACTCTACTGTCTTCCTTAGGCAAAGAAGCTGTCTGCACTCTACGGTCTCTGGTATTTCGCCTCGATTTAGCTTCTTCTACCTGTCGTTTACTAGGACAAAATTAACAAAGAACGGCCAGGAGCACCCAAACCCTCACCAGCGCTTGGAAAAGCTGAATATAAAAACATATAAGATCAGCACTAAACACGTACCACGGAGAAAACCTAAAATAAGATCAAAAATAAAAAGAGCATAGAAAAATGTACAGAAGAACAAAGTTATTGAGCTGCTAAAAAAAAAAAAAACTTGAATACGTCATAGCGAAGAAAAGATAATCTTAACCAAGAGATTACAGAAATAAAAAAAAAATTATATTTTCGTACCAGACAGAAGAACAAAGGAAACAAAAATGCTGTCCAGGATACTGCAAGAAACCCCAAATACTTGTGTGTGTGTGTGTGTGGGGTGTGTGTGTGTGTGTGTGTGTGTGTGTGTGTGTGTGTGTGTGTGTGTGTGTGTGTGTGTTGTGTGTGTGTGTATATATATATATATATAATATTATATATATATATATATTATATATATCGTGCCGAATATGTAAAACTGGTCAATTAGCAAGAACTCATTTAAAAGTAAGTCCTTTCTCAAATTTTCTCTTATACGTTTGAAGATATATTTTTTTCATTAACGTTGATGTAAAAATTTTTAATTTTGCACCAAAAGAATCTTAGAAAACTTGCCTAACCTTATTATAACAAGCGCAATTTATTTTGACCTAACCCAACTAAATATATTTTAGATTTGTTTACAATAATTTAATACTAAATAAACACAGTGAAATATATTTTTTTCGTTAGGTTCAGAATGATTTTGGCGAAATTATTGCATACACAAATTTTCACTTGTCTTATATGGCAAGATGAGCGTTGCTATTTAAGCAAAGATGGCAAGTTCTGCCTATTCGGCACGACATATGTATGCATGTATGTATGTTATGTATATATATATATATATATAATATATATATATATATATATATATATATATATATATATATATATATATATATATATATATATATATATATATATATATATATACAAAATCTAAGTTAAGAACTACCTGCCCCTATGTTGCTGTTTACCTGTGACTGCTCAAACTGATGTAAATAGATTTTAAGACAGGATGACATTATTATAATAACAAATCTCTTCATCTTCCATAAAAAAAATATCCCACATAATGCGAAATGTGAAACGCGAAAGCTCCAAGCTGTTAAAACTTACTTCTTACAGTCTCACACGCTTAGACTGAAGTGAGAATGAGTAACTGCGACCCATCAGAGCGGATTTTCAAAACAAATGAGACAACTGCCTGTCAAGTTGAAAATTGCAAAAGGGCATCCGAACATCAAGATAAACCGACAGAAATCAGTGAAATATAACGGTTTATTAACAAATATACTGGCACTTCGCAGGAAACGGAAAAGTAATCAACATGAACAAGAGGTGGCAAATCCTGTTTTTCAAATATCACAAAAGTTTATGACAGTAACGGATGTAAAGCAGGAGAGAGGGATGGGTAGACTGTATCAGTCATGACTAAGAAAGCCTTCGAAACAGTAACACAGAGATATTATATAAACTAAAGAGTAGGCAGGAATAACCGGGTGCTGAAATAAAGAAAAGTGATATCCCAGTGAATAAAGGTGATAAGTAGTCCTAAAAGGATAGGTGCTTGGCCTTCTGCTGTTTCTGATATACTGCATGTATACAAATAACCTTCCCGAGGATGTTGAATCCTAAACATCACCGTTTGTCAATGACTAACTGGTATGGACAAGCTGTCTCTGCAATATGATTTAAACATGGTGCATACGTGGCCACACAAGTGAATATTAAACTAGTTTCTAATATTGTGAATTCGTAGGAAAAGAGAAGATCGGACACGGAACACAGCTTAGGAAGGAAATCCCAGCAGGCAATGTTCATAACTTCAACGACATATACAGAACTAGCTAGCCTAAGAAATATTAAAAGGAACCTTCACAAGAATCATTTAGAATGTTATACAGAATATACATTAAGCTCTTAAAAGTATGCGACGCCAGACTGAAGCCAATACGTGATCAAACACAAAATAAGAGAAAATCCAAAGAGTAGTGGTGAATGTGTTGGTGAAGATGGTGACTTGATCAGCCAGTTGAAGAAGCCAGTTTATAAGATCCCATTACGGTACAAACAAATATTAAACTGGCTAGCTGGTACCCGAAGTGGTAAGACCCAAAAAAGAAAAACAAGGGAACTTGTGTGGGCAGCAACAATTAAGGGGCAGACGCTGGCCAGACAGGAGGAGAGGGAGGGAGGGGAGAGGGGAAGATGAGGGAGCAGGGAGAGGGAAAGTGGAAAGAGGAGGGGGCAGGGGTGACGTGGTAGAGAGAAACGAGAGGGTGGGTAGGAGGAAAGAGTATAACCAAACCATAGCTGCCATGAGGGGGACTTAACTTCAGGATATGGGGGCTGCAACAAGAGCAGACAATGAGAGTTAGGTAAAACCAACAACAACAGTTGACTGGCAGTGTAAGGAGACTTAACAATAGTTGGGTGTGTCGTGAGCTTAACCTGACAGCAGACACATCACAAAAAAAAGGGGAATGAATGTAGAGTTGTGAAAGTGAGGGCATTCTCAAGATAGTACACGGTACATTATTGATAGAACTAGAAACAGTAACAGTTTAAAGAGTAGGAAAGAGAAGACAAGACGGCCAGAAACCAGCAGTGATGGTTGACGAGACTATGAATACAGAGGCGTGATCACGAGCTAAGAATCGACCCCACAAACATAAATCAGTAAGTACTCTCAAAAACAGGATAAGTGTTTATATACACGACATTAGTGCCCGTAGCCTGCTAGTAGACGCAGGAGGGCAGTGGGTTAGTATGACGCAGCCCGTCCTCTTAATAACAAAACATTTACTCTTGCAAAGACAGTGAAAACGGTGATTGATAAGGCACCTTAAACAGTGAAAATATCACATAGTCTTTTCTACTGCGTTTGGTGGGCTTGGGCGTCCGTTTTAAGTTCGCGAGGCAGAGCTTTTTATTTTTTTTTTATTTCCATTGTTGTATATTTTTTTTAATGATAGAAGACAACGTAAACTCACCTAAGTCGAGAAATTTGTATGAGGAGTTGGGGTGGTGGGGTAGACTGGGAGGCATTAAGTGATCATGTAACCCAACCATGAGGTGTTTAGAAGTAGGGTGATGCTGCGCCCACACCAACCACCACTGCTAGTGTCTCACTGCTCTTGAAGATGGTGATAAACACACACTATATACCTGAAGGATACCTGAATAAATTTCCGGGAGTCAATGCCTCCACGACCTGGTCCTAGACCAGGCCAATATTTAAAAAAAAATCTTTTTGTTAATTAAAAAAAAAGTAACAACAGTCCGTGCTATTATTAATGAACATGTTCCGCCAAAATGTACTTCCTGAAGCGCAGGCCAGGATGATACAGAATTTAGAAAATCTACACACTGAAATAAATTATCAAAGAGGGAGGCGAGGTAGATGGAGCAACATATCTTAAAATTGACAAAAATCACTTCGTGCTCTTAACCACCTAAACCCTGGATATGAAATCTCCCAATATTCTGAAACCTGATCAGATGGGAGAGATGATTTACATAACCATCAGCAGGTAGACCCCTGTAGGTTACCTGTAGCCAGTTTCGGAGGTCCCCGCGGCCTCGTTCCACAGCAAGTTGCTGACCCGCTAGAGCGGCTAGATGAAGCGGTATAGATGTAGTACGCTCTGTTGCACAAGGTATTGACAACACGGACAATAATTAACAGACATTGTATATTAAGGCTTTCTACATAATTAACAACACTATTAGGGGTACAACGCAAACAAATACGCCAGCATTCAACTGCTGCAATTAAGACGTACAATAAGGTACAAGTTGAAGAACTAAGAGCAGCACATTTGTACTACTCATATGGACCACGATGATGAAAAAACTAGTAAATCTGAAGGAAAAATATACTCTGGGAAAAGCATACAGCCAGGAGAAACTTCCACCCATGTCGCAGCTCATCACCCACCACAAACGGCCTACACCCCCGTCCAGTAACACCACTCACCATACACACACTCCATCCATAACTTAACACCACCCACCACACAAGACCCACACCCCAATCCATAACTCATCACCACCCACACCCCTACCCATAACTCATCACCACCCACACCCCTACCCATAACTCATCACCACCCACACCCCTGTAGTAGTTTAACAGCCTCCAGTTAATTATGATTTAACTTAACTGGAAACAGCAAGAGAACTCCACTGAATGATTCACGTAACTTTATTACACACATAACATACTGCACTACATACAATAAACAAGATATCATGGGTCAAACTGGATAATGATATAAATAATTAGCTTGGCATAATCCGGTCAAATTGTGTGTTGCACAATATCTTGATATTAAGTGAAGAAAATGCTTTAGTTTGGTTCAATTAACTTGTGTTCAGAGAGAATGACTAAGGTTAAGTATGAAGAGTTTTGTAACACACATCTGTTGAAGATGCTACAGTGTAAGGCATTATAATTTTAAACCTCGTCAAACACCCAGCTATAACTCAATCTAACCAACCTTAAAATAAAGGACACTGGAAAAAAAGGTGGAAATTTTACAAAAGCTGACGTTTTGAGTGCCAAGTAAAAAAAACACTGACCTAAAGTAATGAGAACACACAGATAACCGGCACACAGTAAACTGAAACTTAGGATGACGTTTCGGCCCGATCTGGACCATGAACTAGTCACAGAAACGACATAACTAAGTCAGTGTGCGGGTTATTTCTGTATTATTCCAGTCACAGTACTGAGCCTTTTTTTTTTTTTTTTTTTTTTTTAAATGAGAGGTTATGAAGCTGAGGTTTCCCTTGTAAGATGGGAAGTGGCTGGAAAGTAAAAGGACACAAGTGCAACTAATGTGACATTTTTATTGTGGCAACGTTTCGCTCTCCAGGAGCTTTGTCAAGCCGTTACAAGCAATACATGGACACAGAGGGTATATATAGGCTCAGAGTGAGGTGTCATACTAGAGGTAGTAGTAGTATTACATTATGTTAGAACAATTAACTTGCACATGAGTAAAAGGATATAAAAGCTATTACTTGGGTAACATAAAAATAGGTTAGACAAATATTTCTAGGATAGAGAAGGCCTGTTTCAATGTTCATTCTCTGCAATGTGCTTTGTACAGTATTAACAGGAGACTATGTGATGGCAGGGTTCACTGTTTTCAGGAGGATTCTTGCCAAGGCTTCGCTCGTTTTGCAGGTCCTCTCACGGCCAAAAATCGGCTCCTCCTGCGTAGCTTGCTTCTGTTTTCCCATAATGAACAATGAACTCTTTAGATTAATACAAGTTTAGGAAAATCATGGAATCTCCCCCCCCCCCCTTGTGTGTTTTGTGTGTGGCGAGAGAAGAGAGAAGAGAGAGAAGAGAGAAAAGAGAGAAGGAGAAGAGAGAGAGAGAGAGAGAGAGAGAGAGAGAGAGAGAAAAGAGAGAGAAGGAGAGGAGGGAAGAGAGAGAGGGAGAGAAGAGGGAGGAGAGAGGGAAAAGAGAAGAGGAGAGAGAGGGGAGAGAGAGAGGGAGAGAGAGAGGGAGAGAGAGAGAGAGAAGAGGGAGAGAAAAGGGAGAGAGGGGGAGGGAAGAGAGAGGGGGAAAAGAGGAGGGGAGAGAGAGAGGAGAGGAGAGAGGGGGGAGAAGGAGGGGGGGAGGGGAGAGGGGGGGGGTTTTGGGGTTTTGGGGTTGGGGGGTTTTTTTAACCCGGGGGGGGGGAAAAAAAATTTTTTTTGTTCCCCCCCTTTCCCCAACTTAAAAACCCTTAAATTTTAAATTTTGCAATGAAAACTAAATTTTAAATAAGCCATTGCTTTTTTTTTAAACTTTTTGAACAAATGATGCGGTTTCAGGAAACGGGGCCGTTTTTTTAATCCCCTTTAAAGAAGTTTCAATCTGGAAAACCCAAAAGTGACACGTAAATATTTTTGGAAAAAACCCCTTTCCCAGAGGGACCTTTACTGTTTAATTAAAGAAACCAAAAAGGTAAACGCTTTAAAATTTCCTTTGGAATTAAACGGGTTTTTGGTTTATAAAAAATTTCAAAAAAGGAAAGCCCCAACCGGAAAGTAGCTTTCAAATCACCTAAAGGGTTTTTCGGAAAAAATAATTTTGTGGTCACTGTTATTTCAAGGCAAAAAAGGGAAAATTTTACGGGCCCCACAGAGGAAATTTAAATATTTAAACACGGGGAAATTCAAATACTGTCGGGAAAGTACTCCATAAAAATAAGGAAAAAATACCTAAATAATTTAAAATGTTTTAAATTCTTAGGTTTTAAAATTTAGCATAACTTCCCAGAGGAAAAAATAGGGGAGGAAGTATAACAAACCAAATTAAAAAGCAGGTTTTTGAGCAAGCCAAAATTTTGAGAACAATATGTCAGCATCTTTTAGCTCCTGAGATTATTAAACCCTTTTACCAACAGTTTAAAAGACATTTTTCAGGAAAAAGGGGTAAAATTTTTCCCAAAAGAACCTGATAACTACCCCACTATAATTTGCAGACAACCCGGTTTTATGATGTCAACGTGGTCTGGTGGGGGCTGGCCGCAAAACCGGGGTTTATCAGGAAGTAAAAAACTAAAAATGAACTCCGGCCCCGGGGCGGGGTGAAATTTTGGAAAAAAATTTTCTTTGACACAAAAGTTATGGCAAGTCCCCCCACTTTCCTACAAGTTACCGCCTTTTCCCCTTCCCTCCAAGGGGGGGGAAAACCCCAACCACAATTTAGTATTTTCCCCCACCAAAACATTTATATTCCACTTTTAAACAAAAGGGCTTATTCAATTTTCCCCGCTTGTTTTTTTTTATATCCTACCTCTTAACACATTTTACCCCATTTAAAAACAACAAAAATCTAAGTTTCTCTGAAGCCAGTTAAAAAACCAGGTTCCGTTTCGACTTTTTGGGTAAAAAAAGGGTCAGGACTACAACTGGAAATTGAAAAAAAACCCGGGGGGTTTTTGAAAAATGCAAAAGTTTTAATTTGTAAATGGTAATAGCTTTTGTGTGACGATATCACGGACGGGGTAGTAAAACCCATGTATTTTTAAGTGTTTCAATCACGAAATAACATGGAAGGTGTTGTTTTGTTCCCCCCTTCCCCCTCAGATCAAAACCCAACCCCATGCTAAAAACCCCCCCTTTTTTCCCCGTGAGGGGACATTCGCGCGGGGTTTGGGGCTCCTCAAAAACTGCTTTGTCTTGATGGAAAGTGAAGGGAACAGAAGGGCAGGAAATAAGCGTTGGAAACCCCTAAATTGCTTTATACCCCTTTTTGAACACAAAAAAAGGAGTATCAGTGAACGCTAAATAGGAAAAATGTGATTATAGTGTAAATTAGGGGAATTTGCCGGGGGGAGAAACGGTTACCGGGGGGAAAATAGGCCTGACCCAGCACTAGTAAAATTAAATTCCCCGGGGTGTCGGACCCCAAGTGGAAAAAAAAGGAATATCAATCTTCTATTTTAAAAGAAATTATGTGAGTAAACAAGGATATATATGTCATTTGGGCATAGGGGAACAAAAAGGGGGTAGATAAGGCAATCCAAATTATCCCCAAGTATAGGGGTTTCAATATAAAGTTAAAAAAGGGGAATATCTTACAGGCGAATTGGCACTAGCGAACTATTGCCAGAGGCCCCAGTGAAGGGGTTAAAAAGGGATAAAAAAAACAACTATAGTCATAAGAAAAGAAAAGATTTGATGGTTACATTGAGGTCGGGGAATCACAGCAATCCCATAATTTAAAGCATACAACCTTTCCCTCTACAATATAGTGTAAAAAGGGGGAATATTTACAAGCGATTTGGCACTGCGAACTTTTCCCCGGGAGGTAGTGAAGTTTTAATAACGGATAATAACTACAATAGTCAACAGATATAAAAGAGTGGTAAAATTGAGGGGGCAGGGAATCCCCGCATACTTAAATTGACTTTTACAACCGTTAAATCCCCAATACAGTGTACAAATATGGAATATATATATGGGTTGCCCAAAACTCACCAGGAAAATTTAAATTGCCAGAGGGACAGAAAATGAAAACAAAGAACAGGTTTTAAAACGGGGAAAAAAAGGTTTTGGGAATTGGGCCCAGTGATTAGTGTACTAAATCGTGGATGAGAGTAACCCTTTTAAAAAAACCGATTTGGCTTTTGTAAGCTATTTTGTAATTATAGGGGAAAAACAACTCCCCAAAGTTTACGGCCCACCCCAGATCCCCCCACCTTTTCCCCCCGCCCCTTCGTACCCCAAAACCGGGGGGTTTCCCTCCCTGTTTGTCCCCATACCGGGACCCACTTTTCCCCAAACCAAGCAAAGTGGAAAAGGGGGGATAAAAACTGGTTTAAGTATTTAACCCCATGGGTTGAAAAAATTAAAATAAGAGATATTTTATTGAGGTGCAGGGAAACAGTGAACATGCGGTGACGGGAAAGGGGAAAAAAGGATAAACCACCCCCAAACCCCTCTCCCCACCCCCCCCCCCGACCCCCCAAACCCGGGAAAGGATGGTCCTCCCCCCCCCCTATTGGCACCCATACCCAATTCCCCCGGGACCCCCGAACAAACCTTTAAATAAACCCGAAACCCAGCCCCCAAACCACCCCATATAACGGGTCCAGGACAAGTTTAAACAGCATGATCATGACAAAATCAAAGCTTAGGATTATGATATTTTGATTTATACAACATAAAAGTTTTTAAGGGGTTAATAATTTCCCCCAATGCAAAATTAAAACCCCAAAAACCCAGGGGTTTTTCCTTAACCCACCCACCACACCTGCGGGGCAGAGCTAAAAAGGTAAAGTGAAGATCAAGTCTTGTGGTACCCATTTGGGCAAATAGGTTAAAGGCAGGATGGAAAGTCCCAGTATCCTTGGGACGGGTAAAAAAGGCCCTCTTGGGAAACAATCTAGAATACATGAAAACCTTTTCTTTTCAAAACATCATTTTAACCTTGGCAAGAATAAACACTGAAACCCAAAAAAATGCCCATCAAATCAGTAGGTTTTTGGGATTTTGAAAACAGGGTTGGGGAAAACTATGGATAGTATTCAGGAAACCCACTCAGGGGGGTTTTTAGTAAACAATAAACACGAGAAAAAGGAGGAACAAATTTGAATATTTCAACCCTGGAATAAATAGAGCATGGGAAGATAGGAAAAGGGAGTAAAGTCTAAACAAGAACGCCCATTTCTACAAAAATAAACCCAAAAAAATTAAGCAGATAAACACTAAAAAAAACCACGGGAAAAAAAAAACAACCTAGTTCAGTGCCCACCTTAGGGCTGCCCCCAACCCAGCCCCCCCCCATTGTGAAAATCTGGATTCAGTTAAAGACTTCCTCCAACTCCCAATGCCATATCCCCTAGTCCCAGAGAAGTAGAGGAGCCCCCTCGGGGATAGACTTTTCCCTGCAACCATAAACAGCCCATAGCCCAAACCCCCATCCCCCCCCCCAGTGCTAAACCCGGGACCCCCCCCCCGGGCCTTACTCCAGCCCAGACCTCCCTTAGGGAAAACTCCCCCAAACCCACCACAAAAACATAAAATTTTACAACCATCTTTTGCAAAAAGGACCGTGGCCCACAGTACAGTTTTTGAGGGGGGGTCCCCTTTTCCTCTACGGGGGGAAAGTAGATGGAATCCGGGCGGGGGGGCCCCTGGTTTTGGGGAAAACTGAAATTATAGTGCAGTCCCAAACCTGCGGGAAATTGACAACACACCTCCCAACAATTTTAAAACCAAAAGGTAAATTTGGGGGCAAATATTATGTTTTGGGGGCACTTTTTAAGCATGGAAAAAGGGGGGAAAAAAATGGGAAAATTGCAACTTGCCCAAACCCAAAAAAATGTAGCAAACCCCCTTTTAAAAGGATTTGTGCGCTCTTTTTTCCTGTACTTTCTTTTCCCCCAAATGTGCCCACCCTGGGTCCTCCAAAAGCCAGTTTTAACCCAAAAAACATCAAATTTCCCTGCATCCCAAACAAAAAGGGCCCAGGGGCACAGACCCCCCAAAAGGGCCCAAACAATATTTAGCTACGACTACCCAATTTCCGGGTTGATTTTTTATTTGGCGGGAAAACGAAAAAAAAAAGGGAAAGGGAAAAAAAAAATATTTCCACCCCCCTTTTGGACCCTTTGTTGGACTGGAGGCGCAGCCAGGGGCCCCACCCTTTCCCCCTCCAAAATTAAAAACTATTTGTTCCAAATAAAAAAAATTTCCCCCCAAAACAAACCGAATACAACCTCGAAAAAAATTTTGAAATATACGGGGCCCTTTAAACCCAAACCCCCAACAAAAAATCCCTTTTTAAATCAGTGGACTTTAGTGGATTCTAATGAAATTTTTTGCACCCTTTCCCAAAGAGACTCACAAAAAAAAGATCATTTTGACAGTAAAATTTATGGATAAGTGGTTAAAAAACCTTTTTAGATGCGACAGAAAAAAACGGCAAAAAAGGGGGGGGTTTGGGGCCTTTTAGTCAAAGAGTCCCTTATCTGCACGGAGTTGGGCTGAACCCCCAAAAATGAGGTAGTTGAATTCTATCAAAAAAGATCGAGAACCAAAACCTAGCTTGTGGTTGTTCCCAACCCCCAATAAAACCCTCCCAATTTTTTCAAGGAACACTACGGGAAAATCGTTTAACTTTTTGGGGAAAACCCTTCCCCGCCCCAAATCCCCAAAACATCTTCCCTGTTTGGTTGTTTTTAAAACCTAAGGAAAAAAATGGAAAAATGTAGCAAATAATGTTTCCCCGGGAAACAACCCCCGGTGGTAGCGCAGAAAGAAAGGTCCCACAACATGAGCTACTAAGTCTTTGCGAAAAAAAACAACCTTAAGCCAGCAGAAAAGTGGACCAAACAAACTAAAAAAACACCTTGACCTTATCTTCAAAATAATGAGGGCCGAAAAACCCATAAGGGAAAAACAAAAGCAATCTTTAAATTTCCCAAACACAAACCCCAATCGAAGTTTCCCAAAAGTACATGCAAAAGGGGTCCCCGAAAGCAGAATTCATTTTACCGGTAAAAGGGGCCTTCCACAAAATACAATTTCAACAACAAAAACATCAACTGGGAACCCCGGGAAAACCCCCTTTCCCAAACGAAAAATGTTGGGAAGATGTCTTAAAAAGACATGGACCCAAACCAGTGCCCCTTTTAAAGGACAACTTCCCCCGGTAGCCAAACTTTTTCTAGGCATATTCCCCCAAGAAAAAGGAAAAAGCAGAGGGGAAAACTGGAGAGAAAAAAACGCTCCCTCTACAGAAGACACGAAGAGCACTGGGGCTCCTCAGGGGTTTCTAGAATATCTTTAAAAACGAAAGGAGGCGCTGACGGGGAAGTTTGGAAAAATAATCGAAATTTGAAAGGGCTCCCTTTCAGGAAACCCGGAGAGGCAGGGGAGTTAAAGTATTAGGGGAAATTGGAAAAAAAATTTAAAAATATTTCTTTTCATATCCAAAAAAAAGGCAAAAACCACATTATTTTCGGGGCCCCTTTCTCAGACAGGATGGGGGCTTACACCCGACGAAACAAGGAATGAGGAAAAAATTGAAAAACCCAGTACGACCTGTGTTTAGTGAACCCCTAAACGGTTTTTGAGGGGTCGACGACCCCCAAAAAATTTCTTTAAAGAATGAGCCTTTAAAACTCCATAAATTATGGGCCCGATTTCCGACATTTTCCCCCCCCCAAATCCGATAATTTCGAAAAAGCCTTGACAACATGCCTATGCACTCAGCCCCCCCGGGGGCCCGACTTTGGAACTCTGTTTTCATTAAGAAAATGCAAGGAAACCCCCCTCCCGTTCCCTAAGTTTCACTATGGAGGAGGAGCCCTTTGGGCATGGGAGAGATTCCCCAGTTCCTTAAAACAAGGGTATAGCCCCCCCTCCCTAAAGGTGGCCCGCAAAGCATTTGTAAGAAATATTTGACCCTAGCTCCCGACGGTCCCATCTTTAAAAACTTTGAAAAAGGGTAAGGGAAGGGAAAGGGTTGGGAAATCACCCGGGTTCCCCCAAAATTTGCACCCAAACCAGGGAACAAGGGTTCGGGGAGGTCGCCCCCTGCCCTCACAATACTGGATCACTAAGACATTGGGGGGGCCCTTTGGGTGCACTGGAAGAAAAACAGAATGAAAATGTAATATACACAGACTTTGCAAAAGCAATTTTTACAAATGCGGGTCATGGTGTAAAAAGCCCCTAAAATTTCTGCTAAAAAAAATAATTTTGGGGAAAATGGGGAGATTTGGGTTTTCAACCCTTCCCCAACAAATTTGAACAACCCAAAAAGTAGGGTCAACAAGTTAAATCCGGGGGCTGCCAAAAGGAAAAGGGTCCCGTTCCCCCAAGGCCCCCAGTTTTCGCCCCCCCCATCTTATTCCTATCCTCTATCAGGGCAAAAACAGAGAAATACACCACAAACACCGTACATCCCCTTTGGGGGAAGATACTAGGATTTTGGGATGGGTGTCCCCCCCCTCGGGTGAGGGCGCGGGTTAAACCCCCAAGAAGATATAAACAAAGTTTTTCCAGTGGGCAACGGGAAAAATAAAGAAATTTTAATGAGGACAAATTCCAACAAAACCCCCGTTATGGGGAAAATGGGGGAGATAATAACTAGAACAAGTTTTAAAATACTGACTCCGGCCACAATAAGGGGGAAAAATAATGTAAGGGGCCTGGGGAAATATTTAAAGTCTGAGGATCTCACTTTTAAGGATCAAAAACAGTTCCACAAACGCACGTTGGGGAAAAAAAATTATAGGATGGATAATGAAAAAACTTTAAAAAAAGGAGATGCCAAAACCCCTGTTATCCTTTTTTAAATCACTTGTTTCCAAAAACTGGGAAAACTGCTGTTTCATTAACATCTCCATACAAAAGAGGGGAAAATCGCAGATCAGAGGTGTAAAAGAGATCCCTTTTCTGCACGTTAAGGGTTTGTCAAGCAACCCTTTAAATACTGGGAAAAGCTTGAAAAGGGACTTGACTTGTATCGTTGGAACGCGGAGGGAAGAAAATCTAATCTACACTTTGGGAAAATTTTTGGAAGGAATGGGGCCCAAAAATTGGGACACAAAATCACTCCCAAAGAAAAAAAAGACTGGGGGAGGCGATGCAAAAAAGGGCCCCCCAAAAAAAAGGGAGGGGGGCCATTGGTTTCCAAATAAGAGAAAACCCCCATAAGGGGTCCGGGGCCCAAAAAGGGTTTTTAAAAGCCTCCCATCAAGCATTAGGGGAATTTTCCCCAAAAAACCCCTGGCTGCCTTTAAGAGGGGGAGCTGGACAGTTACCCCAAAGTCAATGGGCCCGGGTCACCGGGGTGTGGCTCGTTTCGTCGGGCTTTTCGTGCGGCCCCCAGTAACAGCCTAGTTTATCGGGCCCCACCCCTCGGGAGGCACCCGGTCGTGGACCGGGCCCCCGGGGGCGTTGATCCCCCGGGAAAACCTCCGGGAACCTCCCGGTATGGGCTTTTAACCCCCCTTTCCCCCCAGGTAAAAGACCCAACCCCATAGTCTTACCCCCTTTCCCCTCAAAATAACAGACCCCCCCCCATGGTCTTTAAAAACCCTTTCCCCCCAGGTAACAGACCCACCCCATGGTTTTAAACCCCCTTCCCCCCAGTTAACAAAACCCCTTTTCATGGTCTTAAAACCCCCTTTCCCTCAGATAACAGACCCACCCCCTGGTCTTTTTCCCCCTTTCCCCCGGGAAAAAGAAAATTCCCATGGGGCTTACCCCTTTCCCCCCAGTAAAACAGAACCTTCCTTTTGGGATTTCCCCCCCTTTCCCCCCGTTAACAAAAACCTTCCCATGGTAATCGCCCCCAAACTTATTTCCTCATTTCCCCATATAGACAGACAAAAATACCCACAGCCACCGTATCATTCCCTTTGCGGATGATACTAGGATCTGCGTGAGGCAGTCATCTGCTGAGGACGCGATTAACCTCCAAGAAAATATAAACAAAGTTTTCCAGTGGGCAACGTAAAACAATATGATGTTCAATGAGGACAAATTCCAAATACTCCGTTATGGAAAACTGGAGGGGATAATAACTAGAACAGAGTATACTACAAACTCTGGCCATACAATAGAGCGGAAAAATAATGTAAGGGATCTGGGAGTAGTAATGTCTGAGGATCTCACTTTCAAGGATCACAACAGTGCCACGATCACAAGTGCAAATAAAATGATAGGATGGATAATGAGAACGTTCAAAACGAGAGATGCCAAGCCAATGATGATCCTTTTCAAAATCACTTGTTCTCTCTAGGCTGGAATACTGCTGTACATTAACATCTCCATTCAAAGCAGGTGAAATTGCAGATCTAGAGAGTGTACAGAGATCCTTTACTGCACGTATAAGTTCTGTCAAGCACCTTAACTACTGGGAACGCTTGGAAGCACTTGACTTGTACTCGTTGGAACGCAGGAGAGATATATCATAATCTACACTGGGAAAATCCTGGAAGGAATGGTCCCGAATCTGCACACAGAAATCACTCCTACGAAAGTAAAAGACTGGGCAGGCGATGCAAAATACCCCCAATTATAAGTAAGGGCGCCATTGGTGCACTAAGACTGTTCAACAGCCTCCCATCAAGCATTAGGGGAATTACCAATAAACCCCTGGCTGTCTTCAAGAGAGAGCTTGACAGATACCTAAAGTCAGTGCCGGATCAGCCGGGCTGTGACTCATACGTTGGACTGCGTGCGGCCAGCAGTAACAGCCTGGTTGATCAGGCCCTGATCCACCGGGAGGCCTGGTAATGGACCGGGCCGCGGGGGCGTCGATCCCCGGAATAACCTCCAGGTAACCTCCAGGTATGGTCTTACCCCTTCCCCTCAATTAACAGAGCCTTCCTATGGCCTTACCCCTTTCCCTCCGTTAACAGAACCTTCCCATAGTCTTACCCCTTCCCCTCCGTTAACACAGATCCTTCCTGTGGTAGGTGTGAGTTGAACCTGACTGGATTGTGCTACTAGGTCAGATGCCGTGCTCCTTTCTTAAGTGAATGTGACCTGACCTCACTAAGTTGGGGCATTGGCTTAAGCCGGTAGGAGATTTGGACATTCCTCGTATGGGCCAGTAGGCCTGCTGCAGCGTTCATTCTTTATGTTCTTATGGTCTTACCCCTCCCCCTCAGTTAACAGACCCTTCCCATGGTCTTACCCCTTCCCTTCCGCTTAAAGAACCTTACCACGGTCTTACTCTCAAACAGGTACGGCAGTAACATTACATTGTATATGATTCAGCCAGACAAACCAAATACCCTTAACCTTACCGTCATCGTATATATACAAGTTTCTATCACTTAGTGTGTTTCAACACTTGCCTAGATGGACGGTTTAGGAGAGCATCGCGCCTTTCCCCGATCCTGTCCTAGACACGCATCCTAGTTGACAAATGTGAAAGGGGTCAAGATGTTTGGCGCTCGCTGCACGCAATCCTACATAGGAACCAGAGCCAGACTGAACAAGAACTTGGTTCGACAACTAGTCAAGTTTACACATGAAAGAATGAGAGAGAGTACTGGGAATTTCCATTGACGTATATTTTGAAGGGTGGACCGGGATAACTATTAGACCTATTCTACTTATCCATTTATCTCGTAGTATAGCTAATGAACTCGGGCATTTCTTAGGAGACTTTTGCACTATCCTAGAAATACAGGTTAATGACTGGAAACATTATACAATGACCTAAAATACAATGCCCTAAAAGCATCACTAGTATTAACGCCTTGCTTAGTGAAACTTTCAATGACGATTCTAAAGATTAAATTAAAAATTAAAAACAGGAATTTTTCATGAATAACACATCATCTCTGCCAACGTTTCGCAACAAAATTGTAATCCGGCTGAGAGGTAGTCACTGAAAGCATTCACTCTGCCTCAGACCCAGACTTGTCAAACTCCATTCTCATTAAACAATGAAAAAAGAGAGGCTAAAAACAGACATTATTAGAGGATTAAGAACTACTAAGAAACACAGGAAAGTAAAAGTAATCACGTGTATACTGAATGTACGAAGTAAACGTTTTAACATTTACATCATTTCACATGTTTTAAAAAACTGACGAAGTCCTACTCCACAAAGGAGGCCAATAAAAAAAAAGGCCATGGTTGGATATCAATGATGTCACTAGACAGTATCCCCTAAATTGCCAGAAATGCTGTACGTAGTATGGCCTTTTCATAAAATCTATCGTTTATACACTTTGAGAATGATTTTATCATCATCAGCGTAGAAAGGTATTCCACTAGGCACAGTACTTATCTGAAGGTTACCTGGAAATGTTACTGTGAATAATCGTGCCCAATGCCCGGGTCCAGACCACGATATTACAGTATTTGGTTGTCAATGGTATGATGATACCGACAAACTGTGGAAAAGATCACTCGAGTTCAGTCCAGGACATATCTAAATGTCCTGAACAGTACACAAGTGTTCTTTTCCGCAGTGCTACTATTTGTATCTTTATCAATGTCTGATATAAGAGTAAGAGCTTTAAATGATAGAGGAACCATATTTGTTCCAAATTTATTTACTGAAATTACTACTTACAAGACGGGAAGCATTAGTAGATTCCAAAAGTACTCCAATGAAAATCAGGAGTGCAACAGACTAAGAAATAATTCATAATATTCTTGGAGTTTGTGTTCCCTGGTACGTGGGTGAAAGGTACATAATAATTTATATCTGGAAAATCCTGGAGACTGGTCCCAAATCTGAACACTGAAATCACTCAGTATGACAAGAGACTTGGCAGACGGTCCACTAAACAGCAGGGGCGCCAAAAGTACACTAAGAGAAACCTTGAGTGTCATAAGGTCCCCAACTCTAACGCTCTCCCTTCGTTCATAAGGGAAATTATGAACAAACCTCCGGTTGTCTTTAAAAGGGAATTGGACAAGTGCCTCAAATCAGTGAATGGCCAGTCAAGGTGTGTCGTACGTTGGACTGTATGCAGCCAGCAGTAACAGCCTCGTTAATCGAGCCTTGATCCTCCAGAGCCACAGGGGTACTGACTTCCGGAAACGTCCTTCAGGCTTTTATTTGATATGCTCTTGATGAGTTTAGGGAGTTTTTCTACTCCCTGGGCCAGGCCCGTCTGGTGCTTGCTGCTGGCAACCATTGGCTTACATATCCAACAAACCTGGTTTATCTGCCACTTGGTGGAGATACTTGTCTAGTTTCCTCATGAAAATTTCTACACTTGACCCAGCAATGTTTCTGATATCTACTGGTAAGATACTGAATAGTCTGGGACCATAGATGTTAATGCAATGTTCTCATAACATGCTAACGGTACCCCTGGCTTTATTTTACTCTTCCTTCCATATCACTCATTCAGTTTGTTGTTATGGCAGTGTGTAGATTTTGGACTAGGCCCTCCAGCATTTTCAGGTATATATTATCAAGTATCTCTCCTCCGCTCCAGCGAGTACATATTTAGAACTTAGGCGTTCCCAGTAATTAAAAAAAAAATACTGGCCTGCACAGAACCTTACTGGAACTATGTGGGCCGTACACGATCTCTGTATCGGTTCCAGCTCTGATATCTCCTCTTCCTGATCAGGGTCGTCAACACTGAACAATAAACAAGAGAGCACAAGCGATTTCAACAGTGCTACCATTGGCACTATTTATCTTGCTTTAAAATTTTCCATTATCCATTCTTTCATTTTTCTGTCTATTGCGACATTCGTCTTGTGTTCTTTGGAAGAAATGTCAGTCGCCGACATAATTACTCCCAGATTTTTCAAGTGTTTCTTCTGTGCTCTATGACGATCTTCTTGCGTTTTGTGTACTGTTCCCCCTTTTCCCTTTTGAGTTCTTCATTCTTTCCATAGCTAAGTGCTGGAACTTATCACCATTGAACGTTATGTTGTTCCCCACTGCCCACTGGAAAACCCTAATTACGTCCTCTACCGAGGTGATTTTCATACTTATTTTGGTATCATCCGCAAATGATACAAAACTGTGACGAGTGTTTTTATATTTGTATTAAGGATAAGAAACAGAAGAGGCGCCAGGACAGTGCCTGTGGGTACAAAGCTTTTTACCTGGCTAATACTGGATTTTGTTCTGTGTACTACTGTGTTCTATCGGCAGAAAAGTTGAAAATCTATCTGCCCACCTTCCTCGTTGACTATAGCTCTCTTTGTGCCCAATCATTCCATGATCGCATTTATCAAAAGTCTTGGTAAAATTCGTGTATACCACATCCGCGTTTTAGTTTTCTTAGAACACCTCCGTAATTTTATGACAGTGGTTTAGTAGTTGTGACAAACATGATCTCTAGGCTCTAAAACTATGCTGATTCCGAATGTGTCGTTTCATAAAATTTGTAAGATGACGTCTAGTCACCCCTTGGAAGAAAAAATAAACAGACTCACTGTCTTCATAAGGAAACTATGTTTCTTATTAACTGGGTTGTGGCACTTTCGTTGGGGTGCTTTCAGCCAGCAC
>NC_069453.1:16120980-16143480 GCF_026875155.1 Cherax quadricarinatus
TACCAAAACGTGAAAAAATTGGCAACTGGACAGGACTCCGTAATTAGATAGGAAAAGATAAAATTACCCCAGTTGAGTAATGCCTATACTAATGTTGAAATTCTGGCCAGTATTTTCTCCATATTTTAGGCAGGGGTTTGTGTATGACACACCAAGTAATCTCCAGACAAATTGGTGAGTGTTATTATAAATTCTCCTTCAATGTATATGTAGTCATTTATTAAATTTAACATACAGTCCACATATTTATATTAATGGTTTACCAGAATTCTTGGTGATGTATATTTCATTTGAAATTAACATAGGTCCAGAGTGACTTGTTGATATATGAGTGGAGTAGGTATCGAAGGGGGACATTTTTTGCGACCCAGGATGTCCTAAAATTCCTACATGTCTCTGTAACCTTGATAAAGAATAATTATCTTTGTTACTTTTATTAAATTACTGGTATGTATCTAATGAGATTCATCCAGGTAATTTTAATTTTCCACAGTACTGTTCAGTGTTGACGGCTCCTTTTAGGGCAGGGGGGAGATCGGAAATGGAACAGAAGATCATATATAGCCTGTACAAAGCCAGTAAAGCATTTTAAATTACTGTAAATGCACTCACTGGAGCGGAGGACAAATATAAATGGTGATATATACGTGAAAGTACTTTGAGAGCGTAGTCTCAAATCTGTACACTGTCAAAACGTACTGGAGTGAGAGAGATGGAAGTGCAAAATAAACCCAGTGAAAAGCAGGGGCGTGGCAGGAACCATAAAAGAAGTGTATCAACATAGTATGTGGTCCCAGACTATTCAACTCTTACCAGAAAATGACAAGCACTGCTAGGACAAGAGGAAACTGGGACAAGTATCTCTACCAAGTCCCAGATTAACCAGGTAGCGATGAATGTGGGGTCAGCGGTCCGCCAGAAGCAACAGCCGGGTTGACCAGGTAAGCACCACAAGCCCAGGGCCGGGCTCCAGGAGTAGAAAGAACTCTTGAAATTCATCAAATGTAAAATGCATATCAAAGATAGACAGGAAGGTAGGTAATGGTAGGGTTGTAATGTATACTACAAAATTTTAGAGACTTCGACTATAACTTGCAGAACATTTATCTTTATCAAGGTCATGCCAGTAGCTGAGTCTGCATCCCACACTAGCTCGAATATATGTTATAACTAGTATGACCTGTCATCAATGTGATGATCATGATTAAATTCATAGTGTATAAACTATAACAATAATACTGGTTCAAGTAAAAGCCATTTTATTATAAACACTGCAGTACTTAACAATATGGTCAGTTGTGTCGATTACTCTATTACAGGTCAGGGGAGAGCTCCATATCATGTGGGATTGTGGTGAAAAATTAACGTTCAAGACAGGCTACTGAAAATGCTCTTGTCTAATCTGACAAATATCTCTCATATAATGGCCATGAGACACCTGAGACAAATATTGTGTAAATTAGTGAAATAAAAACAAAAATGAAATTATAATAAAAACTAATACGAAAAGATAATTTATGTAAAAATAGCTTAGAAACAACCAGCCAAAGTAAATAAGCTTACTTCTTGTAACTTAATGCATTAATTAATAAAACACTAATACTAAGAAATAATTGCCCAAAGCCGATTAAAATTAAGCTAAGACAAAACTTTAGTCACTTAAAGGAGCAAATCACGACCTGCAGAACAAAAGTTCCTTGCCAGAGTCCTTAAGGTCTTCCCACTTTTATCTGCTTATTCAGCGAAGAGTTAAAGGGGCGGAGGCTCCGGTGGAGCACCAGGAAGAGCCTGTTCCGGGGATAATTTACAGCTTTCTTACTGTGCTGGGTGTCAGCTCCGAGGAAGTTGGAGGAAGGGGGATGGGGAGAGAGGAAGGAGACATGGGATGGAAAGAAAGGAAGGAGACGGAGGGTAAGGGAGACAGGAAGGAGACGGAGGGTAAGGGAGATAGGAAGGAGACGAAGGGTAAGGGAGACAGGGAAAGAGGTAAGGAAGGCTCTAGAGGGGTAAAGGAAGACGTACCTACCTTATCAGTTTTATCTTTAGTGTAGAAGGGAGGAAGAGTGAGAATATAATGGGCGAGGCCACTCCCTCCTCCAACACTCTTACCTGTCATCAATTTCGAGAGTTTTTCTATGCTTGTAGCCCGGCTTGGTCTACCTGGAGGTTATTCCGGGGATCAACGCCCCCGCGGCCCGGTCCACGACCAGGCCTCCCGGTGGATCAGGGCCTCATCAACCAGGCTGTTACTGCTGGCCGCACGCAGTCCAACGTACGAACCACAGCTCGGCTGATCCGGCACTGATTTAATTATTTATTTATTTGCAAATCGTACATTGAGATTATGTATTTACAATAATGGGTTGCAATGCAAAGAGAGCCTCTATTATGCCTAGGCATTATGCGCCTACTTAACATTACTGGCTACTTAACACTAAGAATTATATCATAGTTGTACAGTAGATTATTAATTGTAAGTGAATCTAATGTATATAAGACAAAAGATATATTCATATATTCAAAAATGCTTTTTTGGTGAAACAATTATTCAATTATATTCCTGTCGACAATGGATAAAAGGTTAGAAAGTAATTGTTTAAATTATGATATGGGAATACGTATTGAGTATTTGAGTACTGAGTATGGAGCATTTGGTCTAGGGTGATTAAGTGGCTTTTCAGAAGAGTCTTAAATTGATTTTCAGACCGGGTTACTTAAGTATCTTCTGGTAATGAATTCCATATTTTGGGGCCCTTTATAAGAACATAAGAACATAAGAACGAAGGAACACTGCAGAAGGCCTACTGGCCCATGCGAGGCAGGTCCAAGTCTCCTACCGGCTTATGCCAATGCACCCAACCTAGTCAGGTCAGGTCACATTGACTTAAGGGAGGAACACGGCAACCGACCTGGTAGCACAAGCTATCAGGTCTAACTCACACCCACCCACATCCACTCATGTATTTATCCAACCTATTTTTAAAGCTACACAACGTTCTGGCCTCTATAACGGTACTTGGGAGTTTGTTCCACTTATCCACAACTCTATTACCAAACCAGTACTTTCCTATATCCTTCCTGAATCTGAATTTTTCCAACTTAAAACCATTGCTGCGAGTCCTGTCTAGGCTAGATATTTTCAGCACACTATTTACATCCCCTTTATTTATTCCTGTCTTCCATTTATACACCTCAATCATATCCCCCCTAATTCTACGTCTTTCTAGAGTTTTTATAGTGTGATATGGATACGGGGTACATCAAAAAGAGATCTGTGTCTTGTGTTATGTTATGGTATCTGTCCAGCTGTCTCTTGAAGGCAGCCAGAGGTTTATTGGTAATTCCCCTTATGCTTGGTGGGAGGCTGTTGAACAGTCTTGGGCCCCGGACACTTATGGTGTTTTCTCTTAGTGTACCAATGGCGCCCCTACTTTTAATTGGGGGTATTTTGCATCGCCTGCCCAGTCTTTTACTTTCGTAGGGAGTGATTTATGTGTGCAGATTCGGGACCATTCCTTCCAAGATTTTCCAAGTGTAGATTATGAAACATCTCTCTCTCCTGCGTTCCAACGAGTACAAGTGAAGTGCTTTTAAAGCGTTCCCAGTAGTTAAGGTGCTTGACAGAACTTATACGTGCAGTAAAGGATCTCTGCACACTCTCTAGATCTGCAATTTCACCTGCTTTGAATGGAGATGTTAATGTACAGCAGTATTCCAGCCTAGAGAGAACAAGTGATTTGAAAAGGATCATCATTGGGTTGGCATCCCTCGTTTTGAACGTTCTCTTTATCCATCCTATCATTTTCTTTGCACTTGTGATCGTGACACTGTTGTGATCCTTGAAAGTGAGATCCTCAGACATTACTACTCCCAGGTCCCTTACATTATTTTTCCGGTCTATTGTATGGTCAGAGTTTGTAGTATACTCTGTTCTACTTATTATTCCCTCCAGTTTTCCATAATAGAGTAGTTGGAATTTGTCCTCATTGAACATCCTATTCTTTTCCGTTGCTCACCGGAAAACTTTGTTTATATCTTCTTGGAGGTTAACCGCGTCCTCAATAGATGACAGCCTCATTCAGATCCTAGTATCGTCTGCAAAGGATGATACGGTGCTGTGGGTTATATTTCTGTCTATGTCCGATATGAGGATGAGGAACAGGATGGGGGCGAGTACTGTGCCTTGTGGAACAGAGCTCTTCCCTATAACAGCCTCCGATTTAACTCTGTTGACCACTACTCTGTGTTCGATTGGTTAGGAAGTTGAAGATCCATCTCCCCACTTTCCCAGTTATTCATTTAGCATGTATTTTGTGCGCTATTACGCAATGATCGCACTTGTCAAACGCTTTCGCAAAGTCTGTGTATATTACATCTGCATTCTGATTTTCTTCCCGTGCATCCAAGGCCATATCATAGTGATCCAATAGTTGTGAGAGGGAGGAACGACCTGCCCTGAACCAATGTTGCCCTGGATTGTGCAGTTTTTGGGAATCCAAGTGGTTTGCAATCCTGCTTCTTAGTACTCCTTCAAAGATTTTTATGATGTGGGACGTTAGAGCTATTGGTCTATAGTTCTTAGCTAAATGCTTTGCTGCCTCCTTTATGGAGTGGGGCTATATCCGTTTTCTTTAAGTGACTGGAATTTCACCCATGTCCAAGCTCCTTCTCCATAGTGTACTAAGGGCACGTGAGAGGGGTTTCTTGCAATTCTTAATGAACACAGAGTTCCACGAGTCTGGGCCTGGGGCTGAGTGCATGGGCATGTTGTCAATGGCTTTTTCAAAGTCTATCGGAGTTAGGGTAACGTCGGAAATCTGGCATACATTTATGGAGTTTTGAGGCTCATTCATGAAGAAATCATTTGGGTCGTCGATCCTCAGACTGATTAGTGGTTCACTAAACACAGAGTCGTACTGGGATTTCAATATTTCACTCATTTCCTTGTTGTCATTTGTGTAAGTCCCATCCTGTCTGAGTAAGGGCCCGATACTAGATGTGGTATTTGCCTTGTTTTTGGCGTATGAAAATAAATATTTCGAATTTCTTTCAATTTCACTAATATCTTCAAGCTCCTCCTGCCTCTCCTGGTTCCTGTAAGAGTCCTTTAACTTAAGTTCGATAGTTTCCACTTTCTGTTGATTGCCTCTTCACAACCAGGCTGTTGCTGTTGGCGGCCCGCTAACCCAAAAGCCCATCAAAATCTGGTTGATTTGGCACTTTGCGCAAGGTGTGGTCCAATTTCTTCTTGAAAACCTTTAAAATTACTCAGGCAATATTTCTATCTGCTGGTATTATGTTGAACAGTTTTAGCTCATATATGTTGACACAGTGCTCTCTTACAGCGCCCATAATGCACCTGCTTTTCACTGAGAATGTTGTACACTCCCTTCCGTAAATGTCTCTAGTGCATTGTATTAGTAGATTCAGGGCTAGGTCTTCAAATATTTTTCTTGCATATTAACAGCTCTCTCTCTCTCTCTCTCTCTCCTTCGCAAGTATTTTGAGGCGTTCTTTAATATCACATACCTGAGAGCCCCTCCCAAGAAGCTCTTCACTAGTTATCCCTTTCTTAAATCACTTGCAAATTCAACTGAGCAAGACGAAATTTTTCAATTTGTTAGTAATAATTGATCACAAGTTATATACACTGATGGATCGAAGGAGGAGTCTATTGGCAGGGATGTATTTGCTCTTGATGCCACCTTCCTAGATAAGAACGATATGAATTATGTTGGATTAGGCATAAGAATTAACAATTGGGCGTCTACACTGCAAATTGAACTGTTTGTCATTGTAATGACGTTGAAGTTAACTTACAACCCCGAGCCTGACTATGCCTATGACCGTCATCACTGAAGATTCTTGACTCACATAATGATTAAACACATGTTCATCGGAGAAGCCAGATAAAGATACTAAAAAAAAAAAAATCCGGGAAAAGGAATTAATGTAAAAGTTATGGATTCCATCACATACAGGATTACTCCATGATAAAACTAAAAAAAAAAAAAAACTACCCTAAAGGCAAATGTAGAATATAACTTTAGTGTCTGTGTCTAGCATTGGGAATATTAGGAGAGAATTATATAATGAAACTGAATGCTATACAAATGCAGTTAGAAGCCGAGTAGATCCATCATTCACTATGGAAACACGAACGTAGATAAGTATGACTATGGAGCAACTTACTATCTGAACAGATTGACAAATGTAGCAGCCAGGCTGAGGCTTGGCTGCAAGTACTTCTGGTAATATTACGCGCGCGCGCGCACACACACACACAATAATGAACAAACCAAGTACACAGTACGTGGCCAACCCTCTGATCACTATTTTGAATACTATGTGCTTAACTGTCCACTTACTGAGGAACACAGAGATACAGTATAATAACTTATATTATGTCAAGATATCTTATTAATGAAAATAAGATACCAGTTATATTAAGCAAATTTCTAAATTTGTTTGTAATGGATAAGTCAACTGTAGACTAAAATCCAGATGTACTCCTGTTAACCCTTGTGGGGCCTAGTTCCTAAGTCTTTTGTGTATCCATATGCTCTTGTGCTACCGTCCACAGGATGGATATGGGGAGCACAATAAACTAGCAGCTTCGGCAGCAAAATCTAAATTCAGTACTTTCAATATATTGCTTCTATGCTGGTAATAAACAATCCATCTATTATCTCTCTCTCTCTCTCTCTCTCTCTCGCTTTCGCTCGCTCTCTATCGCTCTCGCTCTCTTTTTTTACACAGGGTTTGACAAGGTTAGGTTAAGGATCCCTAGCTTTATTGACAAGCTATTTACAGGTTAAGGATTCCTAACTTTATTGGCAAGCTAAGAGCCGTTACCTACATCAGCTCATTTGAAAGCATTTTTATTGTTATGAGACATACACGTAAGGAACAGGGTGAAGTTGGAGCCATCTGTGGGCCAGCATTTTCATTTGATCAACTGACTTTATCTCGTTGACATCATAATGCTGTACGAATGTGTTCCATACTCGAGTCATCCTGGGAATAAATGATCTCAGATGAAGTGATGTTCTGGAGAAGGGTACAGCCAGAGTGAAGTTGCTGCTTTCTGCCCGTCTTGTGGCATAAAAGCTTGTTTCACGCTCTCTCTCTCTCTCTCTCTCTCTCTCTCTCTCTCTCTCAGCCCAAGCAGTATCCTAAACGAGAACATGAATGATTTAATTAAAATCACCAAAGGCATGTAGTTGAAGTCTTACATCAACTCATATTTAGGTAATACAACTACAAGAAATATACCAAGCTAAAAGAGGATATTACAAAAAATAATGTTATCTTCGTACATGTTAGGTGACTCACCTTCTGGACACAACGTACCTACGTACTGCTGCATCCCAAACATCAAGAAATTACTTACGGGGAAAATGACATCGACAAATAATTAACATTCTACAGCTCAAAAGCTCAAAAGCTCAAAAAAATATCCTATGCTTAGACCACATTAAATATATGCACAAGTTATTTTAAATGAAGCACACTACATTTTTTTCCATCATGCCGTCCATGACAGCCAAGAATAGTAGTTTGTATTCAGATCCTAATCATTCTGTACTTGAATCATGGTTTCGGAGATAAATACCAGTCTCCCTGGTGGATCAAGTCTTGAGCAGCTACGCTGTTACTGCTGGCCGCACATATATACCTGGTATTTCTATGAAATATGGCAGGACAGTATTAAAGTATTAATTTACAGTAGTGTGCAAATTAATTGGGACAGGAGTAAATATTGTGATTATATCATATACGTCTTAAGTCTCCGGTTTAATTAATGTAGTTTGTGTTCTTTTCTTTTCAGAAGTTTGCTACCGACTTCTGGCAACCATCCAGCTGTGGTGTTACCTTCCTGAAAGCGTGTTCCGGGAGTGAACGTGGTTTTGCAAAACTCTCCCCTTCGATTCATTATTACTGATGAAATCATGATGGATGCAGGAAGCGTCCAACTACTGTAACTCTTAGAAAATATGCTGATTTGAGTATCATATATATCACCGAAAATTTGAGCCTAGTAAAGTCAACTGATGGTTGGATTCTGAAGAGAGCTGACGACATTGGTGACTGTGGAGAACTGCGTCGAGGAAGATATATATGGAAGAAAATGAAAGACAATACCTAACAATGACAAGGTTATCATAAATAGTGAAGGATCCCAAGAAAACCAGCAAAGATCTATAGCGAGATCTGGCTTCAGCTGGCGAAAATGTTGATTCTTTAACTGAAGTTCCCAGAACTGCCAGAAAGCGGGTAAAGAAACAATTACTGACTGTTGCTATGAAAAAAAAAAACTGTTGCGGTGGGCACTCCATCATAAGGGATGGATGACAGATGAATGGGTACAAATCAGCGGTAGACGGAGCAAAGCCAAACTTCTTCGGAATGGACACATTCAACAATCGCCAAAACACCCACCTAAAATGTTTTATGGTAGTTGTTCTGTTAAAGGCCCTGGACGGCTCTTATTGTTGAAAGAACGATGAACAGTGGCAAATACAATCCCGGCAACTCGTCTGTTGCCCATTGTGGATAGACTTTCCTGGTGGAGAAGGCATTTTCCAGCAGGATCTTGCTCCATGCCACACTTCCAGAAAAATGCTGACATTCTTCGAAAAGAATGGGCTAAGCCTTCTAAATTGTCTGGAAACTCTCCTGACCTCAACTAAAATGAGAATCTACGAGCAATAACCAAACGGAGGCTCGTAAAACAAGACTGTTCAACTGTGGAGAAGCTAATTGCTGTTATTAGGATATGGTACCACGACGAAGAAACTTGTCAAAACATGTTTAACACTGGTCGATTCTATGCCAAAGCGTGTAGAAATGCTTTTGAAAGAAAAGGGTAGTCATATCTCTTATTAAGTCTGTCATATCATTTCTGCGTAATTTTCAAATATACATTAATTTTTCAAATAAGTGTCTTATTTCATCAATGTCCCAATTAATATGCACACAACTGTACTTGTATCAACATGCAGAAAACCTGCTGTGTTGAACACACTGCATCTAGACAGAAAGAGCATTAAGCATTTTCCTTGTCACCACGACCGAGTTAAGCCTGAACTCTTTATGGGCATGACAAATCGAAAATGAACACCCGATGTACAACCTTCAGTGACCACGTGAAAATGAATATCACTGACAAATACTGATTTACACAACTGATTCGTCAAGCAACGAGAGTGAAATACTCGAAAAAGGTCTTGGAGTCTCCAATATTCTGTGAACGGTGCCCCAGCTGCAATATTCGGATAAAAATTACGGTCTTGAAGCTTGACAGTAACGCGAACAGTTTACCGCGGCCCCTCACATCTATAAAAAACTTAAGAGCTCCTCCACTTCCTCATTCTCACTGGTATAAATAACTACGTGGATGGCGGCGGCTGTTTTTTATCTGCCTGCTGAGAGGATATGAAGATTGGCTGTGAAGAGGGGATAGTAAGAAGGCTATATGGTCCACTGACGGAGTAGCATGTAGTTTCAGTCCTAAATAGGCAAAAGAAGTTCTCTATCCTTTGTGTGTCTGTTACCTGCACGGGCTACTTGTTTCATTTTGGTGCACATTGAACTACAAATTGTGAAGCCTGCGAAGCATATTTTTTTTCTTTAGATAGGATATTTGTGGCATCAATGATCATCTCTACTTAGACAAGCAAAGACTATGGTATCGAATCTTTTGGACAATTAGAACTGAATTATCCATCAAATTTGGTTCTGGTTTAATATTTCATAACGTCTCTCCTGATGATGCTAGCAGCTTTGATCAGTATAGCGACTTCTTCTTCATAGGCAACGTCACATACACTCTTCAATGCTTGACCAATATCGTTGTCGAGAGAGGATATCACGTCCAATGTTTATGCTCCTGCAGACCAGGAAATTAAAACAGAATCCGATTTTTCAGTCTAGTACTGTCAACATTTGCATAAATTCTCATTTGTTGAAGTCTTGCTGTATTCTTGTTGTATACAGCATGGGCTTCTCTCAATGTATGAGATGAGTTCAGCAAATACTGTTCCATGGCTCATCTCCTGGCTGGGATTTTTTTTTTATCAGGCTTTGGGCATGTTAGTACTGCTGCTGTGTTGAGCAGTTCAGTTAAGCATTTTATATGATAAACAGCTTCGATGGCACCATATGTCCTCCACTCAATTTTGCCAATAACCTCTCATGGTGTAATTCTAGGGCACATTTCCTAACCCGCCTATCTAGATCGAATTTAGAAGCAATATGCAAAGGGTTTGCTGTCTCACAAGACAAAAATGTTCTTTGATGTCGAGGCATCATTGTGTGCAGACTGAAGATGAAAGACTCAGCAGGAGAATCAAGGACAATTTTCCACTTTTCTCGCATTTTAAGCTTAGCAGTGTTGAATTTGATGACACACGACTTGAACTATTTTGTTTTGCGTTCTGATAGTGTGTTGTTTACCATTTCCCTCATCCAATCTTTCAATATTAATGGGCACTGACAAATTATTCAGGTCATGGAATTTTACCAGTTTCTCTGCCAAGATGTAATAATTTGATCCTTTAGCTGGGTACTGTGTGTCCTCTGGACAATGTAGGGATTCCAAAGTTTCCATCTGACAATACAGGGTGAGGTGTGTCCTCTGGACATTATACGGATTCTAGTTTCCATCTGACAATACAGGGTGAGGTGTGTCCTATGGACATTGTATGGATTCTAAAGTTTCCATCTGACAATCCAGGGTGAGGTGTGTCTTCTGGACAATGTAGGGATTCCAAAGTTTCCATTTGACAATACAGGGTGAGGTGTGTCCTCTGGACATTGTATGTATTCTAAAGTTTCCCCCTGACAAAACAAAGTCCAATCTATCACTAGGTTATGATCACTACTGTCACATTTAGGACTTTTCAGTTCAAATTTGTTAGTGACAATGAACGCTTATGTCCATCACTAATAACATATGCACAGCTGGAATAAGAAGGAAGTAGGCATAAAGAAATATGCATAGGTAATTATGAAGAAAATTTAATAGAGTAGTTCATTATATGAATACACTAAAGTGTGAACGAAAATAAAACACTAATTTGCATTTTAACTACTCTATCACATAAAGGAAGCTCATAAATAACTATTTTCATTAGATGATATGAACTTCAAATTTGTAAGGATATGTCAGTATTTGACAGATTTGGCAAATCAAAGTATTTTGGTAATGGTCGACAAAACATGGCGGTCAACATGACAGGACAATTTTTGGGTAGCACTATATCCAAAGTGGTTTAGAATACCTAGCTCCTAATTACACCTATTTTGGGGCCTCTGATAAAGTGCATTATTTTGACCCCTCATCTCCTGTACTAGAATAATCTCTCTAAAAGCAAGACATATCAAATATTTTTTTTCGGTCTAGCTAGAGAAAGTCTGTTACTTTGTAATGTGGGTTATTCAAATCATAGACAGTATGTGAATATAGAGCTTTGCTCAAGATTTATAAGAAAAGTAAACATCCAAAAGAAAGCGATTTAAGACAGCAGCGAGACCTGCGTTTCTCATCTCTCTGTGTTAGCAGATACCGTGTGTACCATCAACAAGCTTCAGCTTACCCTTAAGTATATGTGTGAATCCTGATGCATGTTACTTCCCTTCATATCTTTCTCTGTCACATTTTACGTCTTTCGGACTCCCATCCTCACACTTCATATGATCGTAGGGATTCCAAGAAAATAAACGTCACTTGTGTATTACTGGCTACTGCAATTTACACCTCCATTTACGTAACTGCTATTTAAGGCTAACATGACGTAAATTTAGGATACACCATAAAAACCTAATCTAAAATTACTAATATATAACTGTAACTTTTGCTTATATTATTCAGAAAATGACGCTCGTAAAAAGCTTTTTAAAACGACTGTGAATTTTGGGGATGGGTGGTCAACAATGGCTCAGGAAGGCTTCATGCTGACACCTGAAGTCTGCCACTTACTAATATGAAAAAGGCTGTAAATGTCAGGCATTCCAGCACCCAGCTCACTTAAGGCTCAGGGTGCATCAGGGAGAACGCAGGGAAAGGTGAAACGATCAAAATGTTAAAGGGAAGAGGAGAGGAAAAAAAGGTTAATGTAATCATAATCGAAAGTAAAACGAGGCTTGGTAGGTTAATGAATTTTCCTTGTTAACTGCTTCGGGAGTTTTCCTACACCCACTGCCCGGCCCTGGATCAGGCCTCCATGCTGACTGTCTGGTCAACCAGGTTGCTACTGTTTCCGACCAGTCAGTGCACATATCCATCACATCTTGGTTCATCTGGCACTTGGTGGAGATACTTGTCCAGTTTTTCTCTTGAAGATTACTACACTTGTCCCAGCAGTTTCTGATAACTTCTGGAAAGATGTTGAATGGTCTGGGATCACGGATGATTATGTGCAGATTTGTGATTAGGCCCTCTAGTATCGATCATGTGTATATTGTGTGGCCCGGTGGCCTGGTGGCTAAAGCTCCCGCTTCACACACGGAGGGCCCGGGTTCGATTCCCGGCGGGTGGAAACATTTCGACACGTTTCCTTACACCTGTTGTCCTGTTCACCTAGCAGCAAATAGGTACCTGGGTGTTAGTCGACTGGTGTGGGTCGCATCCTGGGGGACAAGATTAAGGACCCCAATGGAAATAAGTTAGACAGTCCTCGATGACGCACTGACTTTCTTGGGTTATCCTGGGTGGCTAACCCTCCGGGGTTAAAAATCCGAACGAAATCTTATCTTATCTTATATTATGCCACATCTCTCTTGGGCTAAATATTAATTCACTAATATGTATACCATCGATGGGTTTCGAGTGTTATCCTTCTCAAGCGGCCCGGTCCGGTCCTAGGCCAGGATTGTCGGGTGCTTGCCTGGTCAACCAGGCTGTTGCTGCTGGCAGTCCGCTGACCCACATGTCTATCACAGCCTGAATGATTAGGCAGTTGGAAGTATTTCTCGAGTTTCAAATATAGGCTCACGGATGTTGATACAATGTTCTCTTATTGTACCCATGGCGCCCATACGTTTTACTGGGCTTATTTTACATTTTCTTCCATATCTCTCACTCCAGTATGATGTTATGGCAGTACTTTCCACATTATCACTCATCTCTCTCCTCCACTCCTAGTAATTTAAATGTTTTACTGACTATGCAGGCTGTATCTCTTCCAGCTCTCATCTCTCTCCTGCCCTGAACGAGGCTGTCAACAGTGAACAATATTTGAAGTGTCAACATTGGCACTCTTTCTTTTGTTTTAAAAGTTTTCATTGTCAACCTCGCCATTTTCCTGGTTGTTGTGACACTTGCTTTTAAAAGTCAACTGACATTATACAACAAAGTCCTTTAGGCGTTTCTTTCGTTCTATTCGGTGGTCCTCTTGTGTTTTGTACAGTATGTCCCTTTTGAGTTCATTATTTCAGATGGAAATTATCACAACTGAACATATTATTTTTACTGCCTCCTGGAAGACGTTGCAAATCATTCAATACAGCAGAAGCTCCATATGCGAGGGCTTGAGATCACTTTTTTCAAAGGATCTCACTCGATTTCAAGAATTACAGCAATGCTGCCAATGTTATCGCAAAGGAAAATGATAAGCTGGATAACAAACTTTCAAGCCAAGAGATGCTGAGCCAATAATGATAATCGTCAAGTGACTTCTTTCCAGGCTAGAAGACTCACCTTCAAGGAAAACAACACTAACATTATCGCATTCACGACGAAAATGATAGGATGGATAATGAGAACCTTCAAATTAAGGGATGCAAAGCCAGTAACGATCTTCTTAAAGTCATCTGTTCTTCCTTGGCTGGAATACAGTTGTACACTAACAGCCCATATTAAAGAAGGCGAGACTGTATATTTAGAGAACGTGCAGAGAACCTTCACCGTACGCCTAAGTTCAGTCAAGCACCTTAAATACTGATAAAGTTTGAAGTCCCTTTACCTGTTCTCCCTGGAATGCAATCGAAAAAGATGCATCATAATATACACCTGGAAAATCCTAGAGGGGTTGGTCTTAAATCTACACACAGAAATTACTCCGTACAAAAGCAAAAGGCTAGGCAAACTGTGCAGTATATCGCCAATAAACAACCCCCCCCCCCTCTCTGTCTTCAAGAGAACTGGATAGGTTCCTAAAGCCAGTTCCTGACCAGCCGGGCTGTGGTTCGTACACTGGACTGTGTGAATCCAGCAATAACAGCCTGGTTAATCAGACCCTAAGCCACTGGGAGGCCTGGTCATGGACTGGGCCGCGGGGATAATGACCCTCTGAACACCTTCCTGCTAGACTCTGGGCAGATTCCCCCCCTTAAGGCAGACGAAATTGTTGAGCTGGAAAATGTACTGAGTACTTTCACTGCTAGTATACGTTCAATCAAACAACTGAACTACTGGGAACGTCTAAAGTGTTTCAAATGTATTCCTTGGAACGTAAGCGAGAAAGGTAAACAATAATTTGTACCTAGACAATCCCTGGAAGGCTTGGTTCCAAACCTGAAAACTGAAATCACTCCATATGACAAAAGACCCGACAGACGGCGCAAAATACCTCTACTAAAATGCCGGGGCGCAACGAGTACACCAAGAGGTAACTCGACAAGTGTCAGAGGTTCCAGACTCGACGCTTTTTTCTCCGTGCATAAGGGGAATTACCAACAAACCTCTAGCTGTCTGCAAGAGGGAATTGGACACGTTCCTCAAATCAGAGCCTGACGAGCCGGGATGCGGTTCGAACTTTAGATTGCGTGAGGCCAGAAGTAACTGCCTGACTGATAAGTCTTTGATTCCTCAAGAGGACTGGTCTGAGAACGGGCAGAGGGGGACGATGACCTCCGGAAGCGTACTTCAGGCATATCCGTCGAAGGAGATTTTTCATGCTTATTCTGGCATCAGCAAATAATGCGAAACTATGGCGAGTGTTTTAATACATGTCCCCTATAAGGATAAGAAACGGGAGAGGCACCATGTCCGTGTCTTGGGGTACTGAGACTTTAACTTTTGTTAATGCTGGATTTTGCTGTGTTTACGTGTACTAATTTGTGTGTTCAGTCAGTAAACTGAATATACATTTGCCTAGTTTCCTCGTTATATCTATCGTCCTCTTTGTGTGCAAGCACTCCATGATCGCATTTGTCAAATGCCTTTGCGAAATCTGTGTATACTATATATGAATTTCGGTTTACTTCAAAGACCTCCGTAATTATGTCATAGTGGTTTAGTACCTGTAATAAGTGTGATTTTTCCCGCTCTAGATCTTTGCTGTTTGGGGTGTGTAGGTGATACTGTTCCACAAAATTTGTAATTTGGCGTCTCATCGCCTTTTCGAAGACTTGTAATGAGCGATGTTAGGTCTTTTTTTTGAGGGGGGAGGCTAGGGGTCTACTGCCTCCTCTATGTCAAGGAGCCACGCCTGCACGCTTTAAAACCTGTGGGATTTCATCTCGATCAAAGCTCTTTCCCCAAAGAATATTGATTGCTTGTGCTAGTGGTATTTTGTGCTTCTTTATTTAGGAATGCACGAATGAATGAGCATGTTTTATATTTTTTTCGAAATCTACGATTGTAGTGTTTATGTCAGTTATATGATGTGTAGCCTCGTTAAGTTCTATACTATTTTACTTCATAGGGAAGGAAGTGGCTAGAGCTAAATATACAATATTAGGAGGAGGGCTATCCAAGAAAGGAGGATGCCAAGAAGCTGTAATTATACAGAATATAATATGAACTGTTACTACACAGCAAGACTTGGAATATTCAGAAAAACTGAAGATATACAAGACAAACCTTTAAGGAAGAAATAAAAATAGCAGACAGAGACAGACACCAGAGGACGGAGGAAGAGGGGAGACACGGGGGGGAAAAACCTGACAGACGGAGCGGAAAAAGGGAGGGTGAGAGGGGAATTAGGAATAGAGGGTGAGAGAAGAGGGAGGGAGGGGGAAAAAAGGATGTGGGATAAACTACGAGTGAAGAAAATAAAAAACGCTGCGGAGCTAAAACACTCCTGCAAGGGGAAAATAGCAAGAGGGGGAGAGAAGAGAAAAAAAATGAGAGAGAAGTTGCATAAAAAGAGTGAAGTGTAGGCAGGCGATGAGAGGTGGTGGTGTAATGAGGACGTGTTACATAGTGTTGTTGTCAAGCTGGCGAGAGAAGACGCGGCGGCGTCACAAAAATGAGATTTAAAAAACTTTAAGTGTAATATATTACGTACAAGATCATTCCTCTTTGAAAGGGGTGCTATTAAGAGTTCACTGGTTAATGCAAGTTAAAGAATGTTTGGTAAGATGCTTGATGTTGTGGGTGACGTGCACTGATCAAGTCACCCACAGAGTGAAGGCAACCTGATAAACACTGTTGTTAACACAGTTCCATGTGCTCGACTACTAATGTGTGATGAAAACAATACGAATACCGTGAAAATTAATTCAATATTTAAAATCAGTACTCGATACCAGAGGATAAAAGTAATGGTTATTAATCTTATAATAAATTAATCGTACTTTCCCTTAACTGGTGAAAAAAAAAAAGGTTTAAAGATGCGGACTTTTCACTAGCATCACCAGTAATTACGAATACCAGCAAAGACCCTCCTCTCTTCCCACACACTCCCCCTAACTCTTCTCTCCACTGCCTTTCATCAACACTGAGGTCGACACATTCAACTTTTTACTCAACCTGTGCTCCATCTAGACTGAACGAGCGTTTTCGTGCACACATTACATTTTCATGATTTTACCCGATTTATGCCTTACAAAAATTTAATACATTATTTTTATGTTAGATTAACGTAAATGAACCTACCGTTACGTATAATTAACTGGCAATAAGAAATAAATTAGAGGCTTACCTGGCGCAGCGGGGGCAACCCTTCCTCGTTTTACATATATTTATTGGGCAACCCATTATTATTTTACCTATGGGATTTGTCTTGGTAGTCAAAGCTAATTTTTAAACACGTCTATTTTTTTCTTTCCGTGGTTTTATTTTAAATTCAGTTAATTTAAATTAGGTTACATAAACCACGATACATAATATGTACGTAAAAAGTATTTGAGGTCATGTGCTAAATCTGCACACTGCCATAACAACATACTATTCATCAAATATAACGAAAGGAACACGTGAAAGACTTGGGAATAACCATGTCAGCTGATCTTTATTTCAAAGAACATAAGACAAAGTTCACGACAATTGGGAGAATGGCGGGGTGGGTATTGAGAATCTTCAAAACAAGGGAAATAATACCAATGGTGATACTTTTCAAATCGTTAGTGCTCCCCCATTTGGATATTGCTCAGTGTTGACGGCCCACATAGAGCCAGTAAAACATTTAAATCAATTGTCCAGTTTCCTCTTGAATTCTACACTACACAGTCACGGACACCCACGACATAGCTATCACATTACACAAGTCGCCCAACACCGTCTCATTCTGCCACTACACTATTCTTAAGGCCATCAATTCATCATAATTTTCATTCCTGGAGTGATTCACGTTTGGGACAGGTTCTCTAAACATACGGATATGAAACTTATCCTCTTTGTGTATAGTTCGTGTTCTTACGCGATTATTAGCGTCTATTTCTGAACGTTCCTGCAATAAGAATTTGTATGTATTTTACATTTGGCTGCATAACTATATAAAATTAATATTTAAAAACAATGAATAAAATAGTAGCCGGGATAAATCTCGTAATGATGTGTCTGGGCAAGTCCAGGCAACGTTCTAATTTATGCATATATATCATTCGTGCTGAAGTTGTTATGCCACATTAAAGAACTAAAGTTCTAGCGAACAGTTTGCTCTATCTGGGTTCTGAGTTTTCTTTATACTAAATAAAGTATAAACATATAAATTAACTTCATAAAGAAAGTGCTAGAGGAAGACCTTTTTTAAATGGCCTGAAATAGGATAACGGTTCTTACACTGCAAAAATTCTGAATGAAAATGCACGTGGAAAGTTATTGCATGAAGCAGCGGAGAGCATAAAAGCGAAGGCCAACAAGCGGCAGTAAGCCAGGCCACACACAATAAACAAGCTTCCGTGAGAGGTAGGTGAGTGGAACAATGATGCTCACCTTAAAAGCAAGCTCAACCAGGGGTCAACTCTAGCAGAATTTCACACACATTCCTTACTCTCACTCATATTCCCTCCTTCACCCCTACTCCTCCTATTCCTCTTCCCTTATACTTTTCTCCCTACATTTTTGTCCCTCCCATTCATTATCTCTCACTATTCCTGCCTCCAACTCCATCTTCCCCTTTTTATTCCCGTTTCTCCGTCTCTTATCCCCTCTCTTCCAGTTCCCTCAACTCCTTCCTCTCTATTCCTGTCCACTCCAATTCCAGCTCCTCCAACTCTTCTCAGAAAACACTTCGCGATACTGGTTTCAAATTTTACTTCCTTTTTTCTAACACCCCCTTCACTAGTCAGCTTTAGCAGCTAACCTAACCAAAATAAAAATTTTGTCCCCTGCTGAAATCGTTTAGAAAGTGATGCAAGTGAGCATATTACAAAGAAACGAACGAAACATTCTGAGGACTATAAGAGTAGAATAAGACATACAGTGTGACAATGGCAGTATATTATACAATGTGTGGCCTCCACCCACAACCCTGCAAACATCCTGAATGACCGCCTCCTCTTCCCTCCACCTATCTCACTCTTCTTGGAGTGCCACATCTGTTGACTTGCTTCACATTAACATATTGCAGCAATGAGCAAAGTTATCACAGCTAATACACAACGTCATGTTCCTGACTTTTTGTCCACACAAAGACTTATTAATGTTGTGTTTGTTCAAGTTTCTTATCCGAGGACCTACTTGTATATTATTTATCTAGTGAAAATACGACGCAATATATTATGCTCGCCGTTCACCAATTAATGCTGAACTTTACCTGCAAAACAAATAAATGTAAACTTAACGATGCCAAAAAAATGCCAGTATTGTTAACACAGTACCACAAATGCCAGGCGACTACTGATATCACCAGTAGGAAGTTATCAAAGCTGCTGATACTTCTGTGTTCCTAGGGGCGAATATCCTATAGTGATTGATGCCTATGTGAATGGCACATCTACCCCACCTTTAAAAAAATATAATACCATGTGTGTGCTTGAGCATTTTACACACACACACACACACACACACACACACACACACACACACACACACACACACACACACACACACACACACACACACACTGACACCAGCTATGAACCTCATTCATTTTACCCTAGGAATAAGTATTAACTTGGTAAACACTGAAGTCAGTTCATGCGTTTACTGAAGGCCAGTGAAGCATCAAGTGTTGAAATAAACAAGTCAATAGAGCGAGAAGCGTCATTCAGCACTTGTGGATAAGACAAAGCTGTTGCTGTGTAGTTGAAAGTACTTCCTGCTCTGTCTCTGGCTATTTCTGCCACCGACTTACACACGCACTGTCTTGGAAAACCTTATAAGACAAACATATTCCTTCAATAAGGAACTCTATAAGAAGTCGAATCAAATGTCATTATAAATTAATCAAGCTAATGTGCATGTTCTACAGTTTGAATAGTAAATTAAGATTCAGTCACTCAGTTTTGATTGTTGAAAATCATGGAAAACTACATTAAGTTATGAGTTTTCCTCAATGGTTCACGTTACTGCAGAAATTTCTTTTTGACATATGACCTGTATTGATGTAGTATTGTTCTTACCAACCAGAACATTCAGTGTTACAAGACAGGTAAACTTGAACACCCCCTCCCCCCGCAAAAAAAAAAAAAACTGCGAATCGACCCGTACAACCACAAATACGCGAGTAGACACAGTGATAAGAAAAAAAAATAAAAATTATAGAACCAGACGGGATGTAACTGTGGGCTCTTAAAAGAATCTACAAAAGAAATATGAAATCCACTTTTCAAATTACGCTACAGGATAGCAGAATAGCAAACACATGGAAGATGGCACATACTGTGTTATCTAAGATCATTTAAATTATAGGTAGGTTTCGTGGACGAGTGTTGAATTACGGAAAAAAAAAAACATTGGACAAAAGTGGTGTTTACCTGGAGCCGCTTCCGGAGGTCAAAGCCTCGGCGGCTCGGTCCCAGACCAGGCATCATGGCCTGATCGATCAAGCTGTTAATGCACAAGAATGCACAGGAACTCAAGTCATCAGGAACTGTTTTGAGGAATCTGTTGAGTTCCTTCTTGAAGACAGCTAGAGGTTTGTTGATAAACCCCCTGATGCATGAGCGGAGGTTGTTGAGTCTTGGTCTCTAAAACGTTACCAGTAATTAAGGTGCTTAACTGAACTAATACGTATAGTGAAAGTTCTTTGCACATCCTCTAGATCTGTAATTTCACTTGCCTTCAATGGGGCTATTAGTATACAGTAGTATTCCAGCGTAGAGAAAAGTGATTTAAAGAGGATCATTGGCATAGCTTCCTTTGTTTTGAAAGTTCTCATTATACAGCCTATCATTTTCCTTGCAGATGCGATAGTGAGACTGTTGTGATCCTTGAAGGTGAGATCCTCTGACATTAACACTTCCAAGTCCTTTACATTAGTTTTTCGCTCTAACATATGTGTGGTTAGAATTTGTGTACCCCGTTCTAGTTATTATTTCCAAGCTTTCCATATTGGAATAACTAAAATTTGTCCTCACTGATCATATCGTTTTCCGCGGCCCATAGGAAAATTTGGTTTATATCCGCTTAGAGATTTACCGTGTCCTCAATGGATGACATTCGTGTAGATTCTAGTATCATTAGATATGAGGAGGAACAGGATGTGGGCGAGCACTGTGCCTCATGGAACAGTTTTTTTTTTCACTGTGGTGTAAGGTTTTACATAGGTTCTGAGTGATATGAATACTGACAGTGATTCTTGCTCCTTTGAAGACGTCGTATATTAGTTTCTTTGTAGATTATCAAGAAAATCAAGGAATCTGAGTTAGAGGAGAATGGGGTTATTCTTGGTTGTCTTAAAGAAGCTCTCAGATGTCTTATATGTGGTGTTTGATTATCTTTATCACAGTCCTCCGCTACCTATTTATTCTTCCTCCTCCCTCCCACCTATCTCCCTAATCAACATTCCTTACTCCCACTCCCTCCTACGTCTTCACTACTTTCTCCTCCTTTACTCCCTACTACTACTAAACTATTACTGTTTCGCCTGTACTGCAAGAACAAAAACACAAAGTATTACTACTACTAAACTATAATATACTACTACTACTACTACTACTACCACCACTACCACTAGTACTGCTATTTCTCCCTTCCCACTTCTTTCTCCCGACTCCTCCATACCTCTTCTCTCTTACCGATAAGTGAATTAAGTTGAGGGGGTTGCAAAAACATTTTACGATGGTTAAAGACGGACTGAAAGGTCGTCCAATATTCATTTTCAAAACGAGAGATGCCAAGCCAGTGATACATTTCAAGTATGATCAAGTATTGCTCTGTTCTCTGCGCATGAATGTGCAGAAAATCTTCAATGCTCTCATAGATTCAGTCAAGTACCTAAATTACTGGGAATGTTTGAAGTCTTTTAATCTATACTCCGTCGAACATAGGCGAGAAAGATACATTATAATCTACATCTGGGAAATTCTAGAATTGGTCCCAAATTTGCACACAAACTTCCCACAAAAGAAGCTTGACAGACGGTGCAAAATATCAGCAATGAAAAGGGGTATCCTGAATACACTACGAGAAAACTCTGTCCTTCCTTCACACACAAGGGAAATTACCTCTAGATCCCAGTCTTCCAGTTAGAACTGAAAAACAGTCAGCCGGGTTGCGGTACTTACGTTGGACTTTGTTCATTTAGCACTAACAACCTGGTTAATCAGGCCATCCACAGGAGACTTGGTCTGGGACTGGGCCGCGACGGTGTTGACCCTCGGAACACACTTCAGGTAGACTTCAAGTAGGGGTGACACTACAAACTACTACTCGTTAGCCTAGCTGCAATGTCTACGCCAGACTGCGTGTCACCCTGAAAACCTGAACACAGGACCGTAGGGGTGTTGACCCCCGGAAAACCCTCAAGGTAAAATAAACCCAGTGAGGAGCAGGGGTGCGGTGGGGACAATAAGGGAACACTGTATCAACATCCGGGGTCCCAGACTTTTCAACATCTTACCAGAAGATATCAAACACTGCTGGAACAAGTACAGAAGCCTTCAAGAGGAAACTGGACAAGTATCTTCACCAGGTGCGAGATCAACCAGGCTGTAATGGATATGTGGGGCAGCGGGCCTCCAGCAGCAACAGCCTGGTTGACCAGGCAAGCACCAGACGAGCCTGGCCCATGGCCGGGCTCAGAGAGTAGATAAACTCTCGAAACTCTTCAAAGGTATGTCAAAGGTAAGGTATGAGAGCAAAAGACTCGGTTAACTGTGTAAGAGGAACTCGCAACAAATCCCAAACTGTCTTTAAAAGGGTCCCTGAGAAGCTGTTCCACATTG
>NC_069453.1:16148480-16203480 GCF_026875155.1 Cherax quadricarinatus
AGGGACTGAAGGCAGCCCTATGATGGGGAATGAGGGACTGAAGGCAGCCCTATGATGGGGAATGAGGGACTGAAGGCAGCCCTATGATGGGGAATGAGGGACTGAAGGCAGCCCTATGATGGTAATGAGGGACTGAAGGCAGCCCTATGATGGGGAAGGAGGGACTGCAGGCATTCCTATGAATGTGAATGACGGGACGTGAAGGCAGCCCGGCTATGAATGGAATGAGGACTGCGGCAGCCCTAAGATGGGGAATGAGGGGACATAAAGGCAGCCCTATGATGGGGAAAAGGAGGGACTGACGGCAGCCCTATGATGGGAAGAGGGACTGAAGGCGCCCTATGATGGGGACTGAGGGGACTGAAGGCAGCCCTTTCAAGGGGAAATGAGGACTGAAGGCAGAGCTTCCCTATGAAGGGGAATGAGGGACTGAAGGCAGCCCTATGATGGGGAATGAGGGACTGAAGGCAGCCCTATGATGGGGAATGAGGGACTGAAGGCAGCCCTATGATGGGGAATGAGGGACTGAAGGCAGCCCTAAGATGGTGAATGAGGACTGAAAGTCAGCCTATGATGGGAAGGAGTACTGAAGCAGCCCCTATGAATGGGGAATGAGAGACTGGAAGGGGCAGCGCTATGATGGGGAAAGAGGGACTGAAGCAGCCCTATGATGGGAATGAGGACTGAAGGCATTCCTATGATGTAATGAGGGACGAAGGCCGCCCTATGATGGGGAATGAGGGACTGATGGCAGCCCTATGATGGGGAATGAGGGACTGAAGGCAGCCCTATGATGGGGAATGAGGGACTGAAGGCAGCCCTATGATGGGGAATGAGGGACTGAAGGCAGCCCTATGATGGGGAATGAGGGACTGAAGGCAGCCCTATGATGGGTAATGAGGGACTGAAGGCAGCCCTATGATGGGGAAGGAGGGACTGCAGGCAGTCCTATGATGGGGAATGAGGGACTGAAGGCAGCCCTATGATGGGGAATGAGGGACTGGAAGGCAGCCCCTAGATGGGGAATTGAGGACTGACGGCAGCCCCTATGATGGGGAAGAGGGACTGAAGGCAGCCCTATGACAGGGGAATGAAGGGAGCTGAGAAGGCAAGCCCCTATGAAGGGGAATGAGGACTGAAAGGCAGCCATATGTGGGGAAGGAGGGACTGAAGGCAGCCCTATGATGGTGAATGAGGGACTGAAAGGCAAGTCCTAGATGGAAATGAGGGACGAAGGCACCCCCTATGATGGGGAATGAGGGACTGACGGCAGCCCTATGATGCAAATAGAGGACCTATGAAGGCAGCCCTATGATGTTGAATGAGGGACTGAAGGCAGCCACTATGATGGAGGAATGACGGGGACTGAAGGCAGCCCTATGATGGGGATAAGAGGGCCTGAAGCATGCCCTAATATGGGGAAGGAGGACAGAAGGCACCGTATGATGGGAATGGAGGACTGAATGCAGAGCCCTATGATGGGAAATGAGGGACCATGAAGGCAGCCCTATGAATGGGAATGAGGACTGTGAAGGCAAGCCCTATGATGGTGAATGAGGGACTCTAGAAGGCAGGCCCTATATGGGGAATGAGGGACTTGAAAGGCAAGCCCTATGAATGGGGAATGAGGGACTGAATGCAGCCCTATGATGGGACTGAGGACTAGGCATCCCTATGGATGGGTAAGGCGGGAACTGAAGGCACCCTATGATGGGGAAAGAGGGAACCTGAAGCAGCCCTAAGATGGGGAATGCTGGACTACTGAAGGCAGCCAAATGATGGGGAGATGAGGGACCTGAAGGCAGCCCTAAAGATGGGAATGAGGGACCAGAAAGGGCAGCCCTTATGATGAGTGAAATGAGGGACCAGAAGGCACCCTATGATGGGGAAGGATGGAGGGACTGAAAGGCAGTCCCCTATAGATGGGGAATGATGGACTGAATGCAGCCCTATGATGGTGAATGAGGGACTGAAGGCATCCTCTATAAGGGGAATGCGGAGGGGACTGAAGGCAGCCCATGATTGGGAATGAGCAATGAAGCAGCCCTATGATGGGGAAGTGAGGGACTGAATGGGAGGCAGCGCCCAATGATGGGGAAATGAGGGACAGAAGGCAGGCCCTATGATGGGGAAGGGAGGGACTTTGAAGCAGCCCTAAGAAGGGGAATGAAGAGAGACTGAAGTAAGCGCTAAAGAATGGGGGGAATGAGGGAACAGAAGGCCGCCCTATGATGGTGAAATGAGGACTGAAGGCAAGTCCTATGATGGGGAAGGGAGGGACGAAGGCAGCCCTATTATGGGGAAAGGGAAAAAAGGGACAGATGGAAGCCCAATTATGGGAAAAGAAGGGACTGAAGGCAAGCCCTATGATGGGAAATGGAGGGATCAGAAGGCAGCCCCTAGATGGGGAATGAGGGGGACTGAATGGCAGCACTATGATGGGGAATGAGGGACTGAAGGTCAGCCCCTAATGATGGTAAGTGCGGGACTGAAGGCAGCCCTATGATGGGGAAGGAGGAGACTGCAGGCAGTCCTATGATGGGGAATGAGGGACTGACGCAGACCAGGGCCCTTTAAAAAATGATAGGGAATGAGGGACTGAAGGCAGCCCTATGATGGGGAATGAGGGACTGAAGGCAGCCCTATGATGGGGAAGGAGGGACTGAAGGCAGCCCTATGATGGGGAAATGAGGACTGTGACAGCAGCCCTATATGGGACTGAGGGAACTGAAAGGTAGCCATATTATGTGAAGGAGGGCCATGAAGCAGCCCTATATGGTGGAATGAGACTGAAGGCAGTCCTATGAAGTGGAATGATGTGCTGAAATGTGCAGGGGCCCTAAGATGGGAATGAGGGACTGCAGGCAGCCCCACTGATGGGGAAAAGGGACTGAAGGCAGAAAAAAAAAAGCCCTATTCAGATGGGGAATGTGAGGGACTGAAGCAAGCCCTTATTGATGGGAATGAGGGACTGAAGGCAACCCTATGATGGGGAATGATGTTACGGAAGGTCAGCCCTATTATGGGGAAGGCGACTGAAGGCAGCCCTATGATGGGAATGAGGGACGAAGGCAGTCACCTATGATGGGGAATGAGGGACTGAAGGCAGCCCTATGGGAAAAATGGGGAATGAGGGACTGAAGGCAGCCCAAGAAGGGAAATGAGGGACTTCATGTCAGCCCTATATGGGATAGAGATGAGGGACAGAAGGCCGCCCTATGCTGGGGACTGAGGGACATGAAGGCAGCCCTAGATTGGGAAGTAGGGACTGAAGGGCAGGGCAGCCCTAAGATGGGGAATAGCAAGTGACAGAAGGCATCCCTATGAAGGGGAAATAGGGTGACTGAAGCAAGCCCTATGATGGGATTGAGGTACTGAAGGCAGCCCTATGATGGGGAATGAAGGGACTGAAGCAGCCCTATGATGGGGAAATGAGGGACTGAAGCAGCCCTATGATGGGAAGGAGGGGACTTGAAGGCATTCCTATGATGGGAATGAGGGACTGAGCAGCCCCTTATGATGGGGAATGAGGGACTGAAGGCAGCCCTATGATGGGGAATGAGGGACTGAAGGCAGCCCTATGATGGGGAATGAGGGACTGAAGGCAGCCCTAAAAGATTGGGAAAGGAGGGACAGAAGGCCCCCTATGATGGGGAATTGGAGGCACAGAAGGCGCCCTATGATGGGCATGAGGGACTGACGGCAGCCTTAAGATGGGGAATTATGGACTGAAGGCCCCCTATGATGGAATGAGGGACTGAAGGCAGCCCTAATTAATGGGGAAAGAGGGACAGAAGGCAGACCAAAGATGGGGAATGAGGGACTGAAGGCAGTCCCTATGATGGGGAAAAGGATGGACTGAAGGCAGCCCTAATGATGGGAAATGAGGACTGAACCAGCCCTATGATTGGAATGAGGGACTGAAGGCAGGCCCTATGATGGGGAAGTAGGGACTGAAGGCAGTCCTATGATGGGGAAGGAGGGACTGAATGCAAGAGCCAATGAAGGGGAAGGAGGGACTGAAGGTAGCCCTTTGCACTAATGATGGACTACGGCGGCAGCAAAGGAACTATTATTTTACCCTACGCAGCAGGGGGACCCTACGCAGCAGGGACTATGCGCAGCAGCGCACCACGTCTTTCAGTAAACTAAATATTGTTAGATTACTTTACCCTGTGACCAGTTTCGAGGATCTTCTTCCCTGCGCAGGGACTGGCCCGAGGTCCAAACTTCCCCTGTTTAAACCAGCTGGGGTCAGCCGTATTGCTTTATGCTAGCGGTCCGCAGGCCAGCACAGCCTCACAAAATTACGTTGAGGCCACTGCTTGTTGAATGAAGCTTTGATACTTCTCCCTCCAACCTCAACACAACTTGCTGCTATTCATAACCACTAGTAATATTGAAAGATATTTTTGGGTATTTTGAACCTCTCAAAATACCATAAGATTTTAAAAAGTGAAGGTTACAGTGTAATGTAGTTTGTTGTACTAAAGAAGAAACCACTAATCGTGGTTCTTCACTAAGGCATTTGAAGGGTGGTGGACTATATAATGAAAAAAGATGTAAAGTATGCGTTTGAAAAGTCCCACAACAGAAGACCGGTAAAGAACAGCATACATTTTCGGAGGTAAAGGTCTCATGGATCGAGATACAGCTGATTAATACTAACAAGTTTGCATTAATGAGGGTAAAATCAGAATGAGGTACAGTTCACAATGGAGTTCCAAATGAAAAAAATTTCAGCAATTTGTTCCAATCAACATAATTAATAACCTTGTAAAGGATAAAAACATTTCTTATACAAAAATAGGAAGTAGCAATAAAAGTTGTAGAACGTCGTTCAGTTTGGAAAAGTAAAAAAACTCTGATCCTTAGGAAAAATAAAATAACATCGAGTAGTTATAAACGAAATAATATAAATTAAAACCTTGTCATAACAGGGATTACGTCATGGTAAAGCAAAATCTGGAGTCTAATAGCAGCTCCTGAACGTGGTACAAGGCTAATAGGAACTGCTTGGATTTATCTATTCAAACAGCTCTATAATATCATTAATAAAAACCTCACTGTTTTTTCTCTCCATACTACTTATAAATAAATAAAAAAAAATATAGATATATTATATATAATACTATTATATATATATATATATAAATATAATATATATATATATATATTATATATAAAAATATATATATAATATACATATATATATAAACTGAAGCGCTTCTCCCTGAAAGCGGCTGCCTGGATCAAACTGTACGCAGCAACACCCAAAGGTAATGTCCAATGCGGGTAGATTGGGTAAAAGCACTGCTTACCTTGTCCTATGGTTTCGTAGGTTCAGTCTCCTTCACCAAGATCAGTGTTTGTTATATTCGCCTGCTCTCGCGAATTTCTTGCACGCACCACACAGAACACACATTATGATACATAAAATATATATAATAATATATATATATATATATTATATATTATTATATATATATATATATATATATATAAAAAATATAATTATATAATATATAATATAAATATATATATATATATATAATCTATAATAAATATATATATATAAACTATATATAATAATATATAATATAATATATAAATATAATATATAAATAATATATATATATAATATTATATATAATATATAATATAATACATACATTATATATATAATAATAATATATAATATAATATACTATATATAATATTATATATATATATATTAAAATATATATATATATATATATATATATAAATTATATTATATATATTTAAATATAAATATATATAATATATATATATATATAATAATATATATTTATATATATATATATATATATATATATATATATATATATATATATAAATAAATATTATATAATATATATTTATTAAATATATATATATATATATAATATATATATAATATAATATAAATATATATAATATATATATATATAAAATATATAAATATATATATATATATAATATATTATATATTATATATAATATTATCATAAATATATATAATATATATATAATATATAATATATAATATAATACATATATAATATACATATATATATAATATATGATATATATATAAATATATATAAAAATAAATAAATATAAATATATATATATATTAAAATATATATAAATAATTATAAATATATTATATATAAAATATATAGATATATATAAATGTATATATTATATATATATATAATTATATATATTATATTATATAATAAAAATATATATTATATAATAATATATATATAAATATAATATATATATACATAATATATATAATAATATAATATAAATACATATTATATATAAATAATATAATATTATATATAATATTATATATATAATATATAATATATAATATATATTAAAATATAATATATATATATATAAAATATATCTAATATATAGATAATATATATAAATATATATATATAAAATATAAATTTATATATAAATATAGAATATACATATAATATATAAATATAATATATATATAAATATAAATATATATATATATATATATATAATATATATAATATATATAAATATATAATAATATATTAAATATAAAAAAACTATAATAAATATATTATAAATATATAATATATATTATATATATAATATATATATTATATATAAAATAAAATAATATATATATATAAATAAATATATATAATATCTATATATAAAATCACACTACTATAAATCTCACTATAAAATAAAATAAACTATATATCAACTCGCAACTCCATATCAACTAATCTAAAAAAAAAAAAAACGAGTCACACACACACACACACACACACACACACCACACACACACACAAACACACACAACAGCGCTTATGCCGGCGAGGAGGTGAGGGAGGCCCGTTAAAGAGGTTGCTCCATACAGAAGTGAGATGACCACCCGGAACCAACATGTTTATTACGCTGGCCAGTTTCGGCCCGACATCAACCGTGAGTAATCCACCGTAGAAGATTTCGAAAACGCCATATGACAACATGCATTATGCACTCAGCCCCGGGCCCAGACTCGTGGAACTCTGATTTCATAAGAACTGCAAGAACCCCCTCTCTCGCGTGCCCTTAGTACACTATGGAGGAGGAGCTTGGACATGGGTGAAATTCCAGTCACTTAAAACAACGGATATAGCCCCACTCCATAAAGGTGGCAGCAAAGCATTAGCTAAGAACTATAGACCAATAGCTCTGACGTCCCACATCATAAAAATCTTTGAAAGAGTGCTAAGAAGCAGGATTGCAAATCACCTGGATTCCCAAAATCTGCACAATCCAGGGCAACATGGGTTCAGGGCAGGTCCGCCACTCGCTACTCCCCCACCCTCATCCCCTATGCATCCATGCTGCCCTTCACCCGTCACCCCACAGCTGGCGCCCTCCCACCCCCACGATATCAGCAATGTCACAAGTAGTCGCGGGTTCCCAGGAATCTTCACGACAGAGCCAAAGCTGTCGTTCACGAGGCATCTGCCGGGTGTGCCACAGGGAACGTGCACTCAATCCCACATCTGGCAACATCCGTGCACACAATGGATGTCGAGGCTCCAGGAGAGCTCCAAAAGCGAACAACCAACAGCCACCCAAGCAGACAGGCTGACAGCTACAGACTTCACCTCTACAGAGACCCAAATCTGCAATCAAAATAACATCCACCAGGACTCTTGACACACATCCCCAAAGCAGCTCGCCCTCAAGCTGCTAGCAAATTCCCTGACCTTCTGAAGAAAGTCACAACGAGATGCTCCTTCAAACAACAGATCCTGGGCATACAACTTGCTCTTTTTGGCCAATCCTGTTTGGCTGTCCCACCAAGGAGGGATAAAGTCACTAGCAACAAAGTTATTAGGGCAATAAATGAAGCATTCCCAAGGGATGACAACCTCGTCCGTCTCCCCCCTAGGGCGACAAACACCCGACGGGCAAAGCCAACAAACAGACACCCGACACTCTCAAAAATCAGAGCCCATAATTAGCAAAAAAATAGAAAGAGGGTAATACATTGGAGCTTTGATACTTATAACCAGTGAGGATACCAGTCGCTTCCCAAGGACGTCAGCACGGCGCAAGCTCTGAAGGATAACATCCACCCAGGCTTCCCAGTAACCGACATTGACCTTCCCTGACAATGCAGCAGGCGAGAAAATCTAACCATACAGATGCTGAAAATTATATAAGCTGCTATGTCAATTCCACAGGGTTCAGCAAGGAGGTTTCATCAACACGTTTTAAGGCCTCAACACTTAAAACAAATACTCAATCCAGCACTTGGTGAGGTTCAGAGAGGCTGCTTCTGAACTCACAAATTTTCCAACCTGTGCCTGGCTGGCGGAGTCCCCAGAGGCCATCATACCATTTTCTTTGGTGCCTCATTGTGTGCCCTCCGGAAAAAAGGTGGCGGAATCAAGGCCCACCATGCAGTGGGTACCACCCTTCGGCTCCTAGTCGCCAAGGCTGCAGAAAGAAGGGTGAGTCAAGTGGCTGCTGCAATGCTAAAACCAACTCAGCCACTCAGCTCGGTTTCGGCGTTCACAGGGCTGTGAAGCAGCTGGCCCCCCCTGCCCACGCAGCACTAGTATATATCAAAAACATGTCCTATGAAAAAGCCTTGGTCAAATTGGACTTTGCCACTGCTTTCAACCCACTCATCAGAAGGGATGCTGCTCTCCAAGCATTTTTATTATAACTTTCCTTCCCCCATTTTATCCCATCAAAGAATCGTGTATATATTGTGACTTCCAAACTATTGTTTGGGGACCATGAAATTGACTCGTGTGAGGTGCGTGCAACCGGGACCCTCTCGCCCCATTTCGCTATTTGTTTGGTCGATCAAAGGAAGTCACGGGAGGGCACTCTCCATCGACTCAATAGCTGGTTACCTGGACGACGGTACCCCTAGCTGTGCACAACAACAGAATCTCTCAGGAGGACATCATAAATTTAAGACATGGGAGAAAGTCCCCTGGGCCTTCTTTAAACCCCACCAATGTGAAATAGTTTCTAACCAATCAACAGATAACCAGAATATTTAGTACCGTTTTTACCAGGAGCACGAGCCATTTGATCCAGCCACTATATATAATAAAGATATATATATATAATATATAAATATATATATAGATATATATATATATATATATAAATATATATAATAGATAATATATTATATATATATATATATATATTATATATAGTATATATATATATAAATATATATATATAATATATAATATATATATATATATAGTATAATATATATATAGCAATATATATTATAATATATATATAGATAAAATATATATATATATATATATAAATATATATATAAAATATATATATATATATATATATATATATATATATATATAATAATATATATATATATTATATATATATTATATATATATATATATATATATATAATAATATATATATAAATTATTTATATATATATATATATAAATATAAATATATATAAAATATATATATATATACTATATATATATATATATATTTATATATTTATATAAATATAGTGGGGGGGGGGGGGGGGGGGGGGGGGGGGGGGGGGGGGGGGGGGGGGGGGGGGGGGGGGGGGGGGGGGGGGGGGGGGGGGGGTATATATATAATATATATATATATATATTTATATATTTATATATATATATTTTTATATATATCAATATTATATATATATATTTATATAAATAATAATATATATATATATAATATTATATATATATATATATATTTATATATATATAATATATATATATATAATATAAATTAATATAATCATATATATATATATATATATATATAATAGATATAAATATTAAATATATATATGATAAATATATATAAATATATATATAATATATAATATATATAATATATATATAAAATATATATATAAGATATTAATATTTATAATATATATAATATTATATATATAAAATATTATATATAATTTAATATATAACACTAATATAAATAAATAATTATATATATATAAATATATATAAAATATATATAATATATAAAATATATATAATTATATATAAAATTCGCCAACACAAAAGCTCTCCAATGCTTCGCAGGAAAGAACAAAGCACGTCTTCCTGGCAGTGAAGGCACCACACTCAGGAAGATTTCCTGATAGCTTTCCAATTCCTCCTGGGCACCCGTCCGAGGACCCACATCCATTCGGATTGTGTTTGGCTCTTTCGTCCTAGCCCGCCCCCATCCTCACCGAACATAGTGTTATTTTTCGGCAGGGCGACAGCTGATCAATTCGGACTCCATGGCTCGTGTGCCACACATGCAGCAGGGAAGTATGCCAGACATGAGGAGATCAGATGACATAAAAAAGAGAAGCCTCGCCACGAGCCCGTTTGCCCAGCTCAACGGGAAACCCAATACAGAGGTCTGATGGTAAGTCAAAAGCTTCCTGATGGAGCCACTAAGCTACGCCTGGAAGGATGGAAAGCAGATTGCCTGGGACTACACCGAGCTGCCCACATTGGCGACCCCTACTTGCCATACTCTGTATTGCGGAATTGGGTGGAGCAGCCAGCCACAGGGAGTACCACAGAAGATTCCGAAAATATGAAGACCGTCCCCCTTTGGGCTATAACTTCTTCCCAATAAGGACGGAGACCCTTGGAGCATGGGGCAAGTGTGCTCTACAGTTCCACAAAGAGGCTGGGTGTAAAAGCTCATCATAGAACCAAGGACCCCGGGCGACCAGCATTCCTGCTTTCCAGAGACTCAGTGTTGCGAACCAGAGAGAAATGCCTGCAGCATCGTGCACGCGTCCCACCGCAGGGAGCTGGACGAAGTATTCGAGATGAGCTCTGAGTTACCTAAGGTTTGAATTACTTTGTAATCAAATTATTGTGAAGTTTTGTCAATGTAATTTTGTCTTTAACTAAAATATATAAACATAATATAGGGTGGTAGGAGAAAATTCTCCAAACAGCTTCAGGTAGAAACTTGAGTTTTTTCCCAAGCAAGTTTATTCATTCCTCTGAGGATGAGGGTCCCCCTAACAGTTCTAGAGTGGTACACCTCCCTATATTACTATAATATATATATATATATATTATAATATATATATATCATAAATATTATATATATATAATATATTATATATTATATATTAATATATATATAATGATATATATATATAATATTATAATATACGTATATATATATATATATATATATATATATATATATATAGATATTATATATTATAATATAATATATAAATTATATATATAAAATATAAAATATATATTATATAAATATAATTATATATTATATTAATATATATTATATATATACATTATAATATATATATATATTATATACATTATATATATATATATTATATATATACCATTATATATATAATATTATAATATAAAATATATAAATATGATATATATATATATATTATATATATATATTATTAATACATATATATATATATATATAGACAAGTATGAAGAAATTAACATACTGTATATGGATTATGAACAAATTTAGAGCCTTGAACGCGTACTCTTAAAGACTAACATTATTATTATAAACAAAAAGAAGCGCTAATTCCACAAGGGTCATACAGTGCTCCTGAAAGACGAGCAATGAGGCGAAATGTGAAATGCGTAAAAATAAGCAAGATATATATAAAGTAGTAAGGATGTCTAAACAAGCAACTTAAAAACAGTGAACGTAATCCGCTTAATTCGCATTAATCGGATCCAGCAGGAGGCTTGGTCTGGGAAGGTCGCTGGGGCGTTGACCCCCCGGAAACCACCTTCAAGTATCCTTTAGATTGCTATGTAGAGTTGTAGATGAGTTGTTGGCTAATTATACGAATCTTAAGAATTGGGAGTTAGATGGAATTACTTAGCATGGGCCAGTATGCCTAGTGCATTGTTCCTTTATGTTCTAAGACGCGACAGGTTCAATGTTAGATAGTATGGCCGAGAAGCTTACTTTGGTAATACACACAAGGGTATGGATAATTAATGGTAATAATGTTCCCATGTTTGGGAAGCAGTAAAGTATGGGCACGGCAGCCGTTGTATTTATCACAAAAAAAATTTGCATTTTCCTGTCAGTGTGTTGATGAGGCAGCTTAATATCTTTTACATAGTTCATATGTCCTACTACGACTTACCTACACGAGCTATGATGACCTTGTGGTAAGTAGATGGTAAGAAAAAGCAATGTACACCTCACAGCTTGTTCAATCTCCTCTTTTTTTTTTTTGGTTAACTTCCACTGTAGAGACCACTAGCAATGATGACTTCAATTCATTACATATTACAGAATATTCTTACGTATCTTGATAATCTTCCTAATGACGTGAAGATGGGAAAAATGTCCCAATGAAAAGCATGAGTGCAACGTATACAACAAATATACAGGACCTTAGATTTTTCAACATCTTTCCTTCATAAATTTATGTAATTACCAAAAGACCCCCAGCTGTCTTCAAGGGGTAACCTGATAAGCTCCTGGAGTCATACATAAATTACTTCGTGCCGCCCTAGAGACTAGTGTACTCATGCTCATCTAGTGAGCAGCAGAGCAAAAAAGATTACAGATATCACCATGAATATGTCAAAGATTCATCATCATACATTACAACCTAATCATATTGCTAAGCATCTATTCAATGCCACAGGTAAATAACTAAGGGCCAGTTCCTGGTCATCCAGGCTGTGGTGACTGGCTGATCAGTCTATCAGAAAACCTAGTTCGGGACCAGACAGAGGAGGCGATGACCCGTAAAACCGACACCAGGCAGACAACACGTTTAATATTCATTTCTTTTACAAACTTTGTAGCTCATTTATAAGCTAAGAAATCTGTGAGACAACCGTAGTACAGAGCAGAGGTTCTTAACCATTTTACGATTACAAACCACCCAATGGATTGCCCAATATGTCCCTAAATCCCCTTCACCAGACTGTTGAATCATCACCACCAGTCCTACCAAGTACGACTTCAAAAGATGACGATAACTTGGTTTTACTTTACAGATGCATAGCCACGAACGGAACGGGTAATAGTTCAGTTTAACAACTTTTTTAAAATACGTTTAGAGAGAGAGAGTCCCATACCCCCATTATTTAGTTCCCATGCCTCTAAGGGGCATAGTTACCCCCGGTTAAGAACCCCTTGTATAGAACAACTTCAAAGGTGTTCTCTAGGTTACCTCTGAAAACATAATTAAGAGTGAGGTTTGTATGTATGCTGGGGATGTGGCTGTGATGGTCGTGACAGTATTCAAGTGAAGTGATAAATGAGGTTTTGATATAACGTGGAAGGAGGTAGATGGTGGGCCCGTGGCAAGGACGTTGATGAACGTGACCTATTTGTTACGCTCTTCTCACATCAGTGCACATGCAACAAGTGGTAGTTTACAACCCCCCCCCCCCCGTGCTGACTTGTATACCTCAGGCCAAGCTTTAAGCTGAAAAGTAAGACATGTGCAAGAGTTAGGTATCTTTATTCCGATGCGTTTCGCCTACACAGTAGGCTTCTTTAGTCGAGTACAGAGGAGACAGCAAAAACAATAGAGATGTAAAGACGATGTAATGGAGCAAAAAAAAATTCCAGGCTGAGGGACTCGCCTCAAAAGTGCGTCTTGAAGGATGATGGGCTGATTAATCGTCTTTACATGTCTACTGTTTCTGCTGCCTTTTCTGTACCCGACTGAAGAAGCCTACTGTACAGGCGAAACGTTTAGAAATAACGATACCTAACTGCGGCACACATGTCTTACTTAATTTGTCAGTATTGTATACCATTACCAAGTTCAATCTTTAAGCTGCATCGTCTCCCTTCTTTACAACCTCATAAACGGGTACGTATATAACGTACACAATCTTAGGAAATCAGAGGATCCCAGCAGACTATCCTAAGACAGCACCGCAGACTTGTAGTGATGAGGCCTAAAATATATCATTCCAAATGAGAACATCAAAAAGAAGGAGCACTGCAGCAGGCATACTGGCTCATGAGAAATAGTATGGTGATACGGACAAGATATGGAAAAAGACACTCATGTACAGTCCTAAGGACTGAAGAAGCCACTTCTGGCGAAACGTTTCCTTTAATGACCTAACTGTACATAAATGTCTTCTACAACAAACTGGCACATGCCAGGCAGATCCAAGTCATTCCCACTTAAGGAAGCAGCACTACTGCAGGCCTACTGGTCCACGCTAAGCAGGTCCAACTAACACCCACCCACACCTATTCATACACGTCTTTAACTTACTGCCTGTCAACCTTGCCTCTATCCAGGAAAAAATTACTCCTATTCCGTGTGCCTTAATTTTCCTCAGCAGTCTCTGAGGTGGGACTATCAAAAGCCTTACTTAGTCCATAAACACAATATCGTAATCATTACCATGATCTACCTCCTCAAATACCTTAGTGAAAAAAGCTAACAAATTCGCAAGGTAGGAACGTCCTTTTGGTAGATAAGACACATAGGCAACTTTATTCCGAAACGTTTCGAATACGCAGTAGGCTTCTTCAGTCGAATACAGAAAGTAGGCAGGAACAGTAGAGATGTGAAGACGATGTAATCAGTCCATCACCCTTGAAGTCGTAGAATTTGAGGTTGTCAGTCCCTCAGCCTGGAGAAGTTCAGTTCCATAGTCAGGAACTATCCTTTTGTAAAACCGTGTTGAGATTCATTAATCACTTTATGCTTTTCAAGATGGCTACGAATTGCCTCGGCAATTATTGATTCCATAAATTTTCCAACTATGGAAGTTAGGCTTATTGGTTTATAGTTCGAAGCTAAGGACCTGTCACCTACTTTGAAAATAGGTGGCAAATGCGATACCTATCTTCAAAGAAGGTGGAGGTAGATCGTGGTAATGATTATGATAGTGTATATGGACTTAAGTAAGGCTTTTGATAGTCCCACATCAGAGACTATTGAGGAAAATTATATAAGCAAGTTTGCCATGACACCAAAATAGGCCGACGAATTTATTCTGACGAGGACATTAGAGCACTCCAGGAAGATGGAAAAATAAACACATAAGCAGTATAATGTGATCCTTTATTGAGAACGTTTCGCCCACACAGTGAGCTTTATCAAGTCACAGGTCAGATCTGTTTGTGACTTGATAAAGCTCATTGTGTGGGCGAAACGTTCTCAATAAAGGATCACATTATACTGCTTATGTGTTTATTTTTCTATTGTGTCGGTATTTTATACCATTCATTTCCACTCCAGGAAGATTTAAATAGACTGATGCAGTGGTCGGAGAAGAGGCAGATGCAGTTTAATATTGACAAATACAAAGTTGTAAACATTGGACAGGAAAATAACCATGCCACATATAAACTAAATAATTTAGATCTTAATATTACTGTTTGCGAAAAGGATTTAGGAGTTCTGGTTAGTAGTAATCTAAAACCAAGACAACAGTGCATAAGTGATCGCAATAAAGCTAACAGAGTCCTTGGCTTCATATCAAGAAGTATGGTATAAACCTTGGTAATAAATACCGACAAGTTGGTTTAGAAAAACACGTAAGCAAACACTGACATATTTATTAGAAAACGTTTCGGTCCTGGGACTTTGATCAAGGTCCCAGGACCGAAACGTTTTCTAATAAATATGTCATAGTGTTTGCTTACGTGTCTTTCTAAACCATCAAGAAGTATAAATAATACGAGTCCTCAGGTTGTTCTTCAACTCTTTATATCTTTGGGTAGGCCTCATTTAGATTATGCTGCACAGTTTTAGTCACCGTATTACAAAATGGATATAAATGCACTGGAAAACGTACAGAGGAGGATGACAAAGTTGATCCCATGTATCAGAAATCTTCCCTATGAGGATAGACTGAGGGTCCTGAATCTGCACTCTAGAAAGGCGTTGAATTAGGGGGGGGGGGATAAGATTGAGGTGTATAAATGGAAAACACGAATAAATAGAGGGGATGTAAACAGCCTCCTAAAAATATCTAGTCAAGACAGGACTTGCAGCAATGATTTTAAGTTGGAAAAATTCAGATTCAGGAAGGATATAGGAAAGCACTGGTTTGGTAATAAAGAGTTGTGGATGAATGGAACAAATTCCCGAGTATCGTCATAGAAGCTAAAACGTTGTGTAGTTTTAAAAACAGGTTAGATAAATACATGAGTGGGTGTGGGTGGGTGTGAGTCGGACCTGACTACCTTGTGCCACTAGGTCAAATGTCGTGCTCCTTCCTTAAGTGAATGTGACCTGACCTGACGAGGTGGGGGCATTGGCTTAGGCCGGTGGGGGGCTTGGACCTGCCTCGCATGGGCCAGTAGGCCTGCTGCAGTGTTCCTTCTCTCTTACGTTCTTATTTTTAAAGCTGCACAAGATTTCAATGACGCTACTCGGGAGTTTGCTCCACTCATCCACAACTCTTACCAAACCAATCTAAATTTAGATTGCATCAACCAAATGAATAATCAAGAGCTGGAGTTTCGTTAAGGTAAACACCAACCTCAGTGACAGGTGACAGCCACGAGTGCTGACAACGATGTCATGGAAACAGCAGATACCCAGTGTGTTTCAGATAACGTTCCACCTTAATTAAGTGTTTCAACAAATGTAAAGCTAATACCAAGCCTGTTTATCACCTTTCGATTTGATAACGTTAGAATTACATGGCCTTATCTTATCATTAAAGTTGTTTTACTATTAATTTCCACTCGGCAATCTTTCATATTCTGGCTTGCTAAAATTCTCACTTTCTTCACCTCATTTTCCCTTAACACACAGTTTGTTACATTGAAGATTGTGTGTAATTCATCTCAGACACTTACACAGTAGTGGAGGAAAACTCAATACACAACTTTAGAATACACACAATAAGGCCCAATAGGATGGTCCTAGACGAGTACGCACGCACGCACGCACGCACACACACACACACACACACACACACACACACACACACACACACACACATATATATATATATATATATATATATATATATATATATTTATATAAAATATATATATATATATATATATGTCGTGCCGAATAGGCAGAACTTGCGATCTTGGTTTAAAAATAGCAACGCTCATCTTGCCATATAGGACAAGTGAAAATTTGTGTATGCAATAATTTCGCCAAAATCATTCTGAACCTAACGAAAAAAATATACTTCACTGTGTTTGTTTAGTATTAAATTATCGTAAACAAATCTAAAATATATTTAGTTGGGTTAGACTAAAATAAATTTCTCTTGTTATAGTAAGGTCAGGTAAGTTTTCTATGATTCTTTTGGTGCAAAATTAAAAATTTTTACATTAACATTAATGAAAAATATATATCTTTAAACGTATAAGAGAAAACTTTAGAAAGGACTTAATTTTAAGTGAGTTCTTGCTAATTGACCAGTTTTACATATTCGGCACGACACACACACACACATTAATATATATATATATATATATATATATATATATATATATATATTTTATATATATATATATATATATATATATATATATATATTTTATATATATATAATGCACAACGCAGAAACTGGCGGGTATATACAAAGAAAGATCGAAATCAGCAGGATTCGAACCCGCAGAAGGGAGACTGGCAAGATTCCCCAAGTGACGCTCTACAACATTCGGCCACAAATGCCTCAAAAGCTGGGCAGCCTTGTTTACAAGCCATGTTTCTTCCCAGTCCGGGAACATCTGTACATACCCGGCTGTTTCTGAGTGGCGCACTGATATAAAAATAGCTTGTGAGGTCAGAACATACAGGAGGAGAATAAAATAGCTTGAAACCATGACTGAGACCCACTGCTGTGCTCGGGCTGGGAAGAAACATGGCTTGTAAATCAGGCTGTCCAGCTTTTGAGGCATTTGTGACCGAGTCGTGTAAAGCGCCACTTGGGGAACCTTGCCAGTCTCCCTGTAGTGAGTTCGAATCCTGACGATGGCAGTCTCTCTCTCTCTCTCTCTCTCTCTCTCTCTCTCTCTTATTATACACACATACTGTAGTGTAAAGCACCCTTCTGGCAAGACAGTGATGGAGTGAATGATGGTGAAAGTTTCTTTTCCGGGCCACCCTGCCTTGGTGGGAATCGGCCAGGTATTGTCCAGTGTGGTTAGATTGGTAAAGCACTGTGTACCTTGTCCTAAGGTTCGTAGGTTCGAGTCACCTTCAGCCAGAGATCAGTGTTTGTGTATATTTCGCCTGCTCTCGCGAATTCCTTGCATTGTTAAAATCTCTAGTAAGGCTGATGCATGCAGGGGATGAGATGAAAAGCTGTAAGCCTTCTCCCTGAAAGCTGGCTGCCTTGGATCAAACGTGTAGCGCAAGCTACACGCCAAGGTATTGTCCAGTGTGGGTAGAATGGTAAAGCACTGCGTACCTTGTCCTAAGGTTCGTAGGTTCGAGTCTCCTTTAGCCAGAGATCAGTGTTTGTGTATATTTCGCCTGCTCTCGCGAATTCCTTGCATTGTTAAAATCTCTAGTAAGGCTGATGCATGCAGGGGATGAGATGAAAAGCTGTAAGCCTTCTCCCTGAAAGCTGGCTGCCTTGGATCAAACGTGTAGCGCAAGCTACACGCCAAGGTATTGTCCAGTGTGGGTAGATTGGTAAAGCACTGCGTACCTTTTCCTAAGGTTCGAGTCTCCTTCAGTCAGAGATCAGTGTTTGTGTATATTTCGCCTGCTCTCGCGAATTCCTTGCACACACACACACACACACACACACACATATATAAATATATATATATATATATAATATATATATATATATATATATATATATATATATATATATATATATATATATATATATATATATATATATATAAAGGGAAGTACCACTCTATAGCTGGAATGGGGACCCTCATCCTCAGAGAAGACAATAACGTACCTCAGGGAAAACTCAAGGTTCTCCCCGGAGCTGTTTGAATATTTTCTTCTCCTACCACCCCCTATATTTATATTCTATGTGAACATTTATTAATAAACAAAATACATTTACAGAAAAAAACAAACATGAATACAATGGCACAATGTATCAAAGATGATGAATTTCCTCCAGCTCCTCCGAGGCTGGACGTGAACCAAGTATGCAGCAAGCATTTCCCCTCTGGATGGCGACGCTGAGGCCTGGAAATGAAAGTGGCTGCCCTGGGTCCCTGGTGGTGTCGATGAGTCTGGAACCCAATTCTTTAAGGAAACGTGTGGCATTTTTTCCCCATGATCCCAAGGTCTCTGATCCCACTGGGACAAATTGATACTGTTGGCTAATGTCCCTGTACTTGCTGATCTTGTACTCCTCCCTGTGGTCAGCAGCTCCTCCCTGTCGCCCCACACTGTGATGGATATAGGTGTCAGCCAGTGTGGACACACAGGTATAGTCCCATGCTAAGAGCTTGCCATTCTTCCAAGGATAGATGGTGATCCCGTCGGGGCGGTTTTGCTGGGTTGTGGGTATTGTTTGCTGCAAGTGATCGTGGCTCCCTCTCGGCAGGGCATCCAGCTGTAGCAAGGGTTCTCTTAATGATGTCGTTGACCTCATTGTGTCTTGCATGCCAGCCCTTGGTTTTGGAACAGTTGAGACCATGTAGACCGTATTGGCCTGCTTGCACTTCGCCGCAAATACACATATATTCTGTGTGAATTGGGGCAGCAAGGCGCAGAGCCACTGCAATATGGAGGGTCTTAGGGTCGAGTCGCGTTCCCATTGCCGATATGGGAACTGTTTGGAGGAAGTCCCCGGAGGGAGGTGCACTCACAGCCTGGAGACGGGCAATCTCCCTATCTGATGTTGCAGCCCTGAGCATGTTGGCAAGCACCTTTTCAGCAATTGGGCTATTCCAGCTTGACTGTTTGTGAGCCAGTGCTGCACTAGGGTTTGGTGCTGGATATATATATATATATATATATATATATATATAAATATATATATATATATATATATATATATATAAAATATATAATATATATAATATATATATATATATATATATATGATGGGTCCACCTCTGGTGTAAACTGTGGGACCCATAGCCTCGGAGAAGTGGATAAAAAGGCTTCAAGAAAGAATATTTGGATTTCTTCCTGAAGCCGTTTGAATATTCCACTTCCCCTACCACCCCATCTTTTAATACATTTTTTTTTACCAATAGGAATATTTTATTACATAATATGGTACAGAAGATTTAAGAGATACATTGTTGATATAAAGGTGGCATATAAGGTACATGTTGTTACGTGTGTATCACCGATTATAAGGCGAAAATCTCATCCAGCTCCTCAAGAGCTGGGGCGTGTTCCCAAAATACAGTAGGCATTACCCCTTTGAACAGCCGCACTGAGCCGCTGGAACAGAAAACTAGCTGCCCTGGGATCCCTAGTTACCCTGATGAGTCTTTTTCCCAGCTCCTTAAGGAATTTAGATGCACTCTTTCCCCATGAGCCAAGGGTCTCTGAGCCTATGGGAACAAACATATAATGATGGGCAAGTTCTCCATATTTTCTAGATTTTTGGGACTCCCTGAAGCTGGCAGCTGCCCCTTCTTCCTCCCTGGTGTATTGGAGATAGGTATCAGCCAAGGTAGATGCACATGTATAGTCCCACACCACCTGCTTCCCATCTGTCCAGGCTTGAAGGGTGATACCATCTGGATGCTTCTGGCTGCCATCAGATCTGCATAGTTGGGGTGACTCCCTTACTGCTGGGCATCCAGCTGTTGTGAGGCTCCTCTTGATGTTATTAACCTCCTCATGTTTTGCAATCTTTCCCTCGGATTTACGGCACACAAGACCATGGTACCCGAATCGGTCTGCTGCTTCACTGCCACAAATACACCTGTGTTCGGCGAGAATAGGGGCGGCAAGTCGAAGGGCAACACCGATGCGGATGGTCTGTGGGTCGAGGCGTGTGCCAAGGCTGGAGTTGGGAACAGCCAACAGAAAGTCCCCAGCATGAGGGGCTCTCACTGCCAGGAGGCGGGCTCTATCCTTCCCTGACTCTGAAACATTGTTGAGGCAATATTTTCCACTATTGGACCATCCCAGTGCGATTGTTTGTAGTAGTTGGGGGGAGCAGGTCTGGTTTCAGAGCCCGTTAGATTATCCCAGATCATTGCTCCGTCAATGAATTTTTGGTCGTGGACTCCAATCTTGTCCAACACTGCACTAGCCAAGGACTCGAACCCATGCTGCTTTGGCCTGCCTTATGGTGGGCGAAAACACATGACGCCCACCATGAGGCGGGCCAAAGCAGCATGGGTTCGAGTCCTTGGCTAGTGCAGTGTTATTGATCAATACCACTCGTCCGTGGTTACAATATATATATATATATATATATATATATATATATATATATATATATATATATATATATATATATATATATATATATATATACTGAATAACGTTTGGCCTAAGTGTAAAATAAAAATGATCAGAAGAAAATGTTGTGGTAGGAGTATTGTGTGGATGCGTGTTTGTCTTGTCATGATGCATTGCGTAAGAAACGAGAAGTGTGGCCGCCATGTTCCCTGGCGGTGTGTCCAGATGACTGCGTCTCAAAGTCCTCGCCTCGCTGCTCGGTTACTGAACTTTGGCCTCCTACAATTTTCCCCACTTCAATAGAAATAAACTCTAGTCATATATTGACAAGCACTTGTGTCTCTGGGTCCCATACTGCGACATGAGTGTGCGCTTTAGTAAGGTCTTTCTTTCAGTTTCTCAACATTAGTATTAATGACACGCATTATCATGTTTATACAGATGACTTGGGTTTGTACTCACTTGGATGTGGTCGTGGGCATAACTGTGACCTCCACTGCTCACAACTGCTCCAATTCCAGCGTGGACTATTTGCCGACTTGCCCTTTGTTTATTTCTGTGTACTCGATTTTTTTTTCAGGAATTTTGATATTCATTATTTTCGGAGAGGTTAGATTAATATAAAATTATCCTGAGAAAATTATTGGTCAATGCAATGTGAAGCGTGGATGTGATGTGTACGTTTCCTTGCTAACACTATAAAAGTGGAAGGATAACCTGCACAAGTGCATTCAATAATTTCTCTTATTTTGTCCCATTCAGTGGGATCAACAGTCCGTTGTCACGTGTATGTTTGTCAGTATTCTTCTAAGGCAAGGCAGGAATACTGCTGTACATTAACAGCTCCATTTAAGGCAGGTAAAATCGCATATCTAGAGAATGTACAGAGAACCTTTACTGCACATACAAGTTTTGTCAAACACCTTAATTACTGGTAACGCTTGGAGTCACTTGATCTGTACTCACTGGAGCGCACGCGAGAAAATCATAATCTACACCTGGAAAATCCTAGAGACTGGTCCCAAGTCTGCACACAGAAATCACTCCCTACGACTTTGAAGACGCTGCAACATACCAATGGCGCCCCGCCATTGGTACACTAAGAGAAAACACAGTAAGTGTCTGGGTCCCAAGACTGTTCAACAGTCTCTCACCAAACATAAGGGGAATTAATAACAGGCCCCTGGTTGCCTTCAAGAGGGAGCTGGACAGATACTTAAAGTAGTACACGATCAGTCTTACTGTGGTTCGTACGTTGGACTACGTAAAGCCAGCAGTAAGAACCTAGTTGATCACGCCTTGATCCACCGGGAGGCCTGGTCAAGGACTGGGCAGCGGTGGGGTTGACCCTAGGAACACCCTCCAGGTAGATATCCGAAGAGGCTCGAGGGTGGGAGAGGGAAAAGAAAAAGTTTTGTGTCCGTAGGCATAGAGAACACTTTCAACATGGTGGTACAGAGAAGCTGACCTACCAGCACACACACAAGAACAAGAGTAAGAGTTTTAATTAAGGTGGAAGGTGAACAATTAACTACCTGTTTACCTGGCAGAAGTGCTACTTCAGCCAGGTTATGTGCAGTAGCTGTACAAGTTATGGTGATATTCAACTATACACTTCATGTATAGTTCAGGATATTAAAGTTTTGAAAACCTTTTGCAAGCATTAAGACGTTGGACGTTGGACTGCGGCCAGCAGTAACAGCCTAGTTGATCAGGCCCTGATCCATCGGGAGGCCTGGTCATGGACCGGGCCGCGGGGGCGTTGATCCCCGGAATAACCTCCAGGTAACCTCCAGGTAAGACTGATGAAGCCATTCGTGGCGAAGAATTGCCTTTAATATCCTAAACTGTGCCTTAATGACCTTAGCCACAGGTTATGTAAGACTGCGGTACGTGGGGAGAATTATTGTGGCAATGAGAATTATTTTGGACGACTGCATTGTGCTATTGACTTGTGCCACACAGCTGACCTTCCCTCAGATTGTTAAATAGACACTGTAAATGACCTTCTATGTCGCTTATCCAGAGACTTTGTACGATGACTAATGCATTTAGTATACTCACCGCCTTGTGTTTAAGCGAGGTGAATCGAGGCTCCCGGCTCCAGCGCTTCCACTACACCCACAGACCTTTCTGGTTCATATAGTCTTTGTGTTGTGACACAGGACTAGTTCTCTCTCGCTTGACTTGATCATTCTTGTGTGACAGTAGACTGGTGTTCTCACTAATATTGTACTAAGAATGTTCATGGGTGTAGGTACTGTATGAAGTATGTGATGCATTAATAAGAATTACAAGATCAAATTAATATGTGGAAGAAAATGTATATACTGGAAGCTTAATGTATTCCAAAGTCAATAATGGCAGCGTGGGGTGACGTGTGATATTGTGCTGGTCATGCAGTGGAAGTCAACTTCATGAAGGCCTGTCTGGCTAACGTCACTTGCTCAAAGTTTTTTTTACACTTGACAGATACCAAGGAACAGACAGATTTGTCAAATCCCTTTTAAGGAAAAGACGGCACACACCAGCAAAAACTACGATAGTTACTTTCCATACGGTGATATTCATGCAATTGGTTTTCAGTGTGTTCCAGAGTTTTCTACGCACGAAACTGCGCAAGACCAAGCATATCTTGTGACCGCTTAATCAATTAGACTATTGCTGCTTGTAGCCAGGCTGCCCACATTAATTTGAAAATTTTTATAATTATAGTATTCAGCCTATTTTAATATGTAATATAATTATCCAGTGAACTGTTATTACTGTACAGAAATATCCCTTCATGGATTAAATGCTTTTACTTAGGCGCAGCAAAACGATTCCTACTGGCTTAGCAATCCTCCATCAATAATAATATACCAACGTGACGCTTATAACATTGTACATAGCTTCTCTAGAATTTTTAAGAAATTAAAATTTGTACAGTTATAACCTTGACATTCATTGTAACAAATTCTGTAGTATTCCAGCGTTTATTACATATAGGAATTACATTAAAGTTATTTCATTTTATTTCACATTATTTTGAATAAGATGATGAGGTTCAGTAGTTTTTTTTAAGTGAACATAAGGTGGCAGTCCCAAGGTTACTAGTGTTGACAATGTGTGTTTACCCTCGCCGCCACTTAACCTGAGGCCAGACTTTCCGGGTTATAGCCTGAGCAAACCTGCTGTTGCTGCTTTCAAATCTAAATACAACTCGATGTATTTCGGTCGCTGCGTGATCCGAGAAAGGTATCCCCAATGCTTCATAATCTCGATACCCTGTGCATCAATGCCCGAGATTGTAACAATGCAGAGTGCGGCTTAAATGACAATACAGTTGAATATTAGTGTTGAAGATTTTAACGGAATCAAAAGAGGCATTCACAAAGTCATCATATGGAAACTATTTCCAAATTTCAATAAAAATGGCAAATTATGAGATATGCAACCCAAACCTTATTCAAATATTTCCGAGACCAATATCGTAAAATACACAAGGACGTTAAGCTTGAAGATGCTCAAAAGTTGCATTATCAAGCTATCAGCAGAACAATACACGTGACACTCGCAAATTATCACATGATACACCAGTATTTCAATTTTTCCAGGTTCTATAAAAGCAAATCGGGAGGTATACAGGCCAAAATAAATCCAAATGTTTCTCTAAGTACGACTGATCAGCTTTAAGAAAGTATAACAAGTATTAAGTTTTAATGTAAGATTAGCGTACATAACGTACACATTTTTAACAATGGCCTTCAGTATACAGATGTTATAGGCACACAAAAGTACATTATGCTGATCTAACAGAGGATAACCAAATAAGTCAAACACTGAATTATTTCTTGTCAGAAGAGACATTCTCCAATTTTCCCTAAACTTAAAAACATCACTAAAAAAAGAATTTTGTATTTTTTCCAGCTTTCTCTTACTTATATTCTAATTAAAATTCTCTAAAATCCAGTAAGAAAACAATAATTAATTAAAAAATCTAATTTAATAAAACTGGCACTCAAAGTCCAGCATTGAGGATTCGAAGCTTATCTGAAGAGGCATTCTCTAGTTATTACATGGGAAACCATTTGCTTAATAAAATGAGCAAATTGAAATTTACACAGCTTAGAGTGAGTGATAAGCTGTATTTGAATAAATCCCAACAATAGTAAAAGTTTGAAGCAGATCATAAAAGGCATTCTCCAGTAATTTATCTGATTCCAAACGATTCTAAGTTTTAACAATTTTGGTACAATTTCAAATTTGCCACAACTCGGATTAAACTTGTGAGTCATAATCCTCCTTAGAGAATGCATCGCCAATAATATTTTGAAGCCAATCACAGCAAGCATTCTTTAGTTACTGACTGAAAACGAATGTAACCACTCAGTCAATAAAATTGACAAATTGGGACTTTTGTCAGCTAATGGCAGCGTGAGCTTTGTGTTTAGGAATCCACATCTGTAGTGAAAATTTTAAGCCGATCAGGTGAGGCACTGCTCAGTTAGGGCACTGATTGAGTAAATTTTTTTTAACTATTTTACATCAACAAATTAGCCTGCATATAAACAAAGCTTAATGGATACTATCCTGGCCCTAAGATGCACCAGCCATTGTATAATGAAGACGATCACAAGAGATAAACTGAAATTTAATATGATTTAACAAGAATGAAAATTTCACACTATTTTACACAAAATTATCAAATCTGCATAAATTTCACTCTCTGCCGTCATCGAATTAAGAGGAACCATTTTGTTCACATTTGAAGCTACACCACTGAGAGTTCTGGAAGTTATCTGAGCCATTCCAGATTGCTGGCAATCAGTTCAACAACTCTGGTCACAGATCATGTAAACATGTTAACTGTTCCAAGAATCTAGTCCTCGATACCGTACACAAGCGACGAAAATTTGAAGCCGATTTGAAGAGACGTTCTCGAGTTATGAGAGAAATAAAAGTGAAAAGTTGGAGGAAGAAACAACTGAGGTAACCTCTTAACACTTCCCCTTCAAGGATACCTAATAAAGTGCACACTACATGGCAGCCTTTACTACCTTCAATATTCTCACATGCTGTGGCTATTTTTCAACAATAAATTAAAGTTTTCATTTTAAAAACTTATTACAGTAACAATAATTAAAAATACATTTTATCTTTGATAAAACCATATAAAACTGATGAGAAATGAACTCTGACTACCTATCCTTTGTTCACTTGTTCATTTCCGGGGTTCATCGTCCTCGCCGCCCCATCTCAAGAGTTATCAAGTTTCCTCTTGAAGACGGTTAACCGTTAGTTTTTAATTATATGAAGAAAGGAAGTTGGACATTTTTGCATATTGTGTTATCTTTTTGTAATACTTGTGATTTCTGAGAACTTTGACCTTGTAGGTTACTCAGTATTAACATTCAAAAATACATACAAAACACACACACACAATAAAAAGATAAAATAAAAAAATGTATTACGCAAAGCTGGATACAAGCGGTGTGCTGCTACCATATGGAAGTTACAGAGTGGGGACGAAAGTTGTGTTTCCCCGTTATATTCCATCACGCAGAATGATGCTCGTACAAGATGTTGAAACTCCGAGCCTGAGATGGGAGACTTTAGTAGCTCACTGAGGAAATCAAGTATTCCATTAAGGATTCAATTACAGGAGTTTCAAAGGTTTCGTTTTAGGAGAGCTGGAGTTACTATCATTTAGGATAGCCTATCTCTTCTACGGACAAACTGGAATTTTAATGAAGATATCTCAAATAATAAAAACTATTAACAGTGACACTTAGTACAACTAAATACTATTATACCAAGTTAAAACAACCAGTATCGAATAAAAACCTCAATAAATTTTTTATGTGAAAAGATTTCCCTAAAACTTCCCCAGGATCCCTACAGGTACCCCAGTAGTAATTATAAAACTGACAAAGGCAGAAAGGCCTAAGCGGTAGGCAAACTGTTAAAATGTGTACCAGTCAGAAGCACGCCACAAGCTATACATAGGAGACCTGGAGAATGTGCAGAGAACCTTCAGTGCTTCCATTAATTCGGTCAGGCAAATTTGGGAAGTTTGAAGTCCCTCAATCTGTACTCCTTGGAATGGTTGTAATAAATTATAATCTACACCTCAAGAATTCTAAAGGGACTTGTCTTAAATCAGCACACATGTTATTCCCATAAAAGAAAGAGGCTCAGCAGACGGTGCAAAATACCCCCAATGAATAGCAGAGGTGCAACATGTCTACCAAGGGAAAATTCAATGAGTTTGAAGGGACCATGACTTTCAACATCCTCCTTTCAAGCATATGGAGGATTACCAACAGACCCCTGGCTGTCTTCAAGAGAGAATTTAATAATTTCCTCAAGTCGGTTCCTGATCAGCTTTGATATGGTGCGTATGTTGGGATTCGTATGACTAACCCCAACAGCCTAGTTGCTCAGGCCATCAGGCCCTTCACCAGGCCTGGTCTGGAACGAGACCGAAGGGTGGCAGCTGTATAGGTTCTGTTAATGAGGAACCCTGGTGAATGCGAGCCACAGGGAAGATCTCCAGAACGTTCTAGTTAACAGCAGCAAATGATTATTTATTCTATTGTCTTTCTCGTACGAGTAAAACTCTCATTACATTATAAAACAGTTTCTTAAATTCACAGACAGGAAAAAATGTGGAAACTACGAAATTAATTCTTTGAGAATATTGAATGACGCCTTTGTGTAGTTGTAATGTTTATTAGCAACACTTTCATGCATGCAGGCGTGATAGCGTCATGCATGCATGAAACACACTCTTGGTACAGCTATTAATGCATCTAAGTGTCATTTACACCACCATATGTATGCATCATTCCAGCTGCAACTCTAGACTGCCTTTGCTAAACATCGGAAAATCCCAGTAAAAGATACTTCAAGTTGTAAACATTCCAAAGCGCTCTGATGTTTATTTTTTCACTGGTACTTTTTTTATGCAAGAAAGTACATAATTAATGGATTAAGTGGTAAGCAGAGTATTATACTGGGTGGACTTGAGGAGAGTGGTCAACAAACAAGCATACATCAACCTCCGCTGCAGTCAGCCTCGTCGTGAATCTTACATAGAAAAGCACAAGAAAATTCCAGGTAATTTCCAGAATACACTGAAGCAAAACAGTCAGAAAATGTACTTATCATTGTGGAGCCTCACCCAAGCATGAAATAACAGGACAAAGTGAGGCAACATCCTCTTATCCACGCTGTGATTTACACTTGAAATTACAGTGCTAAAGAAAACAACACAAGCCACATGATTTATCAATGATAAATATACGGAATAATTCCAAGTACATTATACAGTTTTGCTCAATGTATCTTTCTTTGGTAGTCGTGTAGGTCAGAGATTCAACTACAATTGACGAGTTCCGAGTTTTTTTCTACATACCAACATGTACAGTGTATACTTAAGACACCACGACGCTGTAATGACCTGTAGTAAAAACATCATGGCGACGATATTCCTCAACGAAACAAAGGTTCACGTATTTATGTTTTGTAAGAACATTAAAAGATAAACGGGTTTAATAAGTTGAATGGGGAGGACACGTAGCAAGCCATTTACACCGACTCTGACATAACAGTACCACTACTACACAAACAATCCACATACAGGAGAATGAAACTTACACCAGTGTTTGGAGCAATCCCCACCAGTAGTAACAGCAGCATGAACATCTTCAGCAGCAGAAGTATCTCCTGTAGGAGCATCTAAAGCAGGAGAACCAACAGTAAAAGGAGCACCACTAACAGCAGCAGCAGGAACGCCTCCAGCAGAAGCATCTCCAGCATTAGCACATGTAAAAGCAAGAGTAGCAAGAGCAGGAAGCAGCATCAGCATAACTAGAAGTGTGTCATCACAGTGCTTTAGAACTGCTGTGTGATGGGTAACGTGAATGAGCGAGGAAATGACTCTTCACACCTTCCTGACTCGTTTACGTTACATTTTACTTTCACTCTCGTGGACAAAACTACAGTCAACACGGGACACTTCTTCATTCTTAGCGATTCCTCATAAAAGCTAACTATTCCTAAGGCATACTTGTGTATCACACCTAAATGGCATTTTATAAAACACTTAAGATAATGTTCCCAGAACTGATTTTATCATGTTGGTTTAATGTCAGGCTCAACAAGCACTTTATGTACTCTCAAAATCGTAACAACCCAATTCCAAACAAACCACGGAACGGGTGGGGTTTGAAGACATGGCGAGTGAGTCTAAAACCCACCCATTCTGTGCTTTTTTTTTACGTTATGTAATTGGTATAGCATGTAAAGAGTCAAATATGTGACACTGACACCGAGAGTTTCATTACCAACTAATAACTATGAGTAAAATAACTCGCTTACCACTTCATTATTTGCTTGTGTCTCACTGTGCACATCCTGAACCTAGCACGACCTTCCTCTCCGGCTCCTTCACCTTGACATAACACTCAACACACACAGGAAAGGTTTCACCAGATTTTCATCGCCGCACTATGGTGTCCCAGCTCATGGAAGCGATAAATTTCATTAACTTATGTATGAAACTCATCCTTTGTGATGGACTACAACAGGGAAACACAGCTAAACCTCCCACAGTGAATTTTATTAACTTTGTTAATAATAAAAAGTGACATGTGTTGCCTCACCATCATGCTGCTAGTACGAACAGCCTGGTTGATCAGATCATCCAGGTTGGTCTGAACACACTCCAGGTAGATCTTCACATCACACGTGTTGCCCCACCTTCTCGTCACAGGTATTTCCTCACATTCATATCACGCTGCCACTGTATCTAACTGCCCTCTTATCATCTTGTATTTAAAGGGCGTTAACGAGTAAACTGAGTCCTCGATCAAATGACAGTTTCACCCAGCAGGTCATCACATGACTAATACCCTCATCAGAGGTTTTCCCACCTCTCCTGAAGACAACCCCTTCCTTCCGTCTACTAGGTTCACCCAATACGCGCATCTGACCCAGCCTTTCCTACCACTGGTAATGAGACAAGTTAAGAGGCATGACTAAGAGCTTAGATTACATCCCTGCAGCCACAAATAGGCACGTACATACGTAATACACACACACACACACACACACACACACCCCGAGTGTCTAATCAACAAGTGCCTATGACAAAATGGTGACTAAGACACACCAGGTGGTTCTAAGGCATTCTTGCTGACCACCTGATCAACCAGGTTATTTGTATTAGAGGCCCGTAGGCCCACCTAGCTATCACAACCCAGTTGATTATGAATTTACGGGAAGTAGTGCTTCGGTTTCCACTTTAGAATTTCTACCTCCATTCCCGCAGTATTTCTGATGACAGTCTTGGGTCATGGATGTTGACTGCTTTTTACAGGGTTTTATTTTACTTTCTCGTATATGTTTCACTGCAGTAAGGCGCAAAACGTTGAGATGGTGTTAAGGCAGCATCCAGCAACAAGACGATTCCTCCCGTAATGAGGCACGAGCATTGTTAAAGCAATTTTCTCCCTTTTACACGGCAAATCGAGTTTGATAAATACTTCCTGCCTGAAGCGTGCTGTGTACTCTCACAGCGGAAACCAAAGTAGTTTTTACTAAACGCTAGATGAGTGTATAAAACCTCATCAGTGTTGAAACTCGCACAATAACAATATACACCAATATGCAATTACACTCGGTTCATCCAACGTTGGGGAGTCAAGGTCAGTTAACACCATCTTAACATCCTGTGTTATTACATAGTCATTGTATACCTACTGCTGAAGTTGTTAGCTAATGTTGCGAAGTGAATCATCAGCATCACTTAAGATGCGAAGATGCATCACCTAACACGCCTACTTCACCTTATTACATAAATTCTTCTTTCAGAAATTTAGTATACAGTACCTTAGTAGTGTTAAATTATAATAAATATTAATTAATATAGGTATACAAAATTATTGGAAAATAACAGGTCAGAACAAGAATAATTTGTGTTGGTTGTTAATCTTGTGCGCTTACGATAACATAACTGTGCAAGACTAAAATTGTTATATCTAAACAAAATTACTGAATTTTTGCATTGACGACACACGTTATATAACCCAAGAAAAATTTAATATAACAAGCACTATAACTTTACTACTGGTGCCTTCGCTGTGTATTCTACAGCGAAGCAGAAAGTCCAGTCACCAAATCTAATTAAAGGGTTAATGTACTTAAAGGCAGTGCGTCGAATACATCGTGTACAACCTCAGAGTTGAGAGCTGATCCAAGATGATTGTGAGTGTTACTCACACTTCACGTTAGCCACAAATCTGTGTGTTGACTGACAATGGCGTTTTGACTAATAACTCCTGCGATATTTACCAACGAGCGCACATCTAGCTGGTTGGGTGAAGTGGCTTTATTAAAAAAAACACGAGTACATCATCAATACGTTGCTATCCTACTCTATTATAACAACACTAAGAAAAAAAGGTTTTCTTGTCATATTCCATCACACAGGATGACTTTCGTACACGAGGTAATGAAACATGCCAGCCAGAACGGGAAGAATTCAGTAAGGCGATAATGATATCGTCATGCATTCCATTAAAGTTTGTGGTGAAGTCAAGGTTCATTGTGACGACCAGCGTCCAGGAAGGTGGTTATCTCACACACCGCGTCACGCACCATCACCAATGTTGCGTTTTTTTTTTAAATAATCTCCGGCAGTCACGTCACAAACATGTCTCGGCTATAACCAATTATTATGCCTTGTGCTACCTATGACTCACCACATACAAGTAGTAAGGACAAAAACCAATCTCTGTAGTATCTACCTCAGAATAAACTTTGTTCTTGGTTACTCAATTAAGGAGTGCCGAAGATAACCAACACCACACTAAGCATTCTTTATTATATCCGTTTTTCCAATCTAAGACAACCTTCCTAGTGCAACCTCAATCTAAAATTTCTATCCCTCCTTGAATTATCTAATCAATTTCTATCCTTCTTTGAATGATCTAATAAATTTATATCTTTCCAGGTGTGCATTAATACTAATTTTATACCCCTTGTTTTTATTTAATACATTCATATCCCACTGAATATAATAATAACAATTAATAATTATAATAATAAACAACGTTCAGTGTTGGTCAGACTGCCACTGAGCATTCTACTCATCAAACTTACAGTAATTACACGAACCATAGACGATTATAACTACAATTTCAATTACGCTTCCAGATTTTCAAATTTCATGATCTGATCAGAAGAATAAATTACAATTACTTGATAGTTTGAATTATTTTTTAAATTACTTAAAATTTTAAAAATGTTGAAAACATTGTTAAAAGTTCGAAATATTAAGGAAACATTTTCTTTCCTATTTTGCATCAAGTATAAGTACTTAAACAATTAACAAGAATGAGATTAAGACACATGTGCAACATCTGGGTATCTTTATTGTAGACGTTTCGCCATCCAGTGGCTTTATCAATACAAATTCTAGGACATAACTTGAAGACAGTAGAACTATGTACAGAATATGAGGTAATCAGTCCCTCAACCTAGGAGTAGGTGCGAAGAGCACCATAGTCGTGGAGATTCTGAAGCAGAAGAAAGGAGCCTGGCGCTTATATAGTAACGTCAGGTGTAGCAGACGAAGGCATATTCACTGGTAGGCGGGATTCCCCAGTGGAAGTAGGTCCTTCCCAAAGAGATGGGTTAGTTGTAGTAGTTAGTTGTATATACCATTCGTACACAATTAACAAGAATAACCACACCACGGGCGGGGTTAGAACCCGCGGTCACAGTCTCTCAAAACTCCAGACCATCTCGTTAGCGACGGTTATTACGATTTTGTGAGTCACAAGAATAACAACATTAGTTACAGTTTCAGATTATTATAATCAAGGGGGAAGCTCTAAACCCGTAGGATTATACAGCGCCTGTGGGGGGATGGAAGGTGTTCAGGGTTAATTCAAGGAACTGAGCACAAATCCAGCTCCCTAGATCAAGAGCCCTCACAGTTTCAGAGCCAGAGATGGAGAACATGTACATAATATTTAACACTAAATTAGCCAGAGATCCGGAAAGATTACAACTAAAAAAAAAAAAACCTTAGTTTCACTTAATGTACTTTAATGTCTTACACCTAAGACAATGTTTAATATTTTTTCCATTCAGTACAATTTAAACAAAAAACTACGATTATAAATTGAACAAAATTATAAATTCCTCGGTTGCATTTAGTAAGAGAAGTTCGTGAAGTGCAGGTCCTAGCTGCGCCTTACTGACAGTAAAGAATTTCCTATGTTAAATACTCTCCCTGGCTGTGCAAACCATGATTTCTCTTGCTGGTTTCTTCAGAGATGAATGCTTCCAATAGGACGAGGTATCTACATAGAATGGAGCACAATCTTCTTGTATACATGTAGCATTAGTGAAAAGTATAATTTAAAAAGTAGATGATGAAATGATAATATTGGCGAGGCAGTAACACAGTTTCCATTAATTACTTTTGCCTTCCACTGTCCTTCCTTGCTCTTTGTTCTCGCGAAACTACATAAAACACTAAAATAACCTGAGAACCGAAAATTCGAAATATAACAAGTGGTTTATCCTCATTCATATTATAACTCATCCAAGACGTTGAGTCAATTATTCATGAATTCCATGAACGCTTATCCGTTCAAGAATTCATAACCAGTGGCTTCCTGTTATCAAACATAAACGTTAGCCCAAACGTCCCACACAACTTTCAGAATGTTACTCATTAATTAAACTCATAAAAAATTAAACTGAGTTTTTTCCCACGGAGTTGTGCATCCATTCGTCAACAAGTCTGGACTCTCACTAGAGAGGAGCCCAGTCTCTCACAACCCACATCAGCACGACTCGCCAGTACATGTACTGGACGTGAACCAAACAACGAGTTGCATCAGAATGTACTGTTGTAAGTCATTTGATGCGTACTTTCATTTTCTCATTAGCCCAACATAATGCCCCAACTCTATAATATAGTTTCAGCTGATACAAGCTAATAACAATCAGCAATTACTTTTTAATCTAAAGGTTCAATTACAATTATTGTTTTTATTAATTACATTCAGCTTCAATTATAATTACCATTACTCCAAGGCTACTTCCCGTCAGTGTCGAATTTCAGCTTCAAACATTCTGGTTTAAGCTCTTGGCTCAGGTGGTATAAAACTAAGAAATAATGAAGGTGCTGGTAAAGAGGAACACTGGTGGTGGTAGACAGGTACAGTGGTGCTGGTGTAAGGGGAAGGGTGGCGGCGGCGCAGGCTGTGGAGTAGGTGGAGCACTGAGATAACCTCACTAGTGGCAGGATAATAGTTTGAGCGTCAGCATCGCCTTATCCAACACAGCCAACCACCTTCACACGACCTTGCAGTATTGCCACCACACAACACAGTCACGCAACTCTTAAAACAATTATCATGTACCCAGGGGAATGGAAGTGATGGGGGGGGGGGGCACGCGAGTGAATGTAGATTATTATTATTATTATAATCAAGGGGGAAGCGCTAAACCCGGAGGATTATACAGCGCCTGGGGGGGGGGGATGTGGAAGGCATTCAGGCTTAATTCGGGGAACTGGAGCACAGATCCAATTCTCTAAATCAAGAGCCCCTCACCAACAGAGTGAATGTAGAGAGGAGAAACTGTACTTCTATTGCAAATAAACTAATTTGAACTAATAAGTAATTAATTACAAGTATAAAAAACGTTAACTTAACAATGCTTAGATATCGTATACTGGAGACGTTTCTGACTTTTTTTTCTCGCTAGTAAGACCTTGTTTACAATATGAAATTCGTTTATCCCAGTATTATAAAATATACACAAGTTTGAAAGTAAAGAATTATAACAAATTTATCCATTTTTCCATATTTTTTTATATAACGAGACGTTAATGAAGATGAATTTGTATTTATCACAAACACGAAGAATGAGGGAAAATGTGACAAATGTGTCATGAAAGCCTGAAATATATGAAGAGCTTTGCATATGGGGGATGATGTTAGTCAGAACTTGTAACCATGGATTAAAGCCAGGCAAATTCAGATTTAGAAGGATATGAAAGTGTTTGTTTGGCAATGCATTAAACTGCCAAGCTGTGTCATTAAGATGAATACTTTAAGCAGTTTTAAAAGACGTTAGACAAATCTACTCGCGTGCGCAAGTAGAAACTCTCTTGTATGGGCTTATAAGACTATTTCGGCCATGTTCATCATAAACGTGAGTCGTCAGTTCAGAATAAACACCTGAGGCAGATTTTAGTGTACTGATGTGAAGGTATATTTCAAGATAATTATAAACTATACTCGTCAAGCTCCAGTATTTTCGATGAGCACAGTCGAAAGTTCTCCAGTAAAAATATATATAATGCAACTCTCAGGAGACAATTATTAGTTTGGAAACTTCCCCTATATCGTACACCATTGGTAATTATTGGTTAAGGAGCTGTTTCTTACGGTAACTGCCCCCGCGGCCCGGTTCCAGACTAGGTCTCCACGGTTGATGGCCTGGTCAACCAGACTGTTGCTGCTGGCCCCACACAGTCCAATGTAAGCAACATAGCCTGACTGGTCAGGAACCAACTTCAATAACTGTGTCAGCTTTCCTCTTGAAGACAAGAGTGTGGGTAATTCCTCTTATGTATGACTTGTAGTCTGTTGCTTTTCTGGTCATATCTGAATAGACTGACAAAGAAATACACATAACTGGGTACAAAGTAGTCTTTAATATGGGTTTGTGCAAACATGGTGTTTGATTAGGTGATGAGTCTACTAATTAACAGTATGTTGTTGTTCTTGCTGCTTGGTTTAAAACCTTATACAAGGATGAATAATGATGTATTATTTGTAATGCTTTTTTTATACGTCTCTATACCTCCAATTTGCTGACTACTGACTACCTTTCCAGTCCAACATGGTTACAAGGTGCTGATTCATTCTAACTCGTTTCCTGACACTTGCTATTTATTACTCAAACTACAACTGGATAAACTTGTTAAAGGTTCCACGTTGAACTTAATATAAACAGTAAAATGACAACAAACTGGCAAACAGCGCATAAAACAATTTAATAACAACAAAGGCAACAAAACACTCACCACTACTGAAAGATTCCCTGCCAAAATTCGACATAATTACCTGAAACACAAAAATACGCAGGTTGTTAATAAAATGCGTTTTCACATCTGGGCGTGAGGGGGGTGTTGACCCCGGAACTCCCTCCAGGTAGGCATTATCTACCTCGGTAGAAGTTCAATCAAACAGTTTTAAAATTTTCTCATACACAACCTATGGCAATGTGCCTACTTTTCTTTGAAGTTAACGAAGAAAAAAAATTATATACAGTAGGCATCTAGGACATACAATGTATATTTGCGTCCAAGCAAACAACACTAAGTGGTGATGGTCGCGTGACGTTACAAGCCACAGCCTCAACGATACCATCAACACGTCAACAAGAAAGCTACCTTAACATTATTTAACTTTAACTCTAATTTTAAATTCATAAATCTTCACTTACACGATGCGGATAAGACATATTTCGAAATACCTTTATTGAATGGAACAGTTATAGAGTGAACTAGCTGCTCAGAATCAATCTAAGTTAATCAAAAGCAGACAGAACACAGCGTGTCGCCAGAATATTGAGTTTTTAAACTTGACCAGACCAGTCAGCAGTGGTAGGCTTTTGTTTATATATTAAGAACAATATCACATGTGGCAGGAAATATAAACCATCACCTTTCCTGGAGGGAGTTTAGCACTTCCCCATCAATATAATAATATAATAATAATAATAATAATAACCTCAAACACCGGAAAAGTTAACGTGTTAGTCCGTTAAGGTTGAGTTGAAAGTACTTAAAACACCAATATCACATCAGAAGTAGCAAAGTTAGCTGAAGCTCAGCACAAACTGAATCTTAAAGTACAGTTATAATAGAATTACAAATGAAAATCAACTCTCTTAGCTGCCTTTGTAAATAAATGTATATATATTCAGAATTATTAGTTACTGCTGCGATGCGTGTCTACGACCTGCTGACTCTACTGCTAAGGAGAGGTGTTTGATTGTTGAGTAATTATTGCAGTAATGCGAGTGGGGCGTCAGGGAAACTGGTAATATTTAGAAGCACACTGGCACAAATATGTGCAGGAAGATATCGAGAAATAGAGTAAACTATGTTATTGCTGCTTCAATGTAAATGGTGCAAACTTACCATATTACTGCTGCTACAATGTATAAGTGTTTATTGAAATACTAGTAATGGTGTTATTAATGCTAATACTACTACTACTACTAATAATAATAATAATAGAGTAGGGAGGTGTGAGGAATACTGGTTATCTACCAGCGTCACCCGCCCCGCATCCTTTTTGCAACCAACGCTTCCCTCCCTCTCAAGATCTTTTTGAAACTTGTTCATTATGTCTCAGTTTGCGTGTCGCTGGGATGGAACACGAAAATTTAACGTCTGCTCAACCCAGCTTTAACTATTCTCAAACAATTCTATGTTATTACTATTAAACGCAGTTTCTTGTATTGCCACGTATGAGGCAGCGAGGAAGTTGTAACCACCTCAGTCTGTCATGTCTTAGCTTCTTGAATCATGGCCACACACTACATTTTTTTTTTTTTGGTCAGTAACTTTCCTCCAACGAAACACCCCGAGAGTACTTAAAACGTCGACTCTGCCAGAAAGATTATATACAAGAAAAACCTTTAAATTATGGTCTCTAATCTGCAATTATAATCTCTAAACAGTAAAGATTCACTGTTTCCAAATTTGTACAAACATCAATCTTCAATGAGGTATAGTAAGATGTGCGAAACAACCAAAATAAAGCCTGTGAATGAGTCTCAGACTCAGTCAGTCAGAGTCAGTCAGTCAGTCAGTCAGTGTCTGTCTGTCTGTCTGTCTGTCTGTCTGTCTGTCTGTCTGTCTGTGTCTGTCTGTCTGTCTGTCTGTCTGTCTGTCTGTCTGTCTGTCTCTCTCTCTCTGTCTCTCTGTCTGTCTGTCTGTCTGTCTCTCTCTCTCTCTCTCTCTCTCTCTCTCTCTCTCTCTCTCTCTCTCTCTCTCTCTCTCTCTCTCTCTCTCTTTCTACATTAGGTGTGATGCTACTTGAACTGTGAACACCTGGTTATCAGGCGACTGAACTATTAGCAACTACATATCACCCTAGAACAGCTTTGTCATCCATTAAAAGTTAAGATGGAGATCAACCTGTGAGAGAATAATTCTTAAATACATGCACAAGGATACGGATGAGGCTCAAGGAAACGAGTGGATGGTGGTACACATGGAAAGCAAATAACACAAAACATCTTTGAATTAGAAAGTGTTAACTCGCAAAGAGAAAACCTGAACTGAGGTGATATAAACTAGTAAAAGATGGTAGGGTATGTATGAGGAAACATATAGGTAAAGGTATTCTTGAAATGTTAACTTTATACATGACACCTTTTATTTCATTTACAAGATCTAGCAAGTCACTGATTCAAGACTTACAACCCAAGCGAAATCTTATCTATACTGCAATAAAATGTTTCAATAAACATTTCAACTTCTCGGTATGTACAATACATATCATTCCACCCACCCGAGTATTTTTTGACTAAGGATTCAGAGGCGAGTTACTCGCATTGTGTCTTTTATATGAACATCAACAAAAAAACAAGCGTGTTCTTGGTTATGTAAAGAGGATGAACAATATAATGGCTGAGAATGGGAAAAATGTTTTGTCTGAGTGCAAGAGAAAATGATATCCGGGAGCCTTGAAGTGCAAAGTTACTAAATACATTTAAACAAGCTATTGCAAATATTTAATGGGTGGAATACCTGTCAGGAGGCATTCTGCAAAGAATACAGGCGGGAAACAAATGACTTCGAAGAAATGGAAATGAATTACTAAGTAAATGTTGTATGGAAAACTGACAACATTGATATTGTCATGAATGCAATAAGAATCATCACAAACAAAAACGCTCAGAATAGCGAAGTGGTTCTTGGGACAATTATTAGTAGAAGTTAAGGCAAAGAGTGACACACAAAAACCTCAAGAACGATTATACATTTTTGTATCTCAGAAGCATTTACAGCGTCGCCCGAAAAAAAAAAAAACTTTTATATCCTGTAGGAAATTGCAAACAGATTACGCATTTTCGCAATTCCCTCTAAATTAACATAGGGATTTTGGCCAAATCTCTCTCCAAACTATATGGTACCTTTAATGGTGAAACACTCATGTGACCTAGTTTCCAGAATCACGAACACTAACATTTAAAACAAGGAACTTGCTTGTCTGGATGTTGTGTTCCTAGTCACCAGAGTAGGAACACAACATCCTACGGAGACGGTTATCAGTGTTCAACGTAGACAAAAGAGTAAAGTTGGTGTTTACACTATCCTGGTGACTGCGACAGTCAAGAAGACTGAACACATTGGGAGACACTAAATACCCTCTCTGATCACCAGCACCGTTTTTCTAAGTACTGTACGTAAAATATGACAAAGTTTGGTATTAAACACCATCTGCTAATCAAGTTTCCACACTGCTTTCGTTTTATTTTATTTACTAAGGACTGAAATCTTTTCGTTACATGACGGCGTTGTGTTCGTAACATTATCAAATATATCCTATCATAATGAACCTTCTACTGCTGTGACCAATTCACTCTTATATTTTATAAATCATCACCACCAAGCAAGTAAAACTATTCAAAAACTAGTTAACACATCCCGTATGTCGTTCCGTGTCACAGGCCATATATAAGTGTTAGCAAAGTTAGACGGGGTAGAGGGGTCACAATGACCCCTGGAATCGACTCCCGGAAGACCCCTGATGGTGTCTCATTAAATCTCAAGAGCTTACAGGAAGTGGACAACATTAAGCAAAGAGTAAGTTAGTGTGTCTCGCATCACCTCCACATGGCGGGACAAAACACTGGCTTTGCATACGCTCCCTATCTAATGTTCCAGGAGCAAGAACACGCACATCAGCCCATTACTGAGCACCACAACTAGAGTTAGTATTGGACATTCACTGGCAGAGGCACAAATGTTGTCATATTGTAATACACAGTGCGGTTGCGCAGGTAAGTCCCAGTGACCGCAGTTTATGTATGAAGTGTCGTTACTGAATTCCCACAGGTATGAGTCTCAGTTTAGAAAAAAAAATTACTTCTTGTCTTCTTGTTAAAAGATACTGTAGTATTTCTTTCTTATGACCAGTGACAACATATTTGTCGTCTATCTTTATATAAGATATTTTAGCTCGCCCCACAAGTATCAAGTATGCCCTAGACAGCAATACAGCTGTATATTCTTCTGTGACTTTTTTGCCTACAAAATCAGTCTGTATTTAATCAAATGAACTTAAAGTGTCTTTTATTTCTGCAGTTATTTGCGTTTACTAACAAGTACTGTACACGCAAATTTAAGCTTTTGTAGTGTTTATACAGATACAGCATGTATATAATAACTGCTCCCTTATTTCAATAACAAGCAATAAGACTTAGCTTCGAGTTATTACACCATGAGCCAGACCTCGTTAGTTGGAAAATAACTGCAATCAATAATAGTAAATATAATTCTGCCACAGTTAACAATTTGATCTCATGAGCCTCCAACAAAGTTCTACAAAGGATCGTTCGTGTCAGGTATTTGTTTTACCGGCATTACTTGAAGCGCTGGACCATGATAAAGAGTATGACATTGTTTATCTGGATTTCCGTAATTTCCACATAAGAGATGATGAAAGTGGAGATACACGGTACTGAGGAGAAATTCTCTCATGAACTGAGGCATGACTGACTAAACAGCCAACAGGTTGTTTGCATAAATGAAGAGAAATCGAAATGGGGACCAGTCACAACAGGTGTCACACAGGGGACCATGTTCTGCCCTTTATGCTTACAATCTGCATATAAACAACCTAGACAGGAGAATAGTGATCTTAGCTTGCTGCTGGCATAAAGGCTAATACATTCTAAAGAGGACACTAGGGAAGTTCAAGTTGATCGGATAAGTTAGTGTTGCAGTTTAAAAAGTGAATATCAAGACATGAGACATGCCTAGTATAGGTGAGTAGGTATACTGCAGTACTCCTCTACACGTACGTTTGTGCTAAGTAACATTACTCCGAAGATCATACAATTAAGAATGCGGGAAGACGACACTGATGCACAGACCCTTGAACAAATCATCAGTATAAACATACAGTACCTGTACTGACATAGTATTAACCCTTTCACCTGTAGAATAAGTGTCCTTAGTCAAATACAGGAGAATATAATACTGGAAGAAGATGAAGAAATAATAATAATTAGTAGTAGTAAATGATGATTATTGACACCGTTGTTGCTACTATTGTTTTAACGTGATAATCCGTCAACCTTCGTAGGTGGTGGTTAGTCCCTCAGCCCACAGAACAGGCACGCGGCAAGATTTTATATACTAGAGAAGAGGTGAGGTGAGACAACCGGAGGTGACGTCACAGATGAGCATGGTCTACTAGTGGAAGGTGGTCATGGTAACTAGTGGTCCAGCAAAGGACCACTAGTTAAGATCGTTACGTAGTTCTGGTCTATATATTGCAGAATGAACATTAATGTGCTGGAAACCAAACAGTGAAAGACGATAAAGAAAATTTCCCTGTATCGGAAATTATTTTTACTTCAAATAAAAAAAAATGAAATTCTCTGTACAAAGGCGCAGAACTGGGAGATACCACTGTACAGTACAAATGGAAAATATAACTAAATAAATAAGACGTTAAATATAATAAATACGGCGTTAAATATAAAAAGGGACTGATTTTTTTAACGCCCTCCCATCATATATATGGGGAATTAATTTCCAATAAATCCTTGGCTCTCTTCAAGAGGTAACTGGTTAAGTTCCTCAAGTCAGTCCCTGATCAGCAGGGCTGTGGCGCATGCGGCAAGAACCAACAACCTGGTTGATCAAACCATTCACCAGGAAACCTGATTTCGAAATCGATTCCAGGCACGTTGACTCATAACATCTTGCAATACTGAACTCAAATTGTATCAATTTATTTAGAAATGATACATGAAAGCATTAGTTTGACAACAGAACTATCTACTAGACAAGTGAATTAAACTGTCAAGCAGCGTCACTGAAGCAATTACTCTGGCGGACTTAAAATAAAGAGATAAAACTAATATATTTGGGGAAATGGTTGGCTTAACATTAAGGGAAATGGTTGGCTTAACTTTAGGGGAAATGGTTGGCTTAACATTAAGGGAAATGGTTGGCTTAACATTAAGGGAAATGGATGGCTTAACATTAGGGGAAATGGTTGGCTTAACATTAGGGGAAATGGTTGGCTTAACATTAAGGGAAATGGATGGCTTAACATTAGGGGAAATGGTTGGCTTAACATTAGGGGAAATGGTTGGCTTAACATTAGGGGAAATGGTTGGCTTAAAATTAAGGGAAATGGTTGGCTTAACATTAAGGGAAATGGTTGGCTTAACATTAGGGGAAATGGTTGCTTAACATTAGGGGAAATGGTTGGCTTAACATTAAGGGAAATGGTTGGCTTAACATTAAGGGAAATGGTTGGCTTAACATTAAGGGAAATGGTTGGCTTAAGATGGTCAGTATGACTACTTCAATGTTCATCAAGGTTCAAAAGCAACAAACTGACCACTGACCCAACAACACCTACAGTCAACAATGTTCATCAAGGTTCAAAAGCAACAAACTGACCACTGACCCAACAACACTTACAGTCAACAATGAAAAACTTGCCTTCAAAGATTACCGAGTATCAGATGTATATAGCATTTTGGGGTTTATAATCCCTACAACAGACTGACTTAATGTAGAGGACTGTCGCTCACAGTTATGAAGAAACTACATATGAAATGAATGAGCGGGTGAAAGTCGCGGGAAGGGAAAACGGGCGGAGAGTAAACATTATGTGACCAACATACATCTCCCGAGTAACGTTCACACGCTCGACCCCGCCCCCCCTCCCACACACCACTCACTAGTAAAAACTGGTGAAATTTCTAGAGTACACTTTCCAGCACTGTATCAGAAACGATGACTTGCGTGACGTCAGGTAGATACGAGAAGCACGACAACAGTTTAAAGTTGTAAAGTGAGAGTGTGAACTGGAGAAAAAATAAATATTAAAAAGTACAATATGATGATCAATTAACAGTAAGAGAAACAGAACAAACTCAAGCGGGATACCAGAGTTAATGATGTCTACAAAAATGGAGATGAGTGTGAAAACAAATCCTTCAGCTATAAAAGGAATTACTAAGAGACCCAAAACTATCTTCAATATTAAACTTGTTCTTGATCAGCTGAGATGTGGTCCCATGAGCGAAGTGCGTGCCGGCCGTAACAACAGATGTGACCTGAAGCACCCAACTGACTCCGATAACACCATCAAGCGCCTTACCTTTGATGAGTTCCGAGAGTTTTTCTACTCCCGGAGATGAAAAACAAGGCAGCGGAGGGAAAGGAGGTAGCCTTGATCCCCGGAACTATTATAATAGTGATCCCCTGGTAGGGAAGGCAAGGCAAGCTTGACAGATTCCAGAGAACCAACCCTCTGTCTCGGAATGCACAGGTAAGAACACGAGTGTTTTATGTTTACAGTAATTATTTTGTTAGGTTTGCCATATCATATTTCCATTAATATGCCCCCGCGGCCCGGTCCACGACCAGGCCTCCCGGTGGATCAGGGCCTGATCAACCAGGCTGTTACTGCTGTTACTGTCTCAAACAAAGAAGACCCATTCGTATTATTACAGAAGCCTGGCTTTGATTTGTGTCTTAAACCCAAAAGACTTAAGAATGTGGCAAGCTTGGTACAAGGGTGAGAAAAAATACATACAACGCAAACATGTAGTGAAGGTGATAAACTAGGAATAAGACAGGAGAAACGTGAAGTGGTTGGCGAGAATTATTAAATTTTGTTTTGAAAGATTCTGTGAATACTTGGTGAATATGGAACCGTCAAAAATGATCGAACGACAAAGGAAGACTTAAATTTCTGACCCAGAAACCAGAGTGCGTTTACTAATTATTGTGAGCGAGCGAGAGGAAGAAAGTGACTTTATATGAATGAATGAACGAACGTAAATGAAAGACCCTTAGGTAGGTTGAGCTGTGAAGTTGTGAAAGGTGAAGAATACGCTTAGTGAGAGCGGTTTTTCATGATAAGTGAAAGTACCAAGGCTTGGCCCATCTGCTAGGTATTTTGATGGCAAATGTATAGAACCAAGCATGGAGACGAATGAAATTTTTTGGAATTAATGGAGGAAACCGAAATAACAAGAGAAGGCATGGGTATAAGGAGGTATGTAATAAAATCTATAGCGTATAAAAACAGGTGGTGGTTCAAGTGATCGTGACATTTTAACGTGTAAACAGGTGGTGGTGGTTCAAGAGTGTGAGATATTGTAACATGTGTAAACAGGTGGTGGTGGTTCAAGTGGGTGAGAGATTGTAACGTGTGTAAACAGGTGGTGGTGGTTCAAGAGTGTGAGAGATTGTAACATGTGTAAACAGGTGGTGGTGGTTCAAGAGTGTGAGAGATTGTAACATGTGTAAACAGGTGGTGGTGGTTCAAGTGGGTGAGAGACTTAACGTGTGTGAAAACGGATGGTGGTGGTGGGTGTTCAAGTGGGTAAGAGATGGGGAATTATGAACCTAAGAGCACTTGATCAGATAAACCTGACGCTGGTTTGCATTGTATTTCACGAAACATTAAACCTGCTTGTTTTATTCAGTATAAGTGGAGGAAGCTTAATCCTTGGTCAACATCAACCACACTGCTTGGTGGGTGTTGCTGTGACCTACACTGTACCATCAACCACACTGCTTGGGTGTTGTTGTGACCTACACTGTACCATCAACCACACTACTTGGTGGGTGTTGCTGTGACCTACACTATACCATCAACCACACTGCTTGGTGGGTGTTGCTGTGACCTACACTGTACCATCAACCACACTACTTGGTGGGTGTTGCTGTGACCTACACTGTACCATCAACCACACTACTTGGTGGGTGTTGCTGTGACCTACACTATACCATCAACCACACTACTTGGTGGGTGTCGCTGTGACCTACACTATACCATCAACCACACTACTTGGTGGGTGTCGCTGTGACCTACACTGTACCATCAACCACACTACTTGGTGGGTGTCGCTGTGACCTACACTATACCATCAACCACACTACTTGGTGGGTGTCGCTGTGACCTACACTATACCATCAACCACACTACTTGGTGGGTGTTGCTGTGACCTACACTACACCATCAACCACACTACTTGGTGGGTGTCGCTGTGACCTACACTATACCATCAACCACACTACTTGGTGGGTGTCGCTGTGACCTACACTATACCATCAACCACACTACTTGGTGGGTGTTGCTGTGACCTACACTATAGCATCAACCACACTACTTGGTGGGTGTCGCTGTGACCTACACTATACCATCAACCACACTACTTGGTGGGTGTTGCTGTGACCTACACTACACCATCAACCACACTACTTGGTGGGTGTCGCTGTGACCTACACTATACCATCAACCACACTACTTGGTGGGTGTCGCTGTGACCTACACTACACCATCAACCACACTACTTGGTGGGTGTTGCTGTGACCTACACTACACCATCAACCACACTACTTGGTGGGTGTTGCTGTGACCTACACTACACCATCAACCACACTACTTGGTGGGTGTTGCTGTGACCTACACTACACCATCAACCACACTACTTGGTGGGTGTCGCTGTGACCTACACTACACCATCAACCACACTACTTGGTGGGTGTTGCTGTGACCTACACTACACCATCAACCACACTACTTGGTGGGTGTTGCTGTGACCTACACTACACCATCAACCACACTACTTGGTGGGTGTCGCTGTGACTTACAACAACGCTTCACCTACCTCAATTACTGTCCAAATATATATCACAAAGTTTCAATTATTTAAGAGTAATTTTTTTGCCCAGGACTAGCAAAAATATTTTCCAGATACAGAGTACAATTCATTTCCTCTTTCGAAAAATAAATATACATTGCTGAATCTTTTTCTGGGAGCGATTCCATAATTCATATGCAAGCAAATTACAGGTGTGATCACTATTTCCAGTGTCAGGGCTAAATCTTGCACATAGTGGGGTCCAGTTATGCTGAATTCTTGCACAAAAAGAAACCTGTTTCATGCAACTCCATATCATTAAAATTACTGTTCAACGCATATTTTCGGCTCATTTCGCATTCAAAATTATTTCAATATTTCATTTTTTTCAAGAAATATTATGCAAAAACCTAAATGAAATTTTGATATATCAGTATCTTTCGAGTATAGCACAGCCATAGACAGCACACTTAATTAATATAGGCAGATATAGCAGAGCTGACAGTGGCATCTTACACGACATAATACTACTGTCATATATAACGCCACAGCACACTTAAAACTGCCATTACATACAACACCAAGACACACTTAACACTGCTATCACATATAACACCATAGCACACTTAACATCAATAAACACTAAGACAGTATAATTATCATATCAATACCGACGAGTATTGCTGAAATAATCAAGGGACTGATCATCTATAGAGGCTAAAGGGCCGAACAACTTCTTAAACAGTCTTCAGTATTAATGTAATTTTGCATTCAACTGAAGAAGCCTGCTACGTAGGCGAAACATATCGGCAGTAAATATAACAAGAGCTGCACATTGTTACTCATCATAGCACAATTAGCAGTTGTATATGAACACTATATAATACCGACAAGATGAAGAATCAGACACACGTGCAACATCTGGGTATCTTTATTTCTAAATGTTTAGCCATCCAGTGACTTTATCAATACAAGGACAATGTGACGACTATAGAACTATATACAAAAGATGAGGTAATCAGTCCCTCAACCTTGGAGTTGGTGCAGAGCACCGTAGTCTTGAAGAGTCTCAAGCACAGGTAGTAAAACTGTCGCAGGCAGGTGACCGACTTTTACAGTTACTCTGGAAAATCCGTTCTGCAAACTTTCATCAGTAACACGATCGTGTGACCTGTGATAATGAACGTTTTAGGATCGGTAAGGTATTAGGAACTTAATCATTTTTACGTCTTGTTCATTTAATATTATTATTTGACCTATTAATATACAGTTAAAACGTAGTATCAATTCTGGCACAAACCAGTATAGCGATAATATCGCATGTCGGGTTTTATCAAAGCAAGAAAAGTTCAGTTCCCATGCCCTCGAGTCTGGTTGTCGTGAGTCATTACTCAGAACAGCAATACAACCTCAGGCAAGGAGGGGCATCATTTCCCATTACCTTCACCCCCCCAGAACACTTCACACCACGAACCTCACACCCCCAGAACACTTCACACCACGAACCTCACAACCCCAGAACACTTTATGCAACGAACCTCAAACCCCCAGAACACTTCGCACCACGAACCTCACACCCCCAGAACACTTCACACTACGAACCTCACACCCCCAGAACATTCACATACGACTCACACCCGAACATTTCATCTCAAACACACCCCAGAACACTTCACACCACGAACCTCACAACCCCAGAACACTTTATACAACGAACCTCAAACCCCCAGAACACTTCGCACCACGAACCTCACACCCCCCAGAACACTTCGCACCACGAACCTCACACCCCCCAGAACACTTCGCACCACGAACCTCACACCCCCCCAGAACACTTCATACAACGAACCTCACACACCCCAGAACATTTCACACCACGAACCTCACCCCCAGAACACTTCAAACCAAGAAGCTCACACCCCACCAGCACAATTTACACCACGAACCTCACACCTCACCAGCACACTTCACGCCACCAACCTCACACCTCACCAGAACACTTCACTCCACGAAGCTCACACCCCACCAGAACACTTCATACAACGAACCTCACACACCCCCAAACATTTCACACCACGAACCTCACCCCCCAGCACACTTCACACCACGAACCTCACACCCCACCAGCACAATTCACACCACGAACCTCACATCCCACCAGCACACTTCACACCACGAACCCCCCTTCCCCTCCGGTCTTACTTTTTAATGCTAGTTTAATCTAAGGATATATACCTTTGATGAGTTCCCAGAGTAAAAACTATTCCCAGAGCCCGGCCTTTTGTCAAGCTTGTCTGGCGTTTGGTGGTTGGGGAATGAAGTGAGCTCAATGAGGATGTGGAGGGGTAAATTCAATACACAGCTTTCAGAGAAGTATGATAAAATCGAATAGGCCAGGAGGAGGAATCAAGAACGAAAATTTGACTCCGATTAACAGGGAGGCCTGATCCAAGGCCGGGTCGCAGTTGGAAAACTCTTGAAACAGGTCACATGTCAATCACAGGTAAAAAACGTAAATTTATAAATGCATATTAAGGTAATCAGAAAAACAAATCAGAAGTGAAATGAAAGAGATAAGGGGTCCACAAGTGTGTCTCGAATAAGAGGTGAAAGTAGAGAGAGAAGGCGACGTTATTTTCTTTTTAGAGAAGAAAACAGAAGTGTTAGAAAGAGCGGTGTGAAGAACCAGGACACAATGCAAAGGTACCTAGTGAGGTGTATCAATATAATAATAGTATACCTGGAAGGTGTTCCGGGGGTCAACACTAGTATAAAATACTGACAAGCAGATAAGCGAGACATGAGCAACCTAACTGCTGTATGTGTCTCGTTCATCTATCTGTTGAGGCATGAAGTGTGTTATGTTCAAAAACCAATTTCGTTGTTTTAAGTTAACTATGATGTGCTGATCGCCAATCTAAGCTTGTTTAATGTGTCAATAAGTTTCTTTTTAAATCCTGAGATCAACATTTTGGCTATTTAAGACTGAAGAATCACATAATACATGTCGCCTAACACACACAATTATATTATGCATAAATATTAAGTGTGGTGTATGTAGTTGTAAAGAGGCATTTATTGCAACGGAATATGTGGAGAAATTATCTTCTGGATCGAGGACTGGTTGACCGATAGGCAAAAGTTTGCATAAATGGGGAGAAATCAAAATGAGAACCCGTTACCCCTGGTGTTCCACAGGTGTCGATGTTGGGCCCATTTACTGTTCACGACTCACGAAATCGTAATGACACGATTGCAAACAAACCATACCTTGGCCGGGATTGAACCCGCGGTCAGAGTGTCTCAAAACTCCAGCCCGTCGCGTTAGCCATTAGACCAGCTAGCCACAATAAGATTCGTATTGTGGCTAGCTGGTCTAGTGGCTAACGCGACGGGCTGGAGTTTTGAGACTCTCTGACCGCGGGTTCAATCCCGGCCGGGGTATGGTTTACTGTTCACAATATATATGAACGACATATATAGACGAGGGAATAAATAGCGACATGACATAGGCAAGATTACCAAGGAGGCTAAAATAAGCAGTGAAATTCTGATGAAAACTCTTAGAAGATCTGAATAGATGGATGTCTTGGAACGGATATAATTGCGCTGGAAAACATAAGGATGACGAAGTTGATTCCATGTATTAGAAATCTTTCTTACGACAGACTGATGGCGCCGAATTTGCACTCTCTGGAGAGGCTTAAAATCAGAGAAGAAATGACTGAAGTGTACATATGGATGAAAGGAATAAAGGTAATATAAAGAGCGTGCTGACAATATCCAATCAAAACAGGACTCGCAGCAATGGATTCAAGTTGGACAATTTTATATTTAGAAATGATATAAGGAAATACTGGTTTAGCCACAGAGTTAATTGTAAATGAGTGGATCAAACTTTCAAGCAACGTTATTGAAGCGAGAACCTTGGATACCTGTAAATATAGGTTGGACAGGTACACGAGTGGCTGTAAGTTGAACTTGTCGGTTTTCAATATCATTTACATGGGCCAGTAGGCTTGCTGCAGTGTTCCTTCATTCCTGTGTTCTTGTGAAACCCAGGGAAAGAGAGATAACTAAAGAGAAAACATGTGGACAAGACGATAAACCTAAGAACTAAATGGGAAGCAGAAGGACCATGGAAGTACTGTACCTAATTAATAGTTTAGAAGCCAAAGTGAGAAAAAAATGAAACCGAACTTTGTGACACATGAAGTCAAGGGTAAGGAAGAGGCCAAGGGGAAACAAAACAGGAGAAAAGTAATAATTTTCGGAGAGTGGGGAAATATTTGAGGGGGATCCAAGAAGTAAGGCCAAGGGTTAAAAAAAAAAAGTGAGGCGAAGGAGTGGGAAAAGGAGGATAAAGCGGCAGCCAGAGTGCAAATCCTCGTAGATTTTCTAAAAGTGGATAAAGTGGTGGTGACGATATTATGATTGACAAACAAGTAAATCTCAGCGGAGGGTGTAACACTGTATATTATGAGCAGAGAACTAAAGAAGAAAATATAATGTTACAAGAAACGATCAGCGAGACAAGAAATTCACACGGAATGGTTCGGGAAGAAATTTAATCCTAACGTTGGCGTTATAAAACTAAAGAGCAGGACAATAACGTGAGAAAATATGGAGAGTTTCTAAGATGACCCTAACAACTACAAATGTGACCAATTAAGTGGCTGCTAAAATTCAATTACAATAAATGCCAAGTAACGAGAATGTGAGAAGAGAGAAGGCAGGAAATGTAACACAGCTTGGGAGAAGAGAAGCCACAAGCATCACCCAAGGCCAAGGAGAAATATGTGGCAATGTCCATCACACTGAGTATATTACCGCAAGTATACATTAACTGTGTAACTACGGCGACATAAGTAAATCTAGCTTCAAGAACTTTAACCCGTGATTATTTAGGAATCTACAACATGCCAGACTCATCTTGCATTATGTGGTGTTAGCATGGAACTTGCATGCACCAACTGCTATGAATATACTACTGCATACCATTAAAGCAATTTACAAACTGTATTGAATAACTGGAGAAGGGCTTCAAAAATCAGAACGAAAACATCACCGTACTGAGGGAAAGGGAAAAGGGATTGAGGAGGACGGGGGCATCGAACAAAGATTTAAAAAGTCTAACAAATAAACCTAGAAAAGAAAAATATAGACACTTCGAAATCACTCCCTACGAAAGTAAAAGACTGGGCAGGCGATGCAAAATGCCGCCAATAAAAAGTAGGGGGGCCATTGGTACACTAAGAGAAAACACCATAAATGTCCGGGGCCCAAAACTGTTCAACAGCCTCCCATCAAGCATTAGGGGAATTGCCAATAAACCCCTGGCTGCCTTCAAGAGAGAGCTGGACAGATACCTAAAGTCAGTGCCGGATCAGCCGGGCTGTGGCTCGTACGTTGGACTACGTGCGGCCAGCAGTAACAGCCTAGTTGATCAGGCCCTGATCCATCGGGAGGCCTGGTCATGGACCGGGCCGCGGGGGCGTTGATCCCCGGAATAACCTCCAGGTAACCTCCAGGTAACAATATCTATGGAAAATAATTCTTAGACACAGCAAATAAAGATAAATTTAATCGTTAGCAGTTATTAAACAAGACTGAAGATAAATCACGTAGCAACACATATATAAAGTGACAAGCATGGTGGTAATTAACACAAAAACGACGTAAAGGGAAAAAGGCAACAACACGCACTTCAAAATGAGAAAGAACAAGGACAATACAAGGTCAAACACAAGCTCATTTATTGTTGTGAAGCGACATGTGCAAGGAACCCAACTGTAAACCTTCCCCACCCACATGCTTCACACCATCTGTATCTGGGTGCTCAGTAGCTCACTGCTCAAAGCATTTGACTTAACTGTAAGGCCCTGGTTTCGATTCCGTGGTACGGAGAAATACATTAGAAAGTTTCTTTATACACCTGCTGCCCCTGCCCCCCACCCCATCCCATCCCAACAGTTAAAACAGGTTCCTGTGTTAACCGAAGGTTTTGAGTCGCATCCAGGAAAAGCGTATCAGAAAACTCAAGTCCTACTGGGTTTCACTGGATTTGTGCAAGAAAGCTTCCCGGGCCCAGTGGCGGACCTACATTTTTGGGTCACTGAAGCGTGAACTGTTATGGGTGCCCCTTCACAACTCCTCATACAGTAGAACCAAAATTAAGAGATGTGGACTAAAGTCGCTTCTGGGACCCCTCGGGGTTTAGGGGCTTCAGGGCCCCTAATCACTCCCGGCTTCATAGTAGATCCGCCCCTGCCCGAGCCTGTGTGAGAACCTCCGGTACCAGGTGGAAGTATTCAAGTGTTGGATAAAACGTGTCCGTGTATCTAATGATGGTAATTAAAAAAAAATCTCCCACGGCGCAGGAAAGCCGCGGGCGCAATAAGAGAACACAATATCAACGTCCGTGGTCCCAGAAGATATCAGAAACACTACTGGGACAATTGTACAAGCTTTCAAGAGGAAACTGGACAATTAACTTCCCCAGGTGCCAGAGCAAACAGGCTGTGATGGATATGCAGGCCACCGGACAGCCAGCAGCAACAGCTTGGTTGATTAGGCAAACACCAGACGAGCCTGGCCCAAGGCAAGAAGTAGTAAAACTCTCGAAACTCATCAAAAGTATATCAAAGGTAAAGGCAAGGGTCTACCCTCTCCCACAACATACCAACTTGTGTAACATACCTGTGACCACTCTCCAGAGTTATTCTACTCCCGTAACCCAGTCCAAAGTCACACTTACCGGATAACCACCAGATAACCAGACTGTTGTTGCCCACGGCACGCAGACCAACATATTCATTACAACTTGACTGATCCGGACACACCCTGCAGGAATTGTACAGTTTCCTCTTGAAGATGTCTGCCTTTGTTCCGGCAATATTTCTTAGGTCATCTGGTGGAAGGTGCAAGTGTCTGTACCACACGTGTTGTCACGTTCCACTCCTTATGGCATCCATGTAGATAAGGACTTGGACCTCAAGGATGTTTCATGTAGTATATATTATCTGTTTTCTGCGGCCTAGAGTATATTTTGTGCGCTTTTAGATGCACCCAACACCTTAGATGTTTTAGTGATTCTATGGGGAAGTACAAGTTCCTACACGTTTAACAGGTGGGATGTTCGTGCGGTCTTGAGGGAAGCAACGAGTACAGAGCAATATTCCAAGTGATGGTCAAGTACCATCACTGGTGTCACTCTCCTTGTTATAAAAGTTCTCATAATCCAACCTGTCATTGGTGTTTCGCTCTCTGCTTTACTTTATATATGTTACGTAACTGACAATGGCTCCGGGAATCACTGCCCTTATGGCCCGGTATTAGACTAAGGCCTAAATTTGAAACAAAATAATGTATTTTCAAAACGATATTCTGTCAGACGTTTTTACTATTTCTTTTCAATTTTTTTTTCTGTTTTATGGAAACGTCTGATTGCATTTTGCGTCAAATTTTCATTTAGTGTTCTTCCTGTATCGAAACAATTGCAATGTCAAACATACATACAATCACATATCCACTCCTCACCTGGCTTGGAACTTTTCATATTGATATATTATTGGCAGCAAGAGAGAATGATATAATTTACAGCCATAAAATACTGGAGAGAAATTAATTTTGTTTACAGTGAATTAACGCTTACCAAGAGCGGGAAGCACGACGCAAATTACCACCAATGAAAGGCAGGGAATACACGTAAGTATACTAAGATATAACTCAAACTTACAATAAGGGGAGGGGACTACCACAAAGACTTTTCAAACATGTTACTGATATTCCACTGGGAACCTGGTCTGGGACCAGGCCACGGAGGCGTTGACCCTAAGAACGTTCTCCAGCTAAGAACGTTCTCCAGGGTGACTCCATTTAGGTAATGTTCATACACATCTGAAGTACTATAACCGTACACTAATATTAACAAAATGAGGGTCAAAATATATTTCAAGAGAAGGCCCAAACATTTACCCTGAGAAATGGTATACTTTGTTAGCTTTAGTTTTTTAATTCATTGTGGAAAGAAAGAATAATTAGTGTATCCACGGACACACCCCAGCACAGGTCTTAGTTGAGTGCAATATCTAAGCTCCAACCACACTTAACACTAACTTACTTATCAGCGGTCTTAACATTTAACTCTCGCAGATTTACTTTTTTTTTTAAATTTGGTTAGCACTTAGGTTTGCTGATGACTACCTGATCAGTCTATCTATCGGTGTCTGCTGCCTGCAGACCAACACAGCTATCACACACACAATAAACGGGTATCGGTTATGTAAGTCCCACTAGATACTATGTACTACCAATATTTCCAGTATTTTGTCCAAAAATAGTAACATGGATCTCTGTTCATGAAGACAACATTCTTTAATAAAATAAGACAATTTACCACACCGTTATTTCTTTCACAATAAGTACTGCACGGGAGGCTGACACTGGTACCTTTTCAGCTACGCCACTGAAATTTCCCAGCAATTTCATGGCTCCCAGCAATCATTTATCCGGAGCCCCATAAAGCCAAACTGATTGCTGCATGCACTTGATAACAGTATGTTCCCGTTACCCATTTCCTGGTGAGTGCTGAAGCACCAAGAGATCTCACTCAACATTCTCCAG
>NC_069453.1:16208480-16218480 GCF_026875155.1 Cherax quadricarinatus
CTGGCTGCGCCATTCTTGCAGCCATTCTTGTAGGGTTGGGTGGTCATGTGGTTTAAAGCGTCATGTGGTTCTCGCTTACCATGAGGCAGGCCAGTACAACATGGGTTCGAATCCTTGGCTAGCGCAGTGCTGTTGATATATATATGTATATATATATTATATATATATATATAATATATATATATATATATATATATATATATATATATATATATATTAATTTTACCTTCACACCAACTAGCTAGATCGCTAGCGCATTCAGCTCACAAAATGAGATCCGGAGATCGATACTCCAGTACGGATGAAAAACATTAGGACGTGTTTCCATAAGACACCTATTGTCCCTGTTCACCCATCAGTAAAATGTGTACCTGGATGTTTGTCGACTGGTGTGGGTCGCATCCTGGGACAAAACTGACCTAAGTTGGCCGAAATGATCTACATAACAAGAAGCTTTCTACATAGTGATATGTCACTGATGTCAGCTAGGCCTGTATATGTCACTGATGTCAGCTAGGCCTGTATATGTCACTGATGTCAGCTAGGCCTGTATATGTCACTGATGTCAGCTAGGCCTGTATATGTCACTGATGTCAGCTAGGCCTGTATATGTCACTGATGTCAGCTAGGCCTGTATACCTTGTATATGACTTGTAGAAATAATGATAATAGTAATAATAATAATAAAACTACTTTAACCCTTAAATTAGTTATTAAATCAAACTCTCGGCGTATATACACAGGCACATCTCTGCGTATATATCTTGTAAGTGTAGGTACCTGATGTGGCACCTGAGTGCTTGTGGAGGACACATCAAAGTAGGATGTAAAAGTTACACTGGTGACGTAGTACGACTCCAGCTGGTGAACAAGAGATGACCACAGCTGGTGACATGGAACAACCACTGATGGTAACGAGGGATTACCACAGCTGGTGATGAGGAGGCGGGAGGAGATAAAGGCCACCTACATATGATAAACATTTAGTTTAAGCCTATCGATTTTTTTTTTGGTATTTGCCTGTTCTATAAAAAAAATGAAGTTTGGCCAAAGATATAAATCTAGTCACTTACTGACACTTAGTAATAATAATGAATATATCCGAAGCATTAAAATATATATAAATAGTAAAAGTGTAATGAACCCGCTAGCCTGTACTGCCGCCTTCAACCACACCATAACTTTCTCATAGTAACATACTATAAGGATATGTTATGACCACCTATATCACCACTCCTACCGTCACCAAGACACGCTTCTGCACAATACTTGGCTATTATAGTGGCTGCTATCCAAGGCTGTCAAGCATAGAGCAACAACTGTGACCTGTATAAAAAATTTTTAACGCGGCCGAGACAAGTGATCTCCATCACAAAGGCTAGATAGAAGCCCAAACTTAATACAGCAATGCCTAAGCACTAAGAACAATTTGAAAATGTTAATTTTTGTTGTAAAAATATGACAAAACCTCTGAATACATTGCTACACGATAAGGCTTAGTGATGTTTGTAGTCACAGTGGTGTCTACAAACATCACTAAGCTATAGATTTTCCCAAATTCCTTACTTCAGGTGGAACAACCCACAGCTGGGTCATCAACAAGGTACTCAACTTTATCGTCGTATATTACCTGCCCCAAAGTGGTAATCTTAACATGAATATTTTTTACAATATATGAACCTTCGGTCACAGACCAGAAGCAACACTTCAGAAATCATGCGTATGCAATAAAAAAAATCCATTGAGATGGGCGTTTATTAAAACAAAGTGAAGGAATAAAGCTCCGGTTCCTCTCATCGAAAGCACAGAAACAACGACGGGAAATAGATGGTAGAAGTCACAAGCTACTAGAGGAAGAAGCCACTTGATCCCTATTAGAACCATGATGGTACTGTGTGTACATCACCGTAAATATGGGAAACTGGAGACGAGATGTCGTACATGTACTTACTGCAAACACTTGGTTAATTTCCAGCACACTTAACTACGTCCTCGTGACCACTAGGCCAGCACTATGCAGGACACCTGTCCTCACTGTTACTCCTCATCCAGGACACCTGTCCTCACTGTTACTCCTCATCCAGGACACCTGTCCTCACTGTTACTCCTCATCCAGGACACCTGTCCTCACTGTTACTCCTCATCCAGGACACCTGTCCTCACTGTCACTCATCCAGGACACCTGTCCTCACTGTTACTCCTCATCCAGGACACCTGTCCTCACTGTTACTCCTCACCCAGGACACCTGTCCTCACTGTTACTCCTCACCCAGGACACCTGTCCTCGTGGTCACTCCTCAGCCCCATCCAGCACACCTGTCCTCGTGGTCACTCCTCAGCACCATCCAGCACACCTGTCCTCGTGGTCACTCCTCAGCCCCATCCAGCACACCTGTCCTCGTGGTCACTCCTCAGCCCCATCCAGCACACCTGTCCTCGTGGTCACTCCTCAGCACCATCCAGCACACCTGTCCTCGTGGTCACTCCTCAGCACCATCCAGCACACCTGTCCTCTGTGGTCACTCCTCAGGCCCCATCCAGCACACCTGTCCTCGTGGTCACTCTTCAGCACCATCCAGCACACCTGTCCTCGTGGTCACTCCTCAGCACCATCCAGCACACCTGTCCTCGTGGTCACTCCTCAGCACCATCCAGCACACCTGTCCTCGTGGTCACTCCTCAGCACCATCCAGCACACCTGTCCTCGTGGTCACTCCACAGCACCATCCAGCACACCTGTCCTCGTGGTCACTCCTCAGCACCATCCAGCACACCTGTCCTCGTGGTCACTCCACAGCACCATCCAGCACACCTGTCCTCGTGGTCACTCCTCAGCACCATCCAGCACACCTGTCCTCGTGGTCACTCCACAGCATCACCCAACACACCTGTCCTCGTGGTCACTCCTCAGCACCATCCAGCACACCTGTCCTCATGGTCACTCCACAGCATCACCCAACACACCTGTCCTATCTGGAGGTTATTCCGGGGATCAACGCCCCCGTGGCCCGGTCCACGACCAGGCCTCCCGGTGGATCGGGGCCTGATCAACCAGGCTGTTACTGCTGGCCGCACGCAGTCCAACGTGGCCACTCCTCAGCACCACCCAGCACACCTGTCCTGGTGGTTACTCGCCAGCACCATCCCACACACCTGTCCTGGTGGTTACTCAGCCAGCACCATCCCACACACTTGTCCTGGTGGTTACTCAGCCAGCACTATCCCACACACCTGTCCTGGTGGTTACTCAGCCAGCACCATCCCAAACACCTGTCCTGGTGGTTACTCAGCCAGCACCATCCCACACACCTGTCCTGGTGGTTACTCAGCCAGCACCATCCCACACACCTGTCCTGGTGGTTACTCAGGCAGCACCATCCCACACACCTGTCCTGGTGGTTACTCAGCCAGCACCATCCCACACACCTATCCTGGTGGTTACTCAGCCAGCACCATCCCACACACCTGTCCTGGTTACTCAGCCAGCACAATCCCACACACCTGTCCTGGTGGTTACTCAGGCAGCACCATCCCACACACCTGTCCTGGTGGTTACTCAGGCAGCACCATCCCACACACCTGTCCTGGTGGTTACTCAGCCAGCACCATCCCACACACCTGTCCTGGTGGTTACTCAGCCAGCACCATCCCACACACCTGTCCTGGTGGTTACTCAGCCAGCACCATCCCACACACCTGTCCTGGTGGTTACTCAGCCAGCACCATTCCACACACCTGTCCTGGTGGTTAATCAGGCAGCACCATCCCACACACCTGTCCTGGTGGTTACTCAGCCAGCACCATCCCACACCTGTCCTGGTGGTTACTCAGCCAGCACCATCCCACACACCTGTCCTGGTGGTTACTCAGCCAGCACCATCCCACACACCTGTCCTGGTGGTTACTCAGCCAGCACCAGAGTGAAGCTTCAAGGACTACAAGCGCAGGACTTTCCAAGATAAATAGCATTGCCTCCAGCATGTTTAATCAGAGACAATAAAAGGGCGCACTGGTAGTGTAGGCAGATATAAAGTAACTACTTGGTACCTGATACCATGGTACCTGATCACTCACCCAAGTTTACCATTCGTCTTGTCTCAATCCATATTTCACACTCTTCACAATTTACAATACTTGGCCCATTCCTTCTCACTGCTTCATGCTACAACAGCATGAAGGTATTTAAAAATAAAAAATAAAACATTTATATTTGAAATTTAGACAAGCAACAACATGAAGGTTACTTGATGTCCCCGATCCCAGCCACAGACCAAGCCTCCTGCTTGATGTTCTGATTAACAGGCTGTTGGTGCTAGATCACGCAGTCCATAGTAGGCGCCACAGCCAGGCTGATCACGAATTAACTTGAGTTTATCAAGTTCTCTCATGAAGACAGCTAGAAGTTTGTTAATTTCTTAGTGTATTCACTGAACTATGCTTTTCTTAGATTTATGAGAGGCGCTAAAACAGTAGGGGACGTATAGCCCCTGGAGAGGAAGAAGAAAACAGAATCAATCCAAGGAAACGAAGAACAAATATATATATATTATATATATATATATATATATATATATATATATATATATATATATATATATATATTTTGGGGGGGATGAAGAGTGATATTCACAACTGTGAACACGCCAACCCAGATCACTTCAACCACTGGGAACCCACTAGGGAGCAGGCCAGAAAGGTGTAAAATAATTTACATATAAAAGTAATTAAGGAATGGGAGGAGGAAGAGGGGAAGGAGGAAGAGGAAGAAGAAGAGGAGGAGGAGGAGCAGGAGGAGCAGGAGGAGGAGCAGCAGCAGCAGCAGCAGCAGCAGCAGCAGCAGCGGCAGCAGCGGGAGCAGCGGCAGCAGCGGCAGCAGCGGGAGCAGCGGCAGCAGCAGCAGCGGCAGCAGCAGCGACGGCAGCGGCGGCGGCAGCAGCGGCAGCAGCAGCAGCAGCAGCAGCAGCAGCAGCAGCAGCAGCAGCGGCAGCAGCAGCAGCGGCGGCAGCAGCAGCAGCGGCAGCAGCAGCAGCAGCAGCAGCAGCAGCAGCAGCGGCAGCAGCAGCAGCGGCAGCAGCAGCAGCAGCAGCAGCAGCAGCAGCAGCGGCGGCGGCGGCGGCACACAGCAAGAGGCATTCTTGAACCTCCCCAGCACTCGGGCATAATGCCCAAAGCTGGGGTGTGACTCCAAAAGGATCCTGTAGCGCTTACTGCCTTTGCACCTCCTGACATCGTCTGCTGCTGTGCAGCTGTCACACCTTTCGAGCCCAGTGTGGACGGGGTTTGTGGCAGCCCAAGGTGCCTAGCTTCTCCCTCCGAGCTCCATGGGGGCGGGAAATGGAGCGAGGCCTGGGGACAGTTGGTTCCAGAAGACGAGGAAGTACTTGTACCTCCTCCCATGACAGACATTGGTCTGAGAAACTCCCTCGACAGGGGGCCAAGGCCGGGCCACCTCTTGGAAAAGGCCCGGGCCGGGCGATTATACCAGCGAATCTACAACAGAACAGGGTTACAAAATTGTAAAATAAGTAACCTCTCAAAATAAACAAAAGGTGCGACAGGACGTTACAACAAAATGATCTTAACTGAATGCAAAGGTAAGAATAAGCAGTTGAGTAAAAAGGCTTCAAGGTTATCAAAAACATTCATTAAAATAAGAAGAATTATCGATACCGTAGACTCTTATCTACATGATAAAACTTGTTAAATTTCTGTAAACTGTCACAGGTCAGCCAGGCTGTAGTGTCTACACTCACTTGCAGTTACAATGTGGTGAATCAATTAATCAGTTAAACAGGGTGCCTCATCAGACAGTGCGCTACGGATCGTTCCACACATCCCACGAATCACTTCAAACAAATGTATCATGATTAAATAATGAGCAGAAATAATAAGCGCCAACTGACAATAAAATGAGGTGTTGCAGGTGAAGCGTACAAGACAAAGCAGCAGCTGCACAAGATAAGGAATATCAATATGTACTTACCAACCAGTGAGCTATGTTTACCGAGTTCGACACTCAGTTCCTGTCTCAGCTTCTTACACTACTTTGATCGACATTACTGATTTCTGACTTTTTGGCCTTCTTATATCTACTTTTGAAGCTTTATATTGAGTAAACATCCGGCACATCATCCAACTTATGCTACTTCTCAGCTACCTTCACACTAAAGTAATCCTTGTTTACATCACTATGACTCATCTGTGTCTTCAGCTTCCACCAGTGTTACCTTGATCCCGGTCGTGTGTGTCTTCAGCTTCCTCCAGTGTTACCTTGATCCCGGTCATGTGTGTCTTCAGCTTCCACCAGTGTTACCTTGATCCCGGTCATGTGTGTCTTCAGCTTCCACCAGTGTTACTTGAAACCCGGTCATTGTGTCTTCAGCTTCCACCAGTGTTACCTTGATCCCGGTCATGCTGTGTCTTCAGCTTCCACCAGTGTTACCTTGATCCCGGTCATGTGTGTCTTCAGCTTCCACCAGTGTTACCTTGATCCCGGTCATCTGTGTCTTCAGCTTCCACCAGTGTTACCTTGATCCCGGTCATCTGTGTCTTCAGCTTCCACCAGTGTTACCTTGATCCCGGTCATCTGTGTCTTCAGCTTCCACCAGTGTTACCTTGAACCCGGTCATGTGTGTCTTCAGCTTCCACCAGTGTTACCTTGAACCCGGTCATGTGTGTCTTCAGCTTCCACCAGTGTTACCTTGATCCCGGTCATCTGTGTCTTCAGCTTCCACCAGTGTTACCTTGATCCCGGTCATGTGTGTCTTCAGCTTCCACCAGTGTTACCTTGATCCCGGTCATCTGTGTATTCAGCTTCCACCAGTGTTACCTTGATCCCGGTCATGTGTGTCTTCAGCTTCCACCAGTGTTACCTTGATCCCGGTCATGTGTGTCTTCAGCTTCCACCAGTGTTACCTTGATCCCGGTCATGTGTGTCTTCAGCTTCCACCAGTGTTACCTTGATCCCGGTCATGTGTGTCTTCAGCTTCCACCAGTGTTACCTTGATCCCGGTCATTGTGTCTTCAGCTTCCACCAGTGTTACCTTGATCCCGGTCATGTGTGTCTTCAGCTTCCACCAGTGTTACCTTGATCCCGGTCATCTGTGTCTTCAGCTTCCACCAGTGTTACCTTGATCCCGGTCATGTGTGTCTTCAGCTTCCACCAGTGTTACCTTGATCCCGGTCATCTGTGTCTTCAGCTTCCACCAGTGTTACCTTGATCCCGGTCATCTGTGTCTTCAGCTTCCACCAGTGTTACCTTGAACCCGGTCATTGTGTCTTCAGCTTCCACCAGTGTTACCTTGATCCCGGTCATTGTGTCTTCAGCTTCCACCAGTGTTACCTTGATCCCGGTCATGTGTGTCTTCAGCTTCCACCAGTGTTACCTTGATCCCGGTCATCTGTGTCTTCAGCTTCCACCAGTGTTACCTTGATCCCGGTCATGTGTGTCTTCAGCTTCCACCAGTGTTACCTTGATCCCGGTCATCTGTGTCTTCAGCTTCCACCAGTGTTACCTTGATCCCGGTCATCTGTGTCTTCAGCTTCCACCAGTGTTACCTGATCCGGTCATGTGTGTCTTAGCTTCCACCAGGTTACCTGATCCGTATGTGTGTCTTCAGCTTCCACCAGTGTTACCTTGATCCCGGTCATGTGTGTCTTCAGCTTCCACCAGTGTTACCTTGATCCCGGTCATCTGTGTCTTCAGCTTCCACCAGTGTTACCTTGATCCCGGTCATGTGTGTCTTCAGCTTCCACCAGTGTTACCTTGATCCCGGTCATGTGTGTCTTCAGCTTCCACCAGTGTTACCTTGATCCCGGTCATCTGTGTCTTCAGCTTCCACCAGTGTTACCTTGATCCCGGTCATCTGTGTCTTCAGCTTCCACCAGTGTTACCTTGATCCCGGTCATCTGTGTCTTCAGCTTCCACCAGTGTTACCTTGATCCCGGTCATTGTGTCTTCAGCTTCCACCAGTGTTACTTGATCCCGGTCATCTGTGTCTTCAGCTTCCACCAGTGTTACCTTGATCCCGGTCATCTGTTTCAGCTTCCCCAGTGTACTTGATCCCGCATCTGTGTCTTCCTTCCACCAGTGTTGTACCTTGATCCCGTCATGTGTCTTCAGCTTCACAGTGTTAACCTTGATCCCGTCATCTGTGTCTTCAGCTTCCACCAGTGTTACCTTGATCCGGTCATGTGTGTCTTCACTTCCACAGTGTTACCTTGATCCGTCATGGTTTTCACTTCCACAATGTTCTTGATCGTCATGTGTGCATTCAGCTTCCACCAGTGTTCCATGATCCGGTCACTCTGGTCTTCAGCTTCCACCATGTTACCTTAATCGTATCTGGTCTTCACTTCCACCAATGTTACCTTGTCCCGTCTATCAGTGTCTTCACTCCACCATGTTCCTTGATCCCGTCTGTTTCTTCAGCTTCCTGTTACCTTGATCCGTATTGTTTCTTCATTCACCATGTTACTGACCCTCAGTATGTCTTCAGCTTTCCATTTTACCTGTCCGGTCATCTTGTCATTCAGCTTCCACCATTACCTGCTCCAAATATCTGTTCCTTCAATACTCCGACATGTTACCTGATCCTGTCATCTGGTCCTCTACTTCACATGTTACCTTTCCGTCTGTGTGTCTCACTTCACCATTTAACCTTTATCCCGTATGCTTTTTCATTCCACATTTACCTGAACGGTCTTTGTCTTTCAGCTCCCTTACCATGTTTCTGTCCTACTGGTCTCTTAATCAAATCTGCCCTATACACCACTCTTCTCCAACTTGTTACTTTTGATGTTTTGTAGTCGATCATTTCCCTGTCTCCTTCCACTAATTCGTCCTAAAACATTCTCTCAATACTGTACTTTTCTCAATTTAGCTTTACTCTGCCAGGTTGGCTCCTCAGTCGTACTCTACGATCAGCCTATACATGTCTTATGTTCAAATTTTTTCTGGAAGTTACTTATCTATAACTTGGTTCACGGAATTCTAGGTTGCTATAATGACTCATACTTTATTTTTTTCGTTTTTTTTTTTTTGACTGATTTACGACTCCATAAATCTAGCTCTTGCTGTGCTGGTTTCTGTAAATATCTTTCAATATTGCTCCAATATTTTTTTCAAAATACTCTAGTTTTGACACTTAGAGATACTGAATTCGTACTTCTTGCTGTCTTTTTTTTGGTTTATTTTGCCTTTTTTATTCAACCTTTCCTGACAGCCTCTTCACTCTTTTTCAGCCTCCCTTCCTTGTACGGTTCTGTCCACTGTCTGTTACTCAGATCTGTTAACAGTCGACTTACTTGTTATTTTGATGCTTTGTAGTAGCACCTGCTCTTCTCAACTTATGCGAAAACACTGTGTAATACTGTACTTTGCTCTTTACATTCTTCGCCATCTCTCCCTCCCTTCCTCCGTCAACCCTATCACTTCTTTTTCACACTATTTTTCTGAAGTTACTATCTAGTAACTTTGGTTCAGTTCTGGTCTTAGATGCTACATTATTTTCCAATCTTCTCAGCTTCCCTTTCTTTCTTGATGTTCGTCCATAAATCTGCTCTTTTCTCGGTTCTTTACGATTTGATTTGCTGTATTTTTGTTCAAGCTCTCTTATTTCTTTCCTGAGTGAACTATGGGCTCTCTGTTTTTCTTGTGTTTATTTATGTTTTGTATGAACCTTTCCTTCGCCTCTTGGCACTCTCTTTCTTCTCTCCTTCGTGTACGGTTTGTCACTCCAATTTCCTTCACCACTGCATTTCCCACTGAACTTCAAAAAATTTCTCATGACATCATAGTCACCCTTCTGTATTCACATTTCCTGTTAGTCACGTCTTCCATTTCTTTTCCCATTGCAATTTCCACCAGGTACTCAAACCTTTGTGCCACACGATCACTGGCACCTAGTGGTGCTCCAAGTAATTACAGCGATGTCATTAATTTCGTTGTGAAAACCATATCAAGACTCGCTGGCTCATCTTCCCCCTCACTGATCAACAG
>NC_069453.1:16223480-16340980 GCF_026875155.1 Cherax quadricarinatus
TCTATGAAGGATGAGGTGAATCATATAATTGATGAGGGGAAAATGGTGAGTGGTGCACTTAGGAGTCTGTGGAGACAAAGAACTTTGTCCTTGGAGGTAAAGAGGGGAATGTATGAGAGTATAGTTTTACCAACGCTCTTATATGGGTGTGAAGCATGGGTGATGAATGTTGCAGCGAGAAGGCTGGAGGCAGTGGAGATGTCATGTCTGAGGGCAATGTGTGGTGTGAATATAATGCAGAGAATTCGTAGTTTGGAAGTTAGGAGGAGGTGCGGGATTACCAAAACTGTTGTCCAGAGGGCTGAGGAAGGGTTGGTGAGGTGGTTCGGACATGTAGAGAGAATGGAGCGAGACAGAATGACTTCAAGAGTGTATCAGTCTGTAGTGGAAGGAAGGCGGGGTAGGGGTCGGCCTAGGAAAGGTTGGAGGGAGGGGGTAAAGGAGGTTTTGTGTGCGAGGGGCTTGGACTTCCAGCAGGCGTGCGTGAGCGTGTTTGATAGGAGTGAATGGAGACGAATGGTTTTTAATACTTGACGTGCTGTTGGAGTGTGAGCAAAGTAACATTTATGAAGGGGTTCAGGGAAACCGGCAGGCCGGATTTGAGTCCTGGAGATGGGAAGTACAGTGCCTGCACTCTGAAGGACGGGTGTTTATGTTGCAGTTTAAAAACTGTAGTGTAAAGCACCCTTCTGGCAAGACAGTGATGGAGTGAATGATGGTGAAAGTTTTTCTTTTTCGGGCCACCCTGCCTTGGTGGGAATCGGTCAGTGTGATTATATATATATATATATACACACACACACACACACACACACACACACACACACACACACACACACACACACACACACACACACACACACGAGGAGGGCCGGGCAGGAAGTAGTTAAGAAACAAGATTGCTAACAATATGGATAAACAATTGCACAGCCCAGGGCAGCACGGGTTCAGAACAGGTCGCTCCTACTGGGCCATTATCAATGTTTTGGATGCACAGGAAGACAACAAAATGCAAATGTAGTATACCTGGAGAGGGTTTCGGGGGTCAACGCCCCCGCTGCCCGGTCTGAGATCTGGCCTCATGGTGGATCATGGTCTAATCAACCAGGCTGTTACTGCAGTATACACAGACTTTGCCGAAGCCTTCTTAAGTGCGATCATGGTGTAATAATGCACAATATGCTAATAAAAGGAATAATGGAAAAAGAGGCAGATGAATTTTTTTTAACTATCTAGCTGCTCTAGCAAATAGAAAGCAAAGAGTAGTAGCAAAGTCAGGGTGCCACAGTGAAGAACTCTGCACCCCGAGGCAGAGTGCTCGCCCACATCCTTTTCCACATTCTCATATACGACATAAACAGCGACATGAATCATAAAACTATCATCTTTGCAGACGATATTAAAATTTGCATCTAAGTGGCATTTAGAGGGCCACAAAAAGCAATGTGTTCAACGAGGGCAAATTTCAGTTACTCCGTTGTGGATAAATTTAGGAAGAAAATTAAAATGAAGAATAAAAATCTAATCGCATAATAAAGCAAAAAACTAATGTGAAGGACTATGGAATATGCCAAAGGATATCACGTTTAAGAATCACAACAATGACATTACAATCACAATGGATAACAAGAACCTTCAAAACAAGAGATGCCAGGCTGGAATATTACTGTATATTAACAGCCCATGATAGGATAAACAAAATTGTAGACCTAAAAAAATTATAGATAATTTTCTCTGCATGTATAAATTTAGTAAAGCACCTAAATTACTTGGAATATTTGAAGTCCCTTGTCCTGGACTCCTTGGAACACAGGAGAGAAAGATGAATTATAATTTACACCTTGAATATCCTAGACGAGTCAATATCAAATCTGTACACAGAAATCACTGCCTACAAGAGGCTCGACAGAAGGGGTGCCATGAGTACACTAAGAGATACAGAAAAGTGTACGAATCGTATGACTTTTCAACAGCGTCCCATCATTAATAAGAAATATTACCAACAGTCACTTTGCTGTCTTCAAGAGAGAACTAGATAAATTCCTCAAGTTAGTTCCTGATAAACCGGGCTGTGGTTTGTACGACGGACTGCATGCGCCCAGCAGTTACAGCCTGGTCGATCAGGCACTCATCCACCAGGCCTGGTCTGGGCCACGAGGGCCGTTGACCTCTAAGAAGATTCTTCAGATATCTCTACGCTCCAGAGGGTGCATTTCCAGTATTTTAAGGTGTTCTAAGTAATTTCATTGCTTTATGAGGCTGTAAATAATCTGTGTCTGCTCCAACTCTGATATCTCTTCTGCCTTGAACTGATCTCTCAATGCCTGGCCCAAGGCCACGCTCCGGGAGTAGGAAAAAACTCTTGAAACTCATCAAAGGTATATCAAGGTACCAAACAATATTTTCAATTAGAGAATATTCTATATTATTTCTTGTATTTTGAAAGTTCTTATTATTCACCTTGTCATTTTTCTCTTTTTCGCAGTATTTGTCTTATTGAAATTATTACACCCAAGTCTCTCGCATGAACCTTTCGTTTTATAAGTTATCCTCAGGTGTCTTGATAACAGTGCCACTTGCTCGTAAAAGTTGTACTAAGGAGCAGCGGCGGCGGCGGCAGCAGCAGCAGCGGCGGCGGCAGCAGCGGCGGCGGCAGGTCTTACCACAGGTAAATTATTGTCAAAATGTGTACCCATAACAACGCAGAGTGGGGGTCTCGCTTACAAAAAAAATGTTATGGGCAGAACTGCAACCAGTACTCGTACCACAGGTGAAGAACGTGCAGATTTATCGGCTACATGTTCCCGAATATACCCTGCTGTCAGACATGTTGTGAACGTTTTATTTTTTTATTCGTGGTTAAATATACGTACAGTTTATAGTTATATGAACGTTTAGAAACTGATGCCGAGGAATGTTTAAAAAAGAACTATTATGAGGATGGGTTGTACACCAATGAAGTAGTGAGGATTTCTGTGTCTACTGAGAAGCAACACACGGGGGACCATATACCAGATATTTAGACTATTGTACACTAGTCACCCATCACCTGCCCAACATGACTGACTGACCTACACTGCCTATACTCACACACACACATCACAACACCAACAAAGTCGCCCCTGGTCCCCCTCGCGCTCTTGGATATACAATTACAGTCATATTTACTTATTTTGCTGCAGCATTCATGAGAGGCAGTCGACTCTAGCCTGATAAAACACTGACAGTGCAGCATTCCTAGAGAGGAGACTTAGCGACTTACCACAATACAAGGGCTACGTATTATATATGTATTATATATGTCGTGCCGAATAGGTAAAACTGTTCAATTAGCAAGAACTCATTTAAAATTAAGCCCTTTCTAAAATTTTCTCTTACACGTTTAAAGATATGTATTTTTGTATTTATGATAATGTAAAAATTAATAATTTTGTACCAAAAGAGCCTTAGAAAAATTACCTAACCTTACTATAACAAGTGCAATTTAATTTTGCCTAATCCAACTATATATATTTTAGATAAGTTTACAATAATTTAATAATAATGAAATATATTTTTTCGTTAGGTTCAAATGATTTTAGCTTGCCTTATTCGGCAAGAAGAGCATTGCTATTTTAGCCAAAATCGCAAGTTTTACCTATTCGGCACGACACACACAATGTGTGTGTGTATGTGTGTGTGTGTGTGTGTATATATATATATATATATATATATATATATATATATATATATATATATATATATATATATATATATATTATGTGTGTGTGTGTGTGTGTGTGTGTGTGTGTGTGTGTGTGTGTGTGTGTGTGTGTGATGTGTGTGTGTTGTGTTGTTGTGGTGTATATGTGTATATATATTGTGATATATATATATATATATATATATATATATATATATATATATATATATATATATAATATAATGTCAGCATAGTTGTTGATCTGTATATGTTTGTGTAGCATATCTGAGTATCGTAGTACCATCTACATATTTTATACAGACGATGCTTTGCTAGGCCTAGGGGCTAGCATGTGACGTCATGTGATGCCACATGTGAGCATGAGTCGCCCTGCTTCTCCCTCAGTTCCCGGATAAACCTACAGGCTAGAAGGCGGCTAGGCTCTCTGCAAATATAAGTGTTACCAGCCATACCAAGTGTATTACTACACCACCTTTATCTCCTAAAACCCCCGCCCGTCACAAATGGTGGTAGCGGTGGGATGCTGGCTTAGCAACTTGACTAAATTATTCCTAAGAATCATAAAATTACAAATAATTCATTAATGACAGTGTCGGTAATCCACCACAGCTACAGTCAAAATTGAAAACCTGACAACTAAGTTGCTTCAAGTACACAATATCAACGTGTCCCATAATCCTGAGAGCACTATCTATAAACAGGTTTTTCTAGCCAACCCACAATATTTATTATTTTATACATCTCACACTCATAATTTACACCAGGAAAATACCAGAGACACGAAGGTTGCCTGAGCATGACTTTTTAATGACAACTGGAGGTGTTGATGATTCACCTATGAACGAAAGAATGGTGTTGAAATCTGCATTATAAGTATGGTGGTGTCATGTTGGCTAGTTTAACAAGTCGCTTCGACATACCTGTACCCTGTGTCAAGGGTTTTTCTACCCTCACAGCACGGCTTTAAGCAAGGCTTCTTTGTTGATCAACTGTTTAATCAGGGTGTTGCTGCTGACAGCCAACAGAAAGTATTGATGCATCTGGGTAGTTTTCAACAAGGGACCACTGTTCGGATTTTTCGAACAACCAAGCTCTTCCTTCTTGGCGGTTTTGTTTGAATACTAACCAGAAACCCCACTTCTTTTAAAGTGACTTATTTAGATATTTAGGTAATAGAATAAGTTGAGAAGAGGGAGAGAGGGTAATCGGATGGGAGGTACAAGCTTTAGCAGCAAGCACCGTCCCTACCTTAGGGCACACAAGAGACCTCTCCAGCATGTTAATGCTTTTCCACCCCCAGCTGGTTCTACCTGCCGCACTCACTATTAAGCTGCAACTCTCACACACCACTTGCAAGATACTTTCCCCAATGTGAAGACGTACACGTTACAGAGGTTCTTGCTGGGACAGCCTTTCGTTGTGTAAAGCTTTATTAAGCTTTGTCATGACTAGATAAAGCTGTACACAAGGGGACAGGCTGTCCCAAGGAAAGCTGGTTGTGCAACTTGCCTTGGTACCTGTCGTCAATACGCCACTCCATCCACCTCTTCCTAGTGCACTTGGGTAGCCGAAGACAATTATGCCGGAACACATTTAGCAACACTTCAAGCATACGAAGATGAAGGACCTTATAGCAGCAGTAGTGGTAGTCTTTACTCTAAAGTTTAACTGCTTCACCCATACAAGGATAACGAAGAATGAGGTAATCAGTCCCTAACCTGCTCTAATCAAAATCTAACTTGTCGGATTTTCCCTTCACAATTCAAAACAAACGAAAGGGCTTTTACGAGAGGCAGTGGGTGCCATTATTTAACTTACTTCAGGATACGCAAAAGTTAGCACCATCTTAATATCTAAAGTCAGAATTGACTTTTATTCGCACTCCACAATGCAGTCCGTGTGTGAAAAATCAAATGTTAGAAGTCCATGCCATTATTACTCCTTGAAAGACGCAAGCAAAATTCATGACATCGTTAAAATCTTAAGTCGCCATACTGAAACGCCACTCTTTGCCAGTCCGTGTGGAATTGAATCATCAAGCCATCGCAAATACTAATTGGAAAGACCGACCGAAACGTCTAAAGTTACCTCGCAAATTGCATGCGAATTAGTGATTTTTTTTCAGCCATTATTAAGTTATTTTCACGTTCTATTGACGCAAGAGGGCCGTCCAATATTACCTGCCTCCAAAGTTGATTTTTAACCTATAGTGCTCCAGTGGGTGAAAGGGAAAACCCGGGAAAGGAAGCAGCAGCGTGTGGGATGTGGGTAAATGGATGAAAGATGAGCATGGAAAGTGGCGCCTGTCTGACGCCCCAAGACCACCCTGGGAAGGGAGGCTCAGCCACAAATACCTTAATAAATTATGAAGATTAAATGTCCGCCAGTCAAGATACCGCCAAAACACCTTCGTGAACACAAAAGCAGTTAATATTTTAAAAACAAAGAACATTGCTGCTTCAGTGTGGAATATTTTGTTACACACTAGTGGACAGAAAATTGATTCGTTAGAAAATTTAGTTTATAAATGTGTGGTATGGTGTGTTTGGAATAACCTTACCAAATTATTTAAGAGTAGGTGAGGTGTTGCCTGGTACCTAATAAGGTGTGTCGTTATGGTAGGCCTAATATATAGCTGACAGGTACAGGCAAGACAGGCTGATAGGTCGATGGGTGGTTGAGCAAAGGTAAGACGACTCCTTTGTAGGACCTCTATCAAAATTCTAGACTGTGTTGCTTAACTAGTGTCTAGGACATCCCACAAGGTTTGAGTAAGAACTATGTTTATCTAACACTCGCAATATGCAGGTCAGTTTTCCTTTAAACTACACCAAAAAGAATGGTTTAAAATAGGCAACGAAATCTGTTGGCCTGACCAGGGAAACTTCGGTAGAACGATGAGGATATTGTCAAGCATTCCACTCTGGGTGCAGAAACTGGTCGCGGACTACAATGTAAAATGACATAGTAAAAAGATTTAATGGATACGAGATCACTGGAAAGTTCTCATACAGGTGTGCAGACTTGCTAATATTCCCTCAGGCAACTTCCACATGAAAATCGTGATATATCGTGATATAAAGCGAACAGAATCCTTGGCTTCATATCAAGAAACATAAATAATAGGAGTCCTCAGGTTGTTCTTCAACTCTATATATCTTTGGTTAGGCTTCATGCTGCACAGTTTTGGTTACCGTATTACAGAATGGCTATAAATGCTCTGGAAAACGTACAAAGGAGGATGAGAAAGTTGATCCTATGTATCAGAAATCTTCCCTATGAGGATCGACTGAGGGATTGAATCTGCACTCTCTAGAAAGGCATAGAATTAGGGGGGATATGATTGAGGTGTATAAATGGAAAACAGGAATAAATAATGGAGATGTAAATAGCGTGCTAAAATTATCTAGTCAAGACAGCAATGGTTTTAAGTTGGAAAAATTCAGCATCAGAAAGGACATATGAAAGCCCTGGTTTGGTAATAGAGTTGTGGATGAGTGGAACTCCCGAGTAATGTCGTAGAAGTTAAGACGTTGTGTAGTTTTAAAAAAAGTTCGATAAATATATGAGTGGGTGTGAGTTGGACCTGACTAGCTTGTGCTACTAGGTCTGATGCCGTGCTCCTTAAGTGAATGTGACCTGACTTAACTAGGTTGGGTCATTGGCTGGGTAGGAGACTTGGACCTTCCTCGCATGGGCCAGTAGGCCTGCTGCAGTGTTCCTTCTTTTTTATGTGTTTATGTCTGCGCTGCAGGAGTTACAATTTAAGATTATTATATTTCGGGAAAAGCGTAAATCCACAGTAGTTATACAGTGCCGGAGGAAAAGAAGGAAATCCGTTTTCAAGGAAAGGAAGGGAAGGACAAGTTCAATTCCTCACATCAAAGAAATTCCCTAGCATCAAGGAACGTCCCTTAAATGACTTTAAATGCTCCTAGTAATTTAAGTACTTCAATTTACTGGGTTAGTGAAAATTTCTTGTACATTCTGCACATGTACAGATTATGAAAACGGTTCTAGGAAAACAAGAAATGACAAGTGAACTAACAAGACGCTACAATCCTTTATGCCTTGCTTCCCAAAAGAGCTCAAGATAAACCAACCAAGTGGAAAATTGTGAAGTTAACATAATGGTCAAGACTGGGAATTGTAGTGAACCACACAAAAGATTCTCCTGGCTAACCTTTATCAGCACACCTTCCCTTATCTTGATGACCCACCTACCCCAATTTTACCTCACCTTCACCCCTCTCTCTCCTCACCTCCAAGTCTTCTCATAATTTAACATGCACCGCCGTCCTGTTAAGCTTCAAACAATGCAATTATGTTCTTCCTTTCCTTCTTGAACTGGACATCATCGAAGGCAGTTCAGCCAAAGTTCACATGTAGTCTGGAACATTACCACCACAACAACAGTGTCGACAGTATCAGTCACTAAATAACCACCAGAACCACTCCCACCACTCTCCTCTACCACTATTAACTCTCCTATACCACCACCCTATTATCTACCACCACCAAACACCATCACCCTATTACTGACCATCACCCTATTAACACCCTATTAAGGACCCCAATGGAAATAAGTCACTCTGACTTTTTTGGGTTATCCTAGGTTCTCTACACACATGCTGCTATGTATGACAATTCTATGTAACTGTATTTGTGTATACCTGAATAAACTTACTTACTTATTTACTTACCACCACCACCCTATTATTGGCCATCACCACCCTATTATCTACCACCACCAAACACCATCACCACCACCCTATTACTGAACACCACCACCACCCTATTATTGACCATTACCACCCTATTATTGACTACCATCACCACCACCCTATTATTGACCACCATCACCACCCTATTATTGACCCCCATCACAACCCTATTATTTATCACCATCACCACCACCCTATTACTGACCATCACCACCACCCTATTATTGACCATCACCGCCTTCCCCTACACCACCACCAGCCTTCCCCCACCACCACCACCAGCCCTCCCCCACCATCATCACCAGCCCCCCCCACCATCATCACCAGCCTTCCCTACCACCATCACCAGCCCTCCCCCACTACCATCACCAGCCCTCCCCACCACCACTACCATCCCTCCCCTACCACCATCACCAGCCCTTCCCTACCACCATGACGTGCCATCATGTACCACCATGAAGAAATTAAGACACATGTGCAACATCTGGGTATCTTTATTGTAGACGTTTCGCCATCCAGTGGCTTTATCAATACAAATTCCAGGACATAACTTGAAGACAGTAGGACTATATACAGAAGATGAGGTAATCAGTCCCTCAACCTAGGAGTAGGTGCGAAGAGCACCGTAGCCGTTGGTGCTGTTCGCACCTACTCCAAGGTTGAGGGACTGATTACCTCATCTTCTGTATATAGTCCTACTGTCTTCAAGTTATGTCCTGGAATTTGTATTGATAAAGCCACTGGATGGCGAAACGTCTACAATAAAGATACCTAGATGTTGCACATGTGTCTTAATTTCATCTTGTCGGTATTATATACCATTCTTGCACAACATGTACCACCATCACCTGCCATGTACCACCAACACCTGCCATCATCTACCACCATCACCTGCTATCATCTACCACCATCACTAGGTGTTAAGTATTGCTTGGATCATTAAATGTGAAGTGTTGTTGGAATCACTTGTGTGTTACTTAGCCGAGACATAATAAGATTATAGTAACACTGATATATGGTTCAGAGAAGCAATACGATGAAGTATTAGACACTTGAGCAACACTTGAGTATCTTTATTGTAGGAATGTTTTGGCAGCCAGTGGCTTCCTCAGTCCAATACAGAGAAGAATGGTTGAAGATCAGGAGTTGGAGGTAATCAGTTCTTCAGGCTGAAGTCAGTCCATCAAGATTGACAGACTGATCACAGAGACTCCAGGCTGATGGACTGATTATCATTCAAACTCCTGATCTTCATCCATTCTCTGTACTAGACTGAGAAAGTTACTGGTTGGCAAAACTTTTCCACAATAAAGACAGCCAGTGTTGCACAAGTGTCTAACTTAGTCACTCAAATAAACCCTACCAGCTCCATTACATTAAGTTTAACATTTTCTAAACATTTATAATTTTTGTGTTGTGTAATACTGTACTAATATTAAGTACATGAATGTGGCAGTACTTCAGAGTACAAGTGTTTGTGAGGCTCTTCTCCAAGCAGTGTACATAGCCAGTCATGTTTCAGCTACTCTACCATACATTCCTCTTTGCCCAACTGTTAACACAACTCTCCAGTTAAGTTCTCAACAATGATTGTGTTAAAGGCCATTTACTTAAGAGATAATATTACAGTGCTAACCTAAGCTAAAAAAACTTCAGAGTGACTACTGTAATTCGAAAGGTCTCGTTAAACTGTACGGCCATAAATTTATATTTATATAATAATTTTTTATTAACATTTTAGTGATTTCATTTAACATTCTTGACTTGATGTTTCCTTGTTTACATATTCTTATTAAAATGCAGTAAATATTAGCCTTAAGTAGAGCACCCCATCATCTAGAACTATCGTCATCCCTTCTCTAGCACCTCCACAAACCGACTTAATTTCTCTCACTGTGCCAACCTTTCCTCTGGCATGTTATGCCAGCCTCGTGTACTCTCATTCACTTCCAACACACAGGTATTCTCAAGGCCAGCAGTATACTGCACAAACAGCTTACAAATCAAGCAAGCATTAGGAGACACGTCTCAGACTGTAGAGTTATGGTACACTTCATGACTAACCCACAACTGAGAGAATAAGCTTTAAACAAAATATCAGTGAATCTTAGACAATTATCAAGTCAAAACTAGTTCAGAACAGACCAAAATGTAATCAACAATTCTTTCTTCACACCTGTACCAGCTCCAGCTTCATGACTTCCACTTTCTTAAAACACATCTGTGTTTTATGACAACCTACACCCATAGGCTTGGAAGACATGTGTGATTATTAATCCAAGATGATATACAATCTTTTTGTTTATCAAAACTTGTGTACATTATTTCCATCCAAGTCCTCAGGATGTGACCTAGGATGTGACTCCCTGTCTTGGCTGTGAGCCCAATGCTCCATCACACTGAGCTAAGGTGTTCTCACACCACCATCCACACATGGCATGAGGGTGTATGTGAGGGAGGGAAAAATGATGGGGCAACAAAGGAGAATAAGGAACAAAGAAAAATTACAAATATATACCAATAATGAATGACAATAACAAGCCATAATATGTATAATCCAATGACGGATTGCAGAGTTTTGATGAAACATAAGAATCAGCATTCCCAGTAACTGCTGTTAATTAAAAATATCAAGCCTATGCAATGAATAGTTTCAGAAAGTTACCATCTTCCTGCAGCACAGTTAACTGACAAAGTTTTAGTGTTGGGCCAAAGCATAAGTCTAATGCCATAAAAAGTAATGAAGATTAGTACACACTGGTTGCTCTGAATGCTGGTGACTACACAATTGGGTATGATCAAGATACTTATTAACCCCTTGACTGTTGCAACGCCAAATCCTGAGGTGTCTCTTGGTGTCGCAAAATTAAAAAAAAAAAAATATTATGAAATGATAGATAATCTTTTCCCGATTGTAATGACACCAAAAGAACGAAATTTGATGGAAAACTGATGGAATTACGCTCTTGCGAAGTTAGCGACCTCGGCAATATTTACGAATCGGCGATTTCGCCCACTTTAGAGCCCTATTTTCGGCTAATTCCATTGTTCCAAGTCGACCAAGCTCATAGCTATTCCTTTAGAACTCCGTTTTTTTCTATCGACTGAGTACAAGAAACTGTCCATTTACCGATTTCAACTACCCAATAACGTGGTCAGAAATTTGCAATTTGGCCAATTTCAAGAAAATTAAAAAATATGAATTTCAAAATAGGGTCCAGAATGAGCAATGCAGACATTCCTGGCTCTAAAATAACATTTTCTTTGTTCATCAGTCACATCTCCTGGCCCCTCTGATATTACTCTTGCTTGCTATTTTGAATTTGTATTCAAACAAAAAATAGAAGATTTACTGTTATGCAGACTACTGCAATATTGTAATAATTCTATAAATAATGTCTACCCATTCATGACTGCATATTAGAATGGCTAGTTGGATATTTATTGGACAATGACATTAATTGCTCACTTTTTGAACATTGGTAAAAGTCAAACATTTCCCCTATTTTGAGGTCCATTTCAAGGTTCTTTTCATAGTAAAACCAATCAAAATCACCTCTATTTCTATAATATGTTTTCCATTCTATCAAATGAGACCAAGAAAACAAGAATACAACCATAAGTGCTATACGAAAATAGACCACAAAGTCGGAATTTTAATTAAAAAAAAAAAAAAAAATTGGGTCAGTTTTTTTTTCTCATTATGCACTGTGTGCTGCAGGATTTTTTTTATATGGTGCACACTGACCACACAGACCCATTCTCTCACATGTGGGCCTACCAGCTTTGTCCTGCTTGATTTGAATCCACTAAAATTTACGAGTATATATACGTCAAACACGGTGGCTCGTAAGACGTATATATACAACCGAAACAGTCAAAGGTTTAATGGTAAAGAAATATGGACTTGGAAGCGAGATGCAAATAACAGGTAGGTAAAGAACAAACAGGCACAATACCATGACTGGAAAACAATACACAAAAATCTGACATGGAGAGGAGAGAGAAGAGAGGAGAGAGAAGGAGGGGAGAGAAAAGACGAGAGAGGAGGAGAGAAAAGAGAGAGAGAGAGAGAAGAGAGATAGAGACAGAGACAGAGAGACAGAGAGACAGAGAGAGGACAGAGAGAGAGAGAGAGAGAAGAGAGAGACAGAGAGAGAGAGAAGAGAGAGGAAAAGAGACAGAGACAGGGGAGAGACAGAAGAGAGACAGAGAGAGACAGAGAGAGACAGAGAGAGACAGAGAGAGACAGAGAGACAGAGACGAGAGAGACAGAGAGACAGAGAGGGGACAGAGAGAGAAGACAGAGAGAGAGGAGAGAGAAGAGAGAGAGAGAGAGAGAGAGAGAGAGAGAAAGCTTATGACGACGTTTTGATCCAACTTGGACCATTTACAAAGTCCCACTGACACAAGGAGGCCACTATATGTATAGGATTTGCCCTTATCCTCCAAAGCCTCTCTTGTGTTTGTGACACTTTATAAATGGCCCAAAACGTCATTGTAAGCTTCTCTCTCCTATGTGCGGGCTTTTTTGCCTAACAGAAAGCTATCTTGAACGTTCAAGATACCACTTCAAAAAAACTTGCATGCCCACCCTTCTTCTAGAATTAGCACCAGGGAAAATCATCAAAAGATCCACTGTAACTGTCTTCAAGAGATTAATTTGTTCTGGAATCAAGTTCATGAGTCAGACTGGGATGGTTACATCAGATTGTGTGCAGCAACAACCAACTACACCTCATTGTTCAGGATATAAACAAGTATGTCTGACCTGGAACTGGGCTACCACAAAAATTACCCCAAAACAATCTTCAGGTAACTTACTGATATCACAGCCTCAGGGAGACTGCTGAAGACAGGCTGTTTACAAACCTTGGACCCTTCATGCTCAGTGGGTTGCCTCTCAGTGTATGTAGTGCAACCCTCTTGTTCATTTAGAGTACAGTGGAACCTCAGTTTTCATACACCCCAGTTTTCATAGGGTTCGGTTTTCGATGACCTTCGCCGTCAAAATTTTGTCCCAGTTTTCGTACATCACCTCAGTTTTCGTAGAGTTGACAATAGTCCATAGCAAACATGTCCGCCTGCCCGTCCATGTCACTCAGCTACTAAAGCGGCGAGTGACTCAGTCTGCCTTTGTTTATGGTTGAATGAGCATCAACCGGCGTGGGGGATAGTGTTTTGGAGTTGATAATTTGAGAAAAGGCAAGGCACTTAATGGGCTGAGGCTGACCCTGACAACCTTAAGCCTGTTGTGGAATCTACTGTGTCTTTGGGGAAGTCCATGGGGTTGGATGTGAGTGGCCAGGATGTGGAAGAGTTGGTGGACAACCAAAGGGAAGAGTTAACCATGTGAAGAGCTGCAACACCTTCAACTGGAACAGCAACAGATCACAGCTGAGGAAATTGCTTCAGAGGAGGAGGAAGAGAGAGGGTAGAATGTGCCTTCCTCAGTGATTAAGGACATGTGTGCAAAGAGAGTTGCAAAGTTCTGTGGAGAAACATCACCCTAACAAAGCTGTTACAAGCCGTGTCTGCAACATGTTCAATGACAATGCCTTGTCCCATTTTAGGCATATCTTAAAGAGACGCTAGAAACAGACCTCTCTGGACAGATTTTTTGTGCGACAGGGGTACAGTGATTCTCAAGTGGTCCTAGTGCCAGTAAAAGACAAAGAAGGGAAGTAACCCGAGATAAGGCCTTGATACCTGAAGTCCTTATGGAAGGGGATTCTCCTTCCAAACAATAACCTCTCCTCCCTCTCCCCTCCTCGCTGTCTTCCATATGCCAACAAGAGTCTTCAATAAAGGTAAACATGATGTTCAATGTTCATTTATCCAATTCATTAGTCATTTATATTTATTTCTCATTATTTTCTGTATGTAAAGCTATCGTTATTCTCTATAAAATGTATTTTTTGTTAATATGTTTGGGTGTCTGGAATGGATTAACTGGATTTACATTATTTCTTATGGGAAATATTGCTTCAGTTTTTTGTACAATTTGTGTTTCGTCAGACTTTCTGGAATGAATTAATCACAAAAACTGAGGTTCCACTGTATTTTGTAGTTTACCATACATCCTCCAGTCATAATGGGTTAAGGTGCACATTGAGAATCATTCCTTCCATTAATTGACAAGTGTATTTTATTACATATCCTCCTTACCAGTACTCAAGGGAGCACACTACAAGCTTTTGTCTGAATTGATGTATACAGTAAAAATTTTCCCTAGGTAGTAGGTTGGTAGACAGCAACCGCCCAGGGAGGTACTACCATCCTGCCAAGTGAGTGTAAAACGAAAGCCTGTAATTGCTTTACATGATGGTGGGATTGCTGGTGTCCTTTTTTCTGTCTCATGAACATGCAAGGTTTCAGGCGCAAAACACACTCTAGCTCTTGACCCCCTATGTGGTCCTTAAAATATGGTGCTATAACCCTTAGTAGTTTACCAAAACAATGGCAGAGGTTGGGTGAGTGGGTTAATGGCTGAGTGAGGCATCTGAGGCCGCGTGGTGAGTTAGAGGGGTTAACAGGGCTAAGACCGAGACCGCGTGGTGAGACACACGTGGTCGTGGGCCTATGGGTTGAACGGCGTTAAGCCTCACTGCGGACACCCACACTGGCGCGAAGATATTCTAAGCCGGCTGGCTTAAAATACACCCACGAAATACCACAACACCACAGGGATGAAAAAGAGCACTCAGAATTGCTTGGAGCTTGAATCACAAGCGATGAAGACTACTCACGTGGCTTACTTGAGTACTGGGGTAAGACACCTGGGTTAGTTGCTAGCTGGCTTATCTTAACCCTTCACACAGAATAGCTTGAGAACTTCTCACGATGAGCACAGAAGGGGTGGAAAGCTGGCTTGGCAGGTAAAGGAACTGGATGGAGTAGACTAGGCTAGACTGGACTCTTGTTCTGACTCCCCCACCACAGACTGGAAGCTGGCTTATTTTGCAAACTCGGGTCAACCCCTCAGGAGTGATGCAAATAAGCAGATAAACACTAATACAAAGAGACTGACCCGTGAATAATGTAGTAGCTGGTAGGAACTTGAGAGAGTAGCTGACTTGAGGTAGCAGGCTTGGCTAGGTCGGCCTACTGGCGACACGAAATGGCCGTCTTGCTGGTCGAAAGAAATCTCCGTACATCGGCGTAATTATCAATTTTACGCCCACACCGCTGGCACCATTTATCGTAGGGGTTCTTAAATGGAGATATCGAGGGTTGAAGGCAGACACACTTGTTGGATGGTAACGATATATTGTCAGACTGTGATGATGGGAAATGGAGACCAGCCTCTGCCTGTCCTAGCCTGTGTCAAACGCCGACTGAGGCCGAGGCAGAGGTACGAACGTACACATGCGCATCCCGTGACATCACACAAACAGTCACAGGCCTAGGGATCTCCTATCTAAAGCACATGGATGATACTGATATGCTATGCAACACAGGGATCAGCAACTATGCTGACAACACTACACATGCATGTACAAGCGTATATATACACACCCCTCTGGGTTTTCTTCTATTTTCTTTCTAGTTCTTGTTCTTGTTTATTTCCTCTTATCTCCATGGGGAAGTGGAACAGAATTCTTCCTCCGTAAGCCATGCGTATTGTAAGAGGCGACTAAAATGCCGGGAGCAAGGGGCTAGTAACCCCTTCTCCTGTATATATTACTAAATTTGAAAGGAGAAACTTTCGTTTTTCCTTTTGGGCCACCCCGCCTCAGTGGGATACAGCCGGTGTGTTGAAAGAAAGAAGTTAAAATTTTCCATTTTTTTCAAATTTGCAATTTTGCAAATGTAAGCATAAGAGCATAAGAATGGAGGAACACTGCAGAAGGCCTACTGGCCCATGCAAGGCAGGTCCTTATCAAAACGACCTCTATCCAAAGCTACCCAAGAATTAACTCCCGTACCCATTGACACCAGTCAAACCCAGCCCCTCCCACTCATATATTTGTCCAATCTCTTTTTAAAGCTACCCAAAGTCCTAGCCTCTATCACCCTACTGGGAAGATTGTTCCACACATCCACAACTCTGTTAGAGAACCAGTACTTACCTATGTCCCTTCTAAATCTAAATTTATCCAACTAAAATCCATTATTTCTGGTTCTTACCTGGTTTGACACCCTCAGTACTTTATTAATGTCTCCCTTGTTTATGCCCGTCATCCACTTATACACTTCAATGATATCTCCCCTCATTCTACGTCTCTCCAGAGAGTGGAGATTTAAGGCTTTAAGTCTATCTTCATATGGGAGATTCCTTACACAGTTAATCATTTTAGTCATCCTTCTCTGTATGTTCTCCAATGAATCTATATCCATCCTGTAGTAAGACCAAAATTGAGCAGCATAATCCAAATGAGGCCTCACTAGTGAGGTATAGAGCTGTAAAATAACTTTTGGACTTCTGTTACTAATACTTCTTGAGTTAAATCCAAGTAATCTGTTAGCCTTGTTGCACACACTTAGGCACTGCTGTCTTGGCTTTAGATTTCTGCTTACCATGACCCCTACGTCTTTTTCACATTCTGTATGATCAAGCTCTACTTCACCTAGTTCATAGCTTCGAGGGTTATTTTCATTACCAAGGACTAGTACCTTACACTTATTCACATTGAACTTCATCTGCCATTTTTCAGACACCAAGACATTAATTTGTCCAAATCCCTCATGGAGTTCATTGCTATCCTCCTCAGAATGAATCATACAGCCTATCTTTGTGTATCATCAGCAAATTTGCTCATGTCACTCATAATCCCTTCATCAAGGTCATTAATGTAAATTATGAACAAGAGAGGGCCTAAAACTGATCCTTGTGGAATGCCACTAGTGACTAATCCCCATTCAGATTTGACACCATTAATTGAAATTCTCTGCTTTCTATTGGTAAGCCATGCCTCTATCCATGCTAGAACTTTACCTCCTATACCATGAGCTGCTACTTTTCTTAAGAGTCTCTTGTGAGGTACTCTATTGAAGGCTTTACTAAAATCCAAATAAACAATATCATATTCTTTATCACTGTCTACTGCCTCAAATGTTCTATTGAAGAACGTCAGTAAATTTGTCAGGCAGGAACGACCTCTTGTGAACCCATGCTGAGATTCATTTATCAAGTTATGTTCTTCAAGGTGACTTCTAATAATGTCAGCTATAACTGATTCTAATAACTTGCCCACTATAGATATCAGGCTTATTGGAAGGTAATTTGAAGGAGTGGACTTATCCCCCAATCTGAATATAGGAGCCACCTTAGCCATCTTCCACAACTCTGGCACAACACCGGTAAGGATGGATGCATTAAACACACTCGTTAATGGCTGACTAAGCTCCATCTTGCATTCCTTAAGTACCCTGGAAAACAGCTCATTGGGTCCCGGGGACTTATTTTGCTTCAGTTTGTTTATCTGTTTAATAACCATGTCCCTCAAGACAGTAATATTAGTTAATTTAAATTCATCAGGAACTAAATAACTGTTAATTACTGGAATCTCATTTACATCTTCCCGTGTAAAAACTGACAAAAAATAGTCATTAAATAAGGAACGCATTTCCAGTTTGTTATCAGTCAGCTGTCCATTCCCAATTTTCAGAGGTCCTACTTTTTCCTTCACCTTCATCCTATATACTTGAAAGAACCCCTTTGGATTAGTCTTTGATTCATTTGCAACTCTAATTTCATAGTCACGTTTAGCCTTTCTAATCCCCTTGTTTACTTCTCTCTTAAGCTGGACATATTGGTCAGTACGGTTAACCTCCTCTTCTGATGCACCTATAAATTCCCCTTTTCTCCCCTAATAAAAGCTTAAGCCTCCTGTTAATCCATTTGGGATCATTATTATTAGACCTAATTTCTCTCTGGGGAAATGTATATACTCTGAGCACGGTGTACATTATTAAGAAAAAAAACATAAAAGCAGATCCCTTCATAATCATAAGTATGATCATTGTCAATAAAATCATTAGCTAGATAACCCCAATCAAGATTAGACAGGTGTTCCTTAAGTCCATTATAATTGGCAGAACAAAAATCAGAGACTTTTACTGTATTATCATTATTCTTGTATTCCCAGTTAATGCTAAAAGTGATGGATTTGTGATCACTTTCGCCAAGCTTTTCAGTGATCTCCAGATTATTTACGAGTGTTTCCTTATTTGACAAGACTAGGTCTAGCAAATTATTACCCCTGGTAGGCTCTGTTACACACACCTTCAGAAAACAGTCCTGAAGTGTTTTCATAAAGTCACTGGACTCTAGATTACTGGTCAAAGAATTCCAGTCAATTTGACTAAAGTTAAAGTCCCCTACTATCACTATGTTATTGTGCCTAGAAGCCCTAACAATTTCGTCCCAAAGAAGTCTCCCTCTATCGTGATCCAAGCCTGGAGGTCGGTATATTACACCTAGAATTAGTTTTTCTTGACCTTCTACAAACTCTACCCAAACAGATTCTGTTACTGTTCCTTCTATTTTTATACCTGTTTTTATGCAACAATTAATATTTTCTCAAACATATAATGCAACTCCTCCCCCCTTCCCATTACATCTATCTACATGGAACAACTTAAACCCTTGAATATTACACTCAGCAATCATATCCCGACTCCTTAAATCATACCACATTTCAGTTAATGCAATGACATCAAAGTTCCCAGCACATGCTACTAAACGTAGTTCATTAATCTTATTTTTGCACTTCGACTGTTAGCATAAAATATAGTCTTATGTTTTTTCTTCTGCGCATTTTTTTCTATTCATCTTTGTTTTTGCACAATTTCTGAAATTATCATTACCCAGAGTTACTCCATGACAGTTACTATTAAGATTCTTAATATCAGAGCATAAGTCAATATGTCCATACTCATTATTTATCATTTCTAAACCCATACCTCTAACTAATCCTAGTTTAAAGCCCCAACAACCCCCTTAACTGAGCTAGCAAGAAAACCCACACCTGCCCTGGATAAGTGAACCCCATCCCTGGCATACATGTCATTTCGGCCATAAAAGTTGTCCCAGTTGTCAATGAATGGTATTGCACTATCCTTACAGTGTTTATCCTGCCAACAATTAATACAAATTGCTCTGGACAACCATTCATTTCCAACACTCCTTCTTGGCAAAATGCCACATATAACAGGGTGCCCCCCCTTCTTCCTAATTATGTCTATTGCTGTCTTGAACCTTCTAACTAAATCCTCACTTCGCTTGCCTACATCATTGCCTCCAGTACTGAGGCAGATAATAGGATTGATCCCATTACCATTCATGATGTTGTCAAGCCGGCTAACAATATCCTCCATCCCAGCCCCAGGAAAGCAAACCCTCTGTCTCCTACTCCTGTCCTTCAAGCAGAACAGCAATATTCAAGTTTAAAGAGTATAGGCATTTTAGAGAATCTTTATTACTTTGGTAGTCCTTCTCTTGAAGGTTTTTGTTATCTAGGCTGGTTTTCTCTTCAGTTGTGATAGTAGCACTGTTGTGCTCTTTGAAAGTAAGATTTACTGGCATTGGTTATTTCCAGGTCCTATATATTATTCATCTTCCATTTTGCTGAGGGATTTAATTACATCTTATACTATATTTTGTTTGTGTTTATTTCCCTAATTGTTCCACAGAGTAACTAAACCTTTTTCTGTTGCTGATTGGGAGGCTTTATTGTATACTGGATTCCAAGGTTTGTTGTGTTTTTGAGGGCTACCAAAGTCATATTAATACAAGTACAATATCACTTGATTTGTCTGTCAGAAATGTAAGAAAGAGAACTGGGGTAAGTACTGTACCTTTAAGAAGAAGTTTTTCACTGTGGAAACTTAAAATTTCGCTCTGTTGATTACTCATGTCTTGATGTGATTTGTTATAAAGCTGAAGATACACATGTCTGATTTTCTAGTTAATTATTTTATGTGCTATTACATCAACATCAGCATACTCAGACTTTAACAGCAAATATTTTATATTGGCCTTTTTATGTCTTCTGTGTTCAAAACCATGTTTCAGTAGTCTAACAATTCTGAAAGGATGGGGTGACCTACTTAAACCCCATGTTGTCCAGGGCTGTGCAAATGTGATTTCATGTGTTAGCAATCTTATGTAAATATTATGCAGTAAATTCGGAATGTGGAAATTAGGAGAAGGTGTGGAGTTAATAAAAGTATTAGTCAGAGGGCTGAAGAGAGGTTGTCGAGGTGGTTTGGTCATTTAGAGAGGATGAATCAAAGTAGAATGACATGGAATGCGTATAAATCTGTAGAAGGAAGGCAGGGTAGGGGTCTTCCTCGAAAAGGTTGGAGGGAGGGGGTAAAGGAGGTTTTGTGAATGAGGGGCTTGGACTTCCAGCAAGCATGCATAAGTGTGTTAGATAGGAGTGAATGGTGACGAATGGTATTTGGGACCTGACGAGCTGTTGGAGTGTGAGCAGGGTAATATTTAGTGAAGGATTCATATAGTCGGACTTGAGTCCTGGAAATGGGAAGTACAATGCCTGCACTTTAAAGGAGGGGTTTGGGATATTGGCAGTTTGGAGGGATATGTTGTGCATCTCTATACGTATATGCTTCTAAACTGTTGTATTCTGAGCACCTCTGCAAAAGCAGTGATAATGTGTGTGTGTGGTGAAAGTGTTGAATGATGATGAAAGTATTTTCTTTTTGGGGATTTTCTTTCTTTTTTTTGGGTCACCCTGCCTCGGTGGGAGACGGCCGACTTGTTAAAAAAAACTCAATACACAGCTCACTTTCTTTCCTTCATCAATTCTACGGTTAACCTCATCCTTCATAAATCCATCTGCTGACACATCATCTCCCAGATATCTGAAAACATTCACTTCTTCCATACTCCCTCTCTCCAATGTGATAATCAATTTTTCTTTATCTAAATCATTTGATACCCTCATCACCTTACTCTTATCTATGTTCACTATCAACTTTCTACCTTTACACACCTTCCCAGTTTAGATGTCCCTCCAAAATGCCAATATCCCAAACTGTTCCTTTGAAGTGCAGGCACTGTACTTACCATTTCCAGGACTCAAGTCCAGCTACCCAGTTTCCCTGAATCCCTTCACGAACTATTACCCTGTTCACAGTCCAAGAGCTCATCAGGTTCCAAAAAATCATTCGTCTTCATTCACTCCTATCTAACACGCTCATGCATACTTGAAGTTAAGTAATGTGTACGGTATATGAATTTTTTAGGCCTAGCTCTATTGCTCACTTAATATATGATAGTGTAAACATATCAGGTTTTTCTATGCATTTCCAAGTGAAAAATGGCTGTTTTTACTTTACAGTGATTTTCGCTTAACAGCGGTAGCCCGCAACCTAATCTGCTGAATATATAGGGCCCTCCTGTACATGTACTTTGCTCATCAGAGAAAGTGCCATCTTTTCTAAACATGACCCCAATAGTAAATGTGTCTTTTGCTTGAAATTTTGCATAAGCAAAAAAAAGTATTTAGGAAAAAAAAAAAAAAAGTTATGATCAATTGTTGTGCATATAAATTTATAGAGGATATTCAATTATTCAGAGGTGGGAAGCAACTGTGCAGTGCTAAGAATGGGTTCATCCTCCTATGGGTTGAACTCTACACTATGAAACTCAGATGGTGTATTTGATTGCTAATAATGTTAAAAGAGAAGAGTATTTTGTTCTCTTCTAACATTATTATACATTATTAACCATCTAATATGTCATCATCTGAGCTTCACTGGATATAATTAAAGAGAAACTAGTTTTTCTTTTTAAGTCACCCTGTCTTGGTGGGGTATGGCCAGTTTGTTGAAAAAAAAATACATAGGATTATGTTCCTCTTGCTCAAAACTCATACCCACTTTTCAATATTCAAACTCCCATAATGCTAAAATTATATTGTTTTACAGTATTACATAACCAATAAAAGAACATCAAAAACCAATATTAAGAATTCTAATAAACAAGTAGTAATTTACCTTATAGTGTTGAGCCAAGACATGAGCTACCAGAACATTTACAACTTTCATAAAAAATTTAATTAACATTTTATCAAAATTAAGAAGAGTGCATATAGTAGACAACACTTACCTTCAGTTCCTACACTGTCTGGCATTTTGGGTGCAGGTTTGCAATAAAATTACTGCAGAAATCTAGAATGCTAAGTAGCTAACTTATTGCTAAGAATCACTAGTGTAATGGATAGTTGGCAACAGATAGTATAAGACCGAAATTTGAATCCCAAGTAAAAAACAAAATTAAGTTTAAGTTAAGACTTGCATTAACTGACTGAGGTCATAAGCCAATATGCAAGTCATGAAATTCACAGGTTGAGGTACAACTACACAACTATATCCTGGAATTCACATGCTACAAAATGCACAATTCACTTACACTACAGTACAATGTTTTTAACCTTTCGATTATGATTGTGTGAGTGAGGTGAAAGTGTTGAATGATGATGAAAGTATTTTCTTTTCAGGGATTTTCTTTCTTTTTGGGTCACCCTGCCTCGGTGGGAGACGGCCGACTTGTTACAGAAAAAAAAAAAAAATATTATGTATGTATGTATGTATGTATGTATGTATGTATGTATGTATGTATGTATGTATGTATGTATGTATGTATGTATGTATGTATGTATGTATGCATGCATATGCATGCATGCATGCCAGTATGTCTGTCTGTCTTACGAGCCACCTTGTTAGACGTATATTATACTAAAAAATTCCACCGGCTTCAAATCAAGCAGAAGAAAGCTGGTTGGCCCACATGTGAGAGAATGGGTCTGGTCAGTGTGCACCATATAAAAAAAATCCTTCAGCATGCAATGCATGAGAAAAAAAAAACTCCAACTTTTTTTTTTTTTTTATTAAAACACCGACTTTGTGGTGTATTTTCATATAGTATTTATGGTTGTATTCTCGTTTTCTTGGTCTCATTCGATAGAACAGAAAACATATTATAGAAATAGTGGGTGATTTTGATTGGTTTTATTATGAAAAGAACCTAGAAATGGAGCTCAAAGTAGGGGAAATGTTTGATTTTTGCCGATGTTCAAAAGTAAACAAATGTCATTGTCCAATAAATATCCAACTACCCATTCTAATATGCAGTCATGAATGGGTTGACATTATTTATACAATTATTACAATATTGCAGTAGTCTGCATAACAGTAAATCTTCTATTTTTTGTTTGAATACAAATTCAAAATAGCAAGCAAGAGTAATATCAGAGGGGCCTGGAGATGTGACTGATGAACAAAGAAAATGTTATTTTAGAGCCAGGAATGTCTGCATTGTTCATTCTGGACCCTATTTTGAAATTGGTATATTTTTTATTTTGTGTGAAATTGGCCAAATTGCAAATTTCTGATCATGTTATTGGATAGTTGAAAGTGGTAAATGGGCAGTTTCTTGTACTCAATCGATAGAACAAATGGAGTTCTAAAGAAATAGCTATGAGTTTGGTCGACTGGAACAATGGAATTAGCCGAAAATAGGGCTCAAAATGGGCGAAATCGCCAATTCATAAATATCGCCGTAAGTTCTGTAAGTTTTGCATCAAATTTTGTTCTTTTGGTGTCATTACCATCGGGAAAAGATTCTCTATCATTTCTCAAGAAAAAATTAATTTTTTTTTTTTCAAAAAATTTTCGACAGCAGAAGACACCTCAGGATTTGGGGTTTTGACAGACAAGGGGTTATTTAAGGTGACTTCACTTTTTTTTTTAACTGGTACCCATTTTCTTTCTGCTTGGCACATTACAGTTAAATTGAATACTAAACATAAAATTTCATTCAAATTGTGCTTATTTTTTCTTATCAATGCCAACTGTAATCAGATTTGATTAGATTTTTTTAAATTTAGCTATGTACATGTTTTTCTTTCTTTTCAACATGTCGGCCATCTCCCACCAAGGCAGGGCGACCCAAAAAAGAAAACACTTTCACTATCATTCACACACAATCACTGTCTTTGCAAAAGTGCCCAGATGTGACAGTTTAGATGTTACTCCATACAGCCAATATCCCAAACCCCTCCTCTAAGATTCAAGTCTGGCTAATTGGTTTCCCTGAATCCATCAACAAAATATTACCCTGCTCACACTCCAACAGCTTGTCAGGTCTCCATTCACTCGTATCTAACATGCTCACACATGCCTGCTGCATGTCTAAAGCCCCTTTCACTTGCACACAACCTCTTTTACCCCCTCGCTCTCCATCCTTTCCTAGGATGACACCTACCCACCTCCCCTCAGCTACAGATTTATACACCCTTCAAGTCATCCTATTTTGCTCCAACCTCTCTAAATGACCAAACCACCTCAACAACCCCTCTGAATAAAACTTTTAGTAACTCTACACCACCTTCTAATTTCCACACTATGAATTCTGTGCAAAATATTTACACCACACATTGCTCTTAGCCACATCATCATCACTGCTTCCAGCCTCCTCCTCACTGCAACATTCACAACCAATGCTTTACACCCCACACAAGAGTATTGGTACCATTATACCCTCGAACACTCCCTTCTTTGCTTCTATGGATAATGCTTTTTGTCTCCACAGATACCTCAATGCACCTTTTTTATCTCTATCAATTCAATGGTTAACCTTGTCCTTCATAATTCCATCTGCTGACAAATCTACTTCCAATATATGAACAAATTCACTTCTTCCATACTTCCTCCATCCAAAGTGACATCCAATTTTTCTTTACCTTTACTCATCTGATACCCTCATCACCTTTCTCTTATCTTTTACATTCACTTTCAACTTTCTTCCCTTACACACCCTCCCAAACTTGTCCACTAACCTTAGCAATTTCTCTTTAGAATCTCCCAAAGGACAGTATCAGCAGCAAAAATTTACTGTGTCTACTCCCATTTGTATTTCATTCCCCATAATTTAATCCTGCCCCTCTCCCCAACACCCTAGAATTTACTTCTTTTACAACCCCATTTACAATTTTTTTTTTCAACAAGTCGGCCGTCTCCCACCGAGGCAGGGTGACCCAAAATGAAAGAAAATCCCCAAAAAGAAAATACTTTCATCATTCAACACTTTCACCTCACTCACACATAATCACTGTTTTTGCAGAGGTGCCCAGAATGCAACAGTTTAGAAGTATGTATGTATAAAAATACACAATACATCCTTCCCAACTGCCAATATCCCAAACCCCTTCTATAAGAGTGCAGGCATTGTACTTCCCATTTCCAGGACTCAAGTCCAGCTATATAAAATAACCAGTTTCCCTAAATCCCTTCACTAAATATTACCCTGCTCACACTCCTACAGCTCGTCAGGTCCCAAATACCACTCGTCTCCATTCACTCGTATCTAACACGCTCACGCACGCTTGCTGGAAGTGCAAACCCCTCACCCACAACACCTCATTTACCCCCTCCCTCCAACAAACAAACATGGTGACATCTCACATCCCTGTCAAAGGCCCACTCCCACTCTTTTTTTACACCTTATTCTATATAAAAAAAACAGGTAGTGACAAATTAATATACTCTTGTATTACTTGGCCACTTAGTTATAAATTGCTATAGAGTCATGTTTTACAGAAGTAACAGTGCCAGATGCTTATCATTCATATGGTAAGCTTTCTAAGCTATAATAATTTTTACAGAATGAAATGCATAGTGGGAAATATGACAAAAGAAGAAGACGAAGACGAAAGTTCTTTGTTTTTAATGTATCTTCTGGTGTATTAAAAATCAGTTAAAAAGTGTGCTTACCTTCTATTGTGCTAATAGTCGTTGAGGCAGTGGGAAACATGAGGCCAGTATCCCGCACCTCATCAAATCGTGTCATAAGTGCTGGAAGTCTGAAGGTAAAAGAATATTGTATATAATTACTGGCATCCAATAATTAAACAAGACAGAAAAAACACTATTTCTATTTTATCAAGTCACTGAACAACAGATGAATAAACATTACATAAAAGTTAGAAAAAACACTGTACATGAGTCTGGCATTTACACTCAAGAGAAAATGAAGTTTGAAATAAAGAAATACGTACTTTAGAAAGGATAAATTGTAAGCGGTAAAAACAAGCAGCATTGAATGTGAGAGATGGTGAATTATGTAATATGAAGTACTACATTTAAGTATACGATAAACTTAAATTCTACACTACTGTCTTTTGCAACAGGAACATTATAACTACTGAGTTGGAAGAAAATGAAATTTATAATTTAAAATTTCAACTAACTAAAAACAATCAGCCATTAGTAATTATTCTTTCTTTCAACATACCGGCTATATCCCATCGAGGCAGAGTGGCCCAAAAAGAAAAATGAAAGTCTTTCGTTTTAAATTTAGTAATGTATACAGGAGGAGGAGTTACTACCCCCTTGCTCTCAGCAATTTAGTCACCTCTTATGACAAGCATGGCTTATGGAGGATGAATTCTGTTCCACTTCCCGGTGAATAATGTTTAAAAGTAAGATTGGAAATGCGCACACTGTAATAAGAGATTCGATATCGAGGAAATCACTACCAGAGTAAACAATGGGCAATGTTAAAGTAAGTAATGTACTGTACAGTTTTGAACTAAAACAATAATGAAAATTAACACAGGTTCAAAACTATAAGAATGTGAAAAATGTTTTTCAATATTTTACCACCTTCGAGAATATAATTAATGATAAATAACTGACACATTAACTGTAGAAACTCCAAGACCTCAAGGAAAACATTTTCATAATCTTCCTGATTTAATCCAACCACCTAATCCTTGCAATTAGACAATGAAGATAACAGGGTAGTTTTGTAATCTTTGAGACACCTTTCTCTTTTTATTTTCACAATTGAATTATGCACAAGTACAAATGAGGTGCATTCCTGGAAATCATTCATTATTCAAGCATTTAGAACCTGGAACCTACTTTCTCTGAGACAACTATGTTATAATCAATGGGGAGTTCCTAAGTCATAATATTCTGTACACATTATCCAACTTGCTGTTGGAGTGTGAACACGCACTTAACTTCATGTGTCATCCAATGTTATTCAAATTAACCAGATAGCCTCACCTGCCTAAGGGTAATGTGTGGTGTAAATATTATGCAGAGAATTGTGTGGAAATTAGATGGAGGTGTGGAGTTACTACAAGTATGAGTCAAAAGGGCTAAAGAGGGGTTGTTGAGGTGATTTGGTCATTTAGAGAGAATGGATCAAAGTAGAATGACATGGAGAGCATATAAATCTGTAGGGAAAGGAAGGAGGGGTAGGGGTTGTCCTTAAAAAGGTTGGAGGGAGGGGGTAAAGGAGGTTTTGTGGGCAAGGGGCTAGGACTTCCAGCAAGCGTGTGTGAGAGTGGTAGATACGAGTGAATGGAGACGAATGGTTTTTGAACTTGACAAGATGTTGGAGTGTGAGCAGGGTAATATTTAGTGAAGGAATTCAGGGTAACCAATTATAGATTTAGCTGGACTTGAGTCCTGGAAATAGGAAATACAATGCCTGCACTTTAAAGGAGGGGTCTGGGATATTGACAGTTTGGAGGGACTTCTAAACTGTCATATTTGAGCGCCTCTGCAAAGACAGTGATTATGTATGAGGTAAAGTGTTGAATGATGATGAAAGTATTTTCTTTCTTTTTGGGTAACCCTGCCTCGGTGGGAGACAGCGGACTTGTAGAGGGGGAAGGGGGAGGGGGGGGGGGGGGGAGAGAGAGAGAGAGAGAGAGGAGAGGGGAGAGAGAGAGAGAGAAAAGAGAGAGAGAAAAGAGAAAAGAGAGAGAGAGAGAGGGGGAGAGAGACAGAGAGAGAAGAGAGGGGACAGGAAGAGAGAGACAGACAAAAGGAGAAGAGGAGAAGAAGACAGACAGAGAGACGACAGACAGAGACAGACAGACAGACAGAGAGACAGACAAGAGAGAGACAGAGAGACAGACAGACAGAGACAGACAGACAGAGAGACAGACGACAGACAGGAGAGACAGAGAGAGAGACAGAGAGAGAGACAGAGAGAGACAGAGAGAGGAGAGAGAGAGAACAGAGAGAGAGAGAGAGAGAGACAGAGAGAGAGAGAGAGAGAGACAGAGAGAGAAGAGGGGAGGGGGGAGAGAGAGAGAGAGAGAGAAAAGAGAGAGAGAGAGAGACAGAGAAAAGAGAGAGAGACAGAGAGACAGAGAGAGACAGAGACAGAGAGAGAGAGAGAGAGGAGGAGAGGAAGAGAGAGGAGGAGGGAGGAGAGGAGAGAGAGAAGAAAGAGAGAAGAAGAGGGGAGAGAGAGAGAGGAGAGGACAGAAAGAGAGAGAGAGAGAGAGAGAGAGAGAGAAGGGGAGAGAGAGAGAGAGAGGGGAGGGGAGGGGAGAGAGAGAGACAGAGAGAGAGAGACGAGAGAGAGAGAGAAGAGAGAGACAGAGAGAGAGACAGAGAGAGAGAGACAGACAGAGAGAGAGAGAGAGACAGAGAGAGAAAGAGAGAGACAGAGAGAGACAGAGACAGACAGACAGAGACAGAGACAGACAGAGAGACAGAGAGAGAGAGAGAGAGAGAGAGAGAGAGAGAGAGAGAGAGAGAGAGGGAGACAGAGAGAGAGACTCACTACTTTGTGATCGTCAATATGGCTTCAGGAAAGGTTACTCTGCTGCTGATCTGTTGTTTAAACCTCCCCACTAAGTGGCACCAGTCACTGGATGAATCCGAAGTCAGCTGTGTGGTAGCACTGGACATTGCTGGCGCTTTCGACCGGGTGTTGCACCAGGGCCTCTTAGCAAAACTTCAAGCACTGGGAATTGCAGGCTCTACGCTGTCTCCTCAGTGATTACCTTCATGGTAGATCTCTAAGTGTAGTTCTCAATGGAACGGAATCAGCAAGACATCCTATTGGGGCAAGTGTTCCACAAGGAAGCGTGCTGGGACCATTGTTATGGAATGTCTACTTCAACAACCTTCTTCATCTCATCCCAGAATCACATGCATATGCAGATGACTGCACACTGACATTCATTTATCCAAGAGAAGAAATGCCAGCTGCTATAAGCTACATCAATCACCAGCTGAGAGCTATATCAGCTTGGGGAAATGGATGCCAAGTAACATTTGCACCTGAGAAAACGCAAATGATGATCGTCTCTAGGTACCATGATGGTAATGCTGGTGCAGTAGTAAGGATGAATGGGAGGGTGTTGGCACCTGGAGAAGAAGTTGATATCCTTAGGGTGAAATTTGACTCCAAACTAACCATGAAGAACCATGTTGTAAATCTTGCAAACAAGGCAGCCAGGAAGCTTACAGCACTTCACTGTATCTCGCATCTACTTGACAGTAGGGGTTGCAAGATTCTGTACGAGGCACAAGTACGCTCGCACCTTGAGTATGCTCCACTTTCTTGGTTTGCCTGCCCCCCCCCCCCCATCTGTGACTGCTTGACAGAGTAGAGAACAGAGCAAGACGTCTCATCTCTCGCCTGGACCCATCCTAGATAGATCTGTCATTTCAGCAGAGCCTTCAACATAGGAGGGATGTGGGTGGCCTTACTGTTATGTACAAGGCCAATATTGTTAAAGTATCACACTTGGATCCACTTCGATGACAGCGTGAAACAAGCTTTTATGCCACAAGATGGGCAGAAAGCAGCAACTTCACTCTGGCTGTACCCTTCTCCAGAACTTCACTCCATCTGAGATCCTATATACCCAGGATGACTCGAGTATGGAACACATTCGTACAGCATAATGATGTCAACGAGATAAAGTTAGTTGATAAAATGAAAATGCTGGCCCACAGAGGGCTCCAACTTCATCCTGTTCCTTACTTGTATGTCTCATAACAATAAAAATGCTTTCAAATGAGCTGATGTGGGTAACAGCTCTTAGCTTGCCAATAAAGTTAGGAATCCTTAACCTGTAAATAGCTTGTCAATAAAGCTAGGGATCCTTAACCTTGTCAAACCCTGTGTAAAAAAAAGAGAGAAAGAGAAGAGGAGAGAAGAGAGAGAGAAGAGAGAGAGAGAGACAGAGAGAGAGAAGAGAGAGAGAGAGAGAGAGAGACAGAAGAGAGAAGACAGAGAGAGAGAAGAGAAGAGAAGAGAGACAGAGAGAGAGACAGAGAACATCACAAAGAAAGGCGAAAGGCAACGAGGAACCTAAAACAGAGATGAGATTGTAAAGCAGAGACTTACTGATAGAGACACAAGAGCAACCTTGAGAAGAGGGATGTAGAAAAAGTTTACATTTAGTATGAAAGCAAACAGAGAAGAGAAAGTATAGTAGACCAAACCTGAAGGATAGAGGCAGAGAGAGTGGATGTTGCAGGAGGATAGGCTGGAGGAGTGGACATGTCAGTCGAGGGCAATCCGGAGGAAATAAATGACAGAATCTTAGTTGGAGATTAGGAGAGGTGTGGGATGAAAAACTTTTACAGAGGACTTTTGAGGGTTCAAAGTTTGGACAATTGTAGAAGGGTGGGATCAAAAATGACTTCAGAGTGTATAAAGCATAGAAGGAAGTGGGAGGGGTATGGTCTACAAACTTGAGATGGGTAAAGGAGGTTTGTGGACTGTGGCATTGGATTAGGCGTGGAGCGTGAGCATGTTGATGGAATGGGACAAATGTGGTATTAAGATGATGTCTGTTGAAGTTAAAGGAAGGTATTTTGGGGATTACAAGAACATACCAGAGGGCGGAGTGTTCCTGAAATGTTGAAAGTACAGTAGGGCTGCACTCGAAACAGGATGATTCGAATTTAAAACGATAGTGGAAGGTGCCGGTAAGGTGTGGAAAGGTTGGAGATGGTAAGATTGCTTTTTCGTGGCACATGGCCTTGGTGCAAAGGCTGTGTGTATAAAAATATGCAGGGGCCACTAATGACATCGCACAAGATGTCTGTTGAATCTTAATCAATGGTACCATGATGAACGGTAGAAAACGCTGAGTCGGACCATGTTCCTTTGGTGATAGAAAGTACGTTGTGTGTGTGCGTGTGTTTGTTCACCTAATTGAAATTCGGTTGCAGGGGTTGAGATGGCTCCTGGCCATGCATCTGCACTGATATAAAGTTCCTTTCGCCCCTGCTCCTGAGCTTTATTCAAACTTTGATCTTAAAGCTATGTGAATCTGTCTCCACTACAAATGCTAGACTATCCACTTCCATGAAACTCTATGAGTTAGAGAGAGAGAGAGAGAGAGAGAGAGAGAGAGAGTAGAGAGAGAGAGAGAGAGAGAGAGAGAGAGTGAGAGGAGATGAGAGAGAGAGAGAGAGAGAGAGTGAGAGAGAGAGTGAGAGAGAGTGAGAGTGAGAGAGAGTGAGAGAGAGGAGAGAGTGAGAGAGAGTAGAGTGAGAGAGTGAGAGAGAGAGAGTGAGAGAGAGAGTGAGAGAGTGAGAGAGAGTGAAGAGAGTGAGAGAAGGAGAGAGTGAGAGAGAGTGAGTGAGAGTGAGAGAGAGTGAGTGGAGAGAGTGAGAGTGAGAGAGAGTGAGAGAGTGAGACAGAGTGAGAGAAGTGAGAGTGAGAGAGAGAGTGAGAGAGAGTGAGAGAGAGTGAGAGAGAGTGAGAGAGAGTGAGATGAGAGAGAGAGTGAGAGAGAGTGAGAGTGAGAGAGTGAGAGAGAGTGAGAGAGAGGAAAAGAGTGAGAGAGAGAGAGAGAGAGAGAGAGAGAGAGAGAGAGAGAGAGAGGAGAGAGTGCGGTGTGAGTGTGAGTGTGGAGTGTGAGTGTGAGTGTTGTGTGTGTGTGTGTGTGTGTTTGTGTGTGTGTGTGTGTGTGTGTGTGTGTGTGTGTTTTTCCACTATTTCTTGGATATTACCGAGTCCCTCAATTGTTGTAGGTGTTTCAGATTTTTCTATCTCTATTATGTACATGGTTTAGGCCCAGTCAAAGCATTTTCTATTTTGAACATTATAATCACACAAGATGTATTTATAATATGTTTGACAATTAGATGGCACTGTGGAATTAAACCCTACAATGACACAAAAAATGAACATTTTCAATATAAATAGAAAGATGATAGAGGTAGTAAATACTAGGAAGGTCCTAAGCTGGTAAATCATGAGGTAAAGTAGTTCACAATAATAAGATGAAGGTTAAAATTAGAAGACCGACATAAAATTTGATGAATTGCCTTCAATAAATTTAGAACTGGGGCAAAAGTGTTAACAGTGTATCTTGATGCAAGCAAAACAAAATGAATTGTTGGGTCTGAAATAAAACTTTATACATGTAAATGTATATATGAGGTATTGGGAAGATGGAGGGAATATTTTGAGGAATTGTTATATGTTGATGAAGATAGGGAAGCTGTGTATAGGGCAAGGAGGAATAACCCCATTGTAGGAGTGAGGAAGGCAAATTTGTGAGGTTGGGAAGTTCGTGAGACAGTAAAACGTAAATTGAAAGGGGGTAAAGGCAGGGATGGGATGGGATAAATCGAAATGTTTAAGCAGGTGGGAGAATAGTTTTGGAGTGGTGGTGCAATTATATATAAATAATTTATGTTGAGGGAAGGTACCTGGGCATTGCAGAGGAGCATGCATAGTCCTTTGAAAAAGGCAAAGGAATAAAAGAAGTGCAAAAATTATAGGGATAAGTCTGTTGAGTATACCTGGTAAAGTGTATGGTAGAGTTATTATTGAAAGAATTAAGAGTAAGACGGAGAATAGGAAGCAGATGAACAAGGAGGCTTTAGAAAGGTAGGGGTGGTGTGACCAGGTGTTTACAGTGAAACATATAAGTGAACAGTATTTAGATAAGGCTAAAGAGGTCTTTGTGGCATTTATGGATTTGGAAAAGGCGTATGACAGTGTGGATAGGGGGGCAATGTGGCAGATGTTGCAGGTGTATGGTGTAGGAGGTAGGTTACTGAAAGCAGTGAAGAGTTTTTACGAGGATAGTGAGGCTCAAGTTAGAGTATGTAGGAAAGAGGGAAATTATTTCCCAGTAAAAGTAGGCCTTAGACAAGGATGTGTGATCTCACCGTGGTTGTTTAATATATTTATAGATGGGGTTGTAAGAGAAGTAAATGCGAGGGTCTTGGCAAGAGGTATGGGGTTAAAAGATACAGAATCACACTTAAAGTGGGAGTTGTCACAGTTGCTCTTTGCTGATGACACTGTGCTCTTGGGAGATTCTGAAGAGAAGTTGCAGAGATTGGTGGATGAATTTGGTAGGGTGTGCAAAAGAAGAAAATTAAAAGTGAATACAGGAAAGAGTAAGGTTATGAGGATAACAAAAAGATTAGGTGATGAAAGATTGGATATCAGATTGGAGGGAGAGAGTATGGAGGAGGTGAATGTATTCAGATATTTGGGAGTGGACATGTCAGTGGATGGGTCTATGAAAGATGAGGTGAATCATAGAATTGATGAGGGGAAAAGGGTGAGTGGTGCACTTAGGAATCTGTGGAGACAAAGAACTTTGTCCTTGGAGGCAAAGAGGGGAATGTATGAGAGTATAGTTTTACCAACGCTCTTATATGGGTGTGAAGCATGGGGGATGAATGTTGCAGCGAGGAGAAGGCTGGAGGCAGTGGAGATGTCATGTCTGAGGGTAATGTATGGTGTGAATATAATGCAGAGAATTCGTAGTTTGGAAGTTAGGAGGAGGTGCGGGATAACCAAAACTTTTGTCCAGAGGGCTGAGGAAGGGTTGTTGAGGTGGTTCAGACATGTAGAGAGAATGGAGCGAAACAGAATGACTTCAAGAGTGTATCAGCCTGTAGTGGAAGGAAGGCGGGGTAGGGGTCGGCCTAGGAAACGTTGGAGGGAGGGGGTAAAGGAGGTTTTGTGTGCGAGGGGCTTGGACTTCCAGCAGGCATGCGTGAGCGTGTTTGATATGAGTGAATGGAGACAAATGGTTTTTAATACTTGACGTGCTGTTGGAGTGTGAGCAAAGTAACATTTATGAAGGGGTTCAGGGAAACCGGCAGGCCAGACTTGAGTCCTGGAGAAGGGAAGTACAGTGCCTGTACTCTGAAGGAGGGGTGTTAATGTTGCAGTTTAAAAACTGTAGTGTAAAGCACCCTTCTGGCAAGACAGTGATGGAGTGAACGATGGTGAAAGTTTTTCTTTTTCGGGCCACCCTGCCTTGGTGGGAATCAGCCAGTGTGATAATAATAATAAATAACATGTAAATGTCAAAGAATGAATGTAACATCCAAACTATACAGGTCTGCATTTAGGGTTTGGAATGTAGTTATTTACCCGGATAAAAGGCAAAACAATTTAAAGATAAATCAGTTCACTACCTCAAACTTCTAGTCAATTAAATATTTCAGCTGAGTCTTAGGGTTGTGATCATTATTAAACTTACTTTGCAGGTGGAATATTGTGTTTCTTTGTCAAATCTGCTCTGAGTCTTTCACCATAATGTTTATAACACTCTACCAGAGTGTTGAAGGCGCAATCTCTCACCATCGCAGTTGGATCAGACAGAAGCTTAACAATATGTGGGATGAGGCGCGAAACTGTCACTGAGGATGCACCATGACTGAAAGGTTAAAGAATTAATTTTAATACAAAGATTACTTTTTCCACAAGTGCAAAAATTATGAACAATTAATAATCAATGAAAAGAAAAATTTCTGTTGAAATGAAATAGTAGTAAAGGTGAGGATTTAGAGCATAAAGTATTCAGATATTGAAAATATTTAATAATAGCAGTATCCAAAAAAAATAAAAAACTACAGTATTCTTTAATAAACAACAAAATGAAAAATGAAAAATAAACTTCTAACAATTTACTGTTAAATAAATTAAACAAATATCTCAGAAATTTTTGTTAATGTTGGGTATTTCATATCCAGCACTAATAAAAATTGGGTTTTTTTAATAAATAATATCAAAGGAAGAATTTTTCCTGGTAGTAAGCATCTATTTCTAATTTGCACATTATAAATCATTATGAAAATAGGCTATATGATCTAGGTCAAAAATAATACTGTTACTGCAGAAAAGTTTGAGCTTAATTTTATTTTTGTTTTGCAAAATCATACACAGCATGTCACCATAGGGGTGACATAGATGGGGGTTGTAAAAGAAGTAAATGCTAGGGTGTTGGGGAGAAGGGTTGGATTAAATTATGGGATCTCAAATACAAAATGAGAGTTGACACAGTTACTTTTTGCTGATGATACTGTGCTTTTGGGGGATTCTAAAGAAAAGTTGCCAAGATTAGTGGACAAGTTTGGGACGGGGTGTAAAGGTAGAAAGTTGAAAGTGAACATAGATAAGAGTAAGGTGTTGAGGGTATCAAACGATTTAGATAAAGGAAAATTGGATATTACATTGGAGGGAGGGAGTATGGAAGAAGTGAACGTTCTCAGATACAGTGGACCCCCAGCCTTACGATATTAATCCGTTCCTGAGAGCTCATCACAAGCCGAAATTACAGTTAGCCAAATTAATTTTCCCCTTAAAAAATAATGGAAATCAAATTAATCCGTTCCTGACACCCCAAAGTATGAAAAAAAAAAATTTACCACATGAAATATTAATTTTAATACACACAAACTGAAGACATGCACAATTACTACTCTACTAAGAATAGAATACATGACACTTACCTTTATTGAAGATCTGGTGATGATTGATGGGATGGGAGGAGGGGAGTGTGTGGAAGTTATTGTTTAGAAGGGGAATCCCCTTCCATTAGGACTTGAGGTAGCAAGTCCTTTCCTGGGGTTACTTCCTTTCTTCTTTTAACCCTTTCAGGGTCCGTCCCGTAGATCTACGGCTTTACGTTCAGGGTCCAAACCGTAGATCTACGCCATGAGCTCAGCTCACTCTGATAAACTGTGAGTGGTACATTTGGGCCTAGATATGAGAGAATACATCTATGTGGTATGTGTGCACCACATAAAACAGATCCTGCAGCACACTGTGTATAATGAGAGAAAAAAAATGAAATCATGATTTTTCGATTAAAACAGCAACTTTGCAGTGTTTTTTCGTATGTTTTTTATAGTTGTATTTGCGATTTCTTGGTCTCATTTGATAGAATGGAAGACATATTACAGAAATAGAGATGATTTTGATTGGTTTTAGCATTGGAAATGGCTTGAAACTGAGCTCAAAGTAGCGGAAATGTTAAATTTTTGCCGATATTCAAGAGTAAACAAACGACCTCACACGTCTAATACACATCAGCTGGTGGGTCTAATATACATTCACAAATATGGTGATGATATTTATACAATTATTACAGTATTGCATAACAATAAATCTTCTATTTTTTTGGTGTTAATAAAAATTCATTATGTGAATAAAAAATCAAAATGGAATTTATTTGTAAAGCCTCAAAACATAACTAATGAACAGAGGAAATGTTAGTTTAGTGCAAGGAATGCCTACATTGTTCATTCTGGACCCTATTTTGAAATTGGAATATTTTGAACTTTGTGTTAAATTGGCCAAATTAACAATTTCCGATCACTTTATTTTGTAGTTGAAACAGTTGACTTGGCGATTTCTTGTGCTCAATCGATAGAATAGAAGTAATACTAGTGAAATAGCTAAGAATTTGGTTGATTGGAATAATGTAATTGGCCTAAAATGGGAGTCAAAGTCGGCAAAATCGCCGATTCGTAAATATCGCTGACACATCAAAATTCGCGAGAGCATAATTTCAGTCAATTTTCCACCAAATTTCGTACTTTTTGTTTTATTACCTTCACAAAAAGATTCTCTACGATTTCATAAGAAAAAATAACAAATTTTTTTTTTTTTGAAAATTCTTGGACACTGGTGCGTGACTCCAGATTTGGGCCTTGGACCCTGAAATGGGTTAATGCCACTAGGAGCAGCTTGAGAGTCACTGGATCTCTGTTGCACAACAAATCTGTCCATAGAGCTCTGTACCTCCTGTTCCTTTAAGACTTTTCTAAAAATGGGCCATGACATTGTCATTGTTCAGGTTGCCAACACGGCTTGCAGTAGCTGTGTCAGGGTGATTTTCATCCGTAAAGGTTTGCAGTTCAACCCACTTTGCACACATTTCCTTTATCACTTTTTTTAATTCCATACTAATTCTCACCCTTTTTACCACAGGGATGGCACTAGAAGCTTTCTTGGGGTCCATGGTGACTTATTTTGCAGTTACAAGCACTAAAAACACTGGGATAATGTGAAATGTACCGAATATATGAGTAAATGCGATCACACTGGCTGGCTTGTAAACACTGGCGCTGAGGCCACATGTGGGACACACCCCGGACGAATCACGTAAGGCGAGTTTATCGTGAGGCGAGGCAAATTTTTTGTGTTCAAATGTTTCGTATGGCAGATTTAACGTAATGCGATGCGTTCGTAAGGCGGGGGTCCCCTGTATTTGGGAGTTGCCTTGTCAGCGGATGGGTTTATGAAGGATGAGGTTAACGATAGAATTGATGAAGGAAAAAAAGTGAGTGTTGCATTGAGGTATCTGTGGAGACAAAGAATGTTATCCATGGAGGAAAAGAAGGTAATGTACAAGAGTACAGTGGTGCCAACACTCTACGGGTATGAAGCATGGGTTGTAAATGCTACAGCGAGGAGGTGGCTCGAGGCAGTCATGTTGTGTCTAAGGGCAATATGTAAGGCAAATATTATGCAGAAAATTCATAGTGTAGAAATTAGGGGGTAGTGTGGAGTTACTAAAAGTATTAGTCAGAGGGCTGAAGAGGGGCTGCTGAGGTGGTTTGATCATTTAGAGAATGTAACAAAGTAGAATGACTTCAAGAGCATATAAATCTGTAGGGGACAGAAGGCGGGTAGAAGTCGGCCCCGAAAATGTTGGAGGGAGAGGGTATTTGTGTATCGTTCCAGTCACGGTATTGTGCCTTTTTTTGTTATTTATGGGTTTGGGATATTGACAGTTTGGAGGGACTTCTAAACTGTCATATCTGAGTGCCTCTGCAAAGACAGCGATTATGTATGAGCAAAGTGAAAGTGTTGAATCATGATGAAAGTACTTTCTTTTTGGGGATTTTTTCTTTTTGGTCGCCCTGCCTCGGTGGGAGGAAATGGCCGACTTGTTAAAATAAAAAAAAGTGCATACTGGGAAATGTCAGAGTGAACAACTGTAACTAAATAAGAAAGATAAATTAGCAGGGGCTTGAACGAGTGGCTACATGTGCATATATACAGCATGCTATCTACTGAGCCATGTTGGTTACAATAGGAAGACTGGCAACCTATCATTCATTATGACTTTCCCAAGTACATACTGCACACGAGGATAATGAAGCCACCCATTTCACTATGCAGCTGGTAACATTAGTTGAAAAATATAAGCCATGAGATATATTTTGATGGAAGTAATTACATTACATGTGTTAAATGTATTTTATATGAAATTCCACCCCACAATTTTTACAAATTTTCAATAGACACGTGTTAAAAATGGTTGGAATTGACAAATTTTTTTTATAAAATGTAACCATGTTTGATATCAAAATCACAAAAGTATTTCTATCCAAATTTTAAAAAAGAAACCACAATCACCTATAGCTAACAGCTTTTCCCTATTCTATTTTTAAATTATAGGCTTACAGAAGAAATTAATTTGTTGCTAGGTCAATTACACTTTCTTCAGTTTTTGGGCGCCACATCCTAAATTTTATCAAAACAAATTCAGGTCAATACAGTACTTCAACAAACTTTTAGGCTATATAATTTGTGTTAATCACAAGCATTCAGACTAAATGACATAAGATAAAGCAACAAAAAGTACAACCAAAGGTGACTAATTTACAATGTAAACCTTAAAACTTATATTACTTACTTGGTCAGAGTATTCTGAAGACAAGTCATAACTTCCTCTCTTACTTTGCCATTCTTATGTGAAAAGGCAGGCATAAGCCTATCAAACATACTATTTGGAGACAACACATGGTCCATCAAAGTGGAGAGTAATAGTTGAGCCTTTTCTCTAACTGCATCTTTACTGTCACCTGAAATTAAATTATCATTCGACATAAAATTCATTTTATGTTGTTTTCCAACTGCATATTGCATCATATTACATGGAACAGTTGTTAGATAATTTTTAAAAAAGTTTCAGTTATCTTGTTCTGGTTGACATTTTTTTACTTTATTATATTTTATATTTTATATACTACTTTATTATATTTTATATAATATACATAGTGGGTCAAAAGCAGGTTTACACCTCCAATACTGCTTTAGTACTGAAATACTGGTTTGGAATAATTAAACTGAAAACATGAACAAATGGTGAAACAACTGTAAGCCTACTTTTGGCCCACCTTGTATAGCTACTGTACAGAAGATATGCTGCAACCTTAAGAGTTGTCTGCTAATTTGGGGATTAAAGATAAATATTACTAAGTACAGTGGACCCCCCAGTATTCGATAAATCTGGTATTCGATGTATTATATCGCAAAAATTTTGCCTCGGTATCCGATCGAAAACCCAGTATTCGATGCAATTCGTACGAGACGTGTCCACGTGTGGCCTGAACTGCCCCGTGTGTGCCAGTGTTTACAAGCCAGCCAGTGTGCGCGCATCTAAGGATACATTCGGTACATTCCACATTATCACTGTTTTTGGTGCTTTTTTCTGCAAAATAAGTCACCATGGGCTCCAAGAAAGCTTCTAGTGCCAACCCTTCGAGAAAAAAGGTGCTAATGACTATTGAAATGAAGAGAGAGATAATTGCAAAGTACGAAAGTGGAGTGCGTGTGTCGGAGCTGGTCAGGTTGTATAATAAACCCCAATCAACCATCTCTACTGTAGTGACCAGGAAAACGGCAATCAAGGAAGCTGTTCTTGCAAAAGGTGCAACTGTGATTACGAAACAGCGACCGCAAGTGTTAGAAAATGTTGAGAGACTGTTATTGGTGTGGATAAATGAAAAACAGATAGCAGGAGATAGCATCTCTCAAGCGATCATTTGTGAAAAGGCTAGGCAGTTGTATGACGATTTGGTAAAGAAATTGCCTGCAACTAGTGCTGATGTGAGTGAATTTAAGGCCAGCAAAGGTTGGTTTGAAAGATTTAAGAATCGTAGTGGCATACATAGTGTGATTAGGCATGGTGAGGCTGCCAGTTCGGACCAAAAAGCAACTGAAATATTTGTGAAGGAATTCAAGGATTACATAGACAGTGAAGACTTGAAACCTGAACAAGTGTTTAATTGCGACGAAACAGGCCTGTTTTGGAAGAAAATGCCAAGCATGACCTACATTACTCAGGAGGAAAAGGCACTCCCAGGACATAAGCCTTTGAAAGACAGGCTTACTCTGTTGATGTGTGCCAATGGTAGTGGTGATTGCAAAGTGAAGCCTTTATTGGTGTATCACTCTGAAACTCCCAGAGTGTTCAGGAAAAACAATGTCCTCAAGGCTAATTTGTGTGTGCTGTGGAGGGCAAACAGTAAGGCATGGGACACTAGGGACTTTTTCTATGACTGGTTACACCATGCATTTGCCCCCACTGTGAAAAATTACCTAATTGAAAAGAAATTAGACCTTAAGTGCCTCCTGGTATTAGACAATGCCCCTGGTCATCCTACAGACTTGGCAGAGCGACTTTCTGGGGACATGAGCTTCATTAAGGTCAAGTTTTTGCCTCCTAATACCACTCCTCTCCTGCAGCCCATGGACCAGCAGGTCATTTCCAACTTCAAGGAACTGTACACAAAAGCTATGTTTCAAAAGTGCTTTGTAGTGACCACAGAAACTCAACTGACTCTAAAAGAGCTTTGGAAGGATCACTTTAATATCCTCAATTGTATAAACCTTATAGGTATGGCTTGGGAGGGAGTGACTAAGAGGACCTTGAACTCTGCTTGGAAAAAACTGTGGCCAGAATGTGTAGACAAAAGGGATTTTGAAGGATTTGAAGCTAACCCTGAGAAGCCTATACCAGTTGAGGAATCCATTGTGGCATTGGGGAAGTCCTTGGGGTTGGAGGTTAGTGGGGAGGATGTGGAAGAGTTGGTGGAGGAGGACAATGAAGAACTAACCACTGATGAGCTGCTAGATCATCTTCAACAGCAAGAGGCCACACCTGAGGAAACTGCTTCAGAGGAGGGGATAGAGAAATTGAAGAAGTTGCCTACTTCAAAGATTAAGGAAATGTGTGCAATGTGGCTTAAAGTGCAAACCTTTTTTGATGACAATCATCCTAACACAGCTATTGCAAGCCGTGCTGGTGACTATTACACTGACAATGCTGTGAAACACTTTAGGAATGTCATAAAGGAACGGGAGGTACAGGCCACTATGGACATATATGTTGTGCAACAGAAGTCCAGTGACTCTCAAGCTGGTCCTAGTGGCATTAAAAGAAGAAGGGAAGTAACCCCGGAAAAGGACTTGCTACCTCAAGTCCTAATGGAAGGGGATTCCCCTTCTAAACACTAATACCTCTCCCCTCCTCCCATCCCATCAATCATCACCAGATCTTCATTAAAGGTAAGTGTCAATTATTCTATTGTTATTGTTGTTCTTGTAATTATTCTATTGCATTAAACTTAATATTTCATGTAGTAAAATTATTTTTTTTCATACTTTGGGGTGTCTTGCACGGATTAATTTGATTTCCATTATTTCTTATGAGGAAAATTGATTCGCTTTTCGATATTTTCGGTATTCGATGAGCTCTCAGGAACGGATTAATATCGAATACCAGGGGTCCACTGTAAGTATTTTTCCCAATGGTGAATGTATCTATTCTTATCTACATGGTATGTAAATGGCATGGTGATACGGACAAGCTGTGGATTAGACGCTTACGTACATTTCAAGAGAGATATTAAAGGATCTGGCCTGAAGAAGCCAGTTGTGGTAAAACATTTCCTTAATAAATGTCCCGAACTCTATATAATGTCTTTATCCATGGTTCAGTATTTAGTTTTTATGATTTTTTTTTTTTTAACAAATCTGCCATCTCCCACCGCAGTAGGGTGACCCAAAAAAGAAGAAACACTTTCACCATCACTCACTCCATCACTAGCTTGCCAGAGGGGTGCTAATAATACAGTTCTAAACTCCAAATATCCCCACCCTTCCTTCAGATTGCAGGCACCGTACTCTTCCCACCTCCAGGATTCAAGTCTGGCTAACTGGTTTCCCTGAATCCCTTCAAAAAATGTTACCTTGCTCACACTTTAACATGTTGAGCCATAAAAACCATTTGCCTCCACTCACTCCTGTCTCATATGCTCTCACACACTTGCTGGATGCCTAGGCCTCTCGCCTACAAAACCTCTCCCTTCCCCCTCCCTTTAACGTTTCCTAGGATCAGCCCTCCAAATAATACTCTTAGTAACCCTGCACTTCCTTCTGATCTCCAAGCTACGAATTCTCTGCATAATATTCACACAACACATTGCCCTCAGACATGACATCCCCACTGCCTCCAGCCTCCTCCTCACTGCAACATTCACAATCCATGCTTCACACTCATGAAAGAGCATTGGTACCACTATTCACTCACACAATCCCCTCTTTGCATCCATGGATAACGTTCTTTATGAAAGTTACTGTACAGAAAAAGCGCATTGTTATATGGTGGTAGTACAATATAAGGAGAAGCTGCAAGACAATTAACACTTACCTAACCTGTCGGTGACAGCAGGGATCACTGACGAGAGATAGGGCCGGAAGTCCTCTTTCATTCGTTCCACCAGGAATGTCATAACCTCCAGCCCATTCAGTGTCACCTGAAAATTAATGTTACAATTAATATAGTAACCCAATCAATAAATGTTTAATATAGTAAACACAAGAGCTGTTAAAAGCAATGGTGCTACAGCTTACAGTAAATTGTAAGCAGAGGAGCATTGAAGTAGATCTAATGACCACTGCCAGGCAAATACTGCAGTACTCACACATAACCAATCCCACATATGTATCTAACCCATTCAAAAATCACTATTTACACTAACATTATTGTTTGGCAGTTTGTAAAAATCCAATGTATTTGCTGAAGCATTACTTTCCTATAACTCCTATATTCTGAATCCAAATTTAGCTACATATTTCAAATACACTGTTACAGGTTCTATGTTAGAAATTTTTAAAACAGTTAATCATAGATTATCTGGTGCCGATGGAAAAATGGGTGTGCTGGATTTTCAAAAAATAGCAGACAGTGTGTCATTATTTTATGGTCACACTCTTTACACATTCCTTTCCAGTATATTGGACATCTCTTTTTAAAAACTGTTTTAAATGCAAACTAATTTTCAAAAGAATAATTGGAGTAAAAACATTAGAACATGGGAAATCCAATAAGCACATTTTGAATAAAATCCTTTGGTTAGTTTTCAATTTATGGTTATTGCAACAAGGAAAAAAAAAAATTTAACTTGTGACACCCTGACCAATTTTGAGAGCTCTTCTACCCCTGCAGCTCAGCCAGAGGCCAGGCTTTCCTGATGAGCCCCCCCCCACCCTCCTGGTACCTTACCTTTGATATACCTTTGAAAAGTTTCGAGTTTCACTATTCTCAGAGCCCTGCCATTGGTCAGGCTCGTCTAATCATCAGTCAATCTGCTAACTGCACACAAGCCCACAATCATTGCAACCAGGCTTTTTGAAAAATTTTATCATTGTTCTGGAAGTATTTCTGATATCTACTGGTAATTTGTTGAAATAGTCTTGGACCATGGAAGTTGGTGTAATGTTCTCTAATTATACCCATGTGCCCCAAGCCTTTCACTGTTGATCCCTCACTTCCTCCTTCCAAATCTTTGACTCTGTTAATCTGTTATAGCATTGTGCAAGTTAGGAACCAGGCCCTCAAGTATCTACCATGTGTATATTATCAGGTGTCTGTCTTTTCCATTCCGGAGAGAATAATCCTAGTGCTTTGAAATCATCACAAAAAGCAATGGTCTTTCGGGTAAAAAAAAAAAAAAAAAAAAAAAAAAAAAAAAAAAAAAAAAAAAAAAAAAAAAACGAACATACCACACAATCCAAAAAAAAACATTTACAACAAAATTAATTCATTTAATAACTAAACACGATAAAATGACAATTTTACTGTAAACAAAGCTCATACAAGGGAACTAGGTACATTTCTTCAATTATTGCTAAAATTCATTTTCATGAGACTGAATACTGTGAGTATAATAAATGATGTGGAGATTATCAGCAGCAAGCTCAACTTATGTAACACATGAAGAAGTAAATAATGGATAATTGTCAATTTAATTCATCATTTTAGGGTCTTATTTCTGACACACAATACAGTACTACACTCACAAAAGGAAAACTTTTAATTTTTGCTGTTCTAGATAGTTACTAATACATTAGAACATTTGCTTCTTTGCTCAACCACTTACACACCACCAGAATGAGGCAGCAGTTTTCTGGCAATCACTACTTTTATAACATTTTGCTGAATAGAGCAAGATCTTCAACTAATGTTTGATGCCCAATAATAATTGATCACCAGATAATCAATGATTTTCTGTGCTTTAATAAATTCCCCCTTTCACTCCATGGTTGTTAGGAGACTGCAAAATTCAGTGCTTTTAACCCTTTCACTATCAGTCACATAGATCCACATTACTGACGCAAGGGTCCCTCACACAGATCAACACCTTGAGCTCAGCTTGCTCAGATAAACTGATAGCGGTAAATTTGTGTCCAAATATGAGAGAATGAGGCTATGTGGTGAGTGTGCACATTATTAAAAAAAATTCCATCTTGTGCAGTGCATGAGGTGAAAAGCTAAACCCTGACCTTGTGTTTGGTTTAAAATAGCAACTCTGAGGTGTTTTCTCGGTGTTTTATTGGCCGTTTCATTTGATAGAATTTAAGATAATGCTAAAATATGTAATCTGGTTAGTTCCAGGATTGTAAGTAGCTTTAAATCGGCCTCAAAATAGCATAAATACACCTCTCTGATTCAGTTACTGGGATGTCATAAACCCTGAACTATCATTTCTAGTTATATTTTATTATCCGAGAAATAAGGTAAATCTTCAGCCTCTTGTATAATGATGAATTCAGAATGAAAGGCAAGTGTATACAGTGGTACCCAGAGTTTCGTACAGCTCCCAACTCGAACAATGTAAGTGTATTATTGTAAGTGCTTTTTGGGGGTCTGAAATGGATTAATTTAATATACATTATTCCTTATGGGAACAAATTTGTTCGGTAGCAGCACTCGAACAGCCTTCTGGAACGAATTATCGGCCAAAACTCGGGGTACCACTGTACTGAATTTTGTGCACTGTATAGGGTAGTTTTGTATGTGATTGGGAGGCCTCTTGTATTCAATCGATAGAACGGAAGGCATACTAGTAAAATAGCTAAGAATTTGGTCAAATTGAGCATTGAAATTACCTTAAAGTAAGACTCAAAATGGGCAAAATAGCCAATCTGTAAACCGCACACATACTGCTAACTCTGAGGCTGCATAATTCTGTAAGTTTAACAAAAAAATTTCATACCTTTGGTAATTACCTTCAGAAAAAGATTCCATACTGTTTCAGATGATTTTTTTTTTTAAATGTAGATGCTGAGCCCTTTTAATTTTGTTAGCGATATCCAAAGTTTAAAAATGGCTGCAAATCATTTGTGTTGGAAACAGTATTCTGCTTGCAACACCATACAATGCATCTCTACATGTTCTGATAAGACAGAGCCTTGATATTTAACAAACCACACCTAAAGAGTAATAATCAGGAAGTAAAATCAGAGGTCAAAATAAAAAAAAAACTCTGGTCCACAAGGTACAGTACAGTACTTACCAAATCTTTCATTCTCATATCTGTCAGAGACGAAGATAAAAATCGTAGTGCTATAACAGTTGCAGCCATTAAGGACACAGCAAACTTCTAAGCCTCTGGAAATAATACAATGTTCACAAAGGACAATTTGAACTACTACTCAAGAAACAATTTCAGAGAAACAACCTGGACGAGAGTTCATTATGCAATCAAACAACCCACATAAATGGAATAAAATTATCAAAGGATCTTTTATTCAAGGATCTCTGAGTTACCGCAACCCCAAGGATATGATAAGATGGACAACTAGACCCTTATATCCAATGATAATGCTGTATTCTTTAAGGCACTTATACTCTCTAGAATGGAATATTACTGCATGCTAACAGCTCCATTTAAGGCAAGCAAAAATTGCAGCTCTGAAGAAAGTACTTTCACTGCCCTGATGAATTCAAATGCCTAAATTATTTGGAATTTTTAAAAATCCTTCAAAATTCAGGTAATAATGATACAGTACATGATAATTTACACCTGGAAAATAATGAAGAGACAGGCTCCAAATATGTACACTGAAATTACCCCCTATGAGGGCAAAATCTTCTGCAGACTGTACCAAACACCTGCAATGAAAAGCATGGATGCAACAAGTACACATGATTAATAATTTTAAACATCCTCCCATCACATATAAGGGAGATTACCAACAGTCCCTTAGCTGTCTTCAAAATGAACTTGGTAAGTTTTCAGAATTAGGCCTATGTTGTACTGCCTGTTGCTCTCACTAAGAGCATGACTGATTAGGCCAACAACTATTAAGTCTGGTCAGAGATTGCTGCATAAGTGCTCACCCCTGTAACCATTAATAGGTAAAGAGGCAAGTAGATTAAAAAAAAAAGAACTATACTATACAAATCACGACAATACAAGCCAGGTTTTAAATTTAAATACACAATTGTCGGACAAAATATAAGTCTTCAAAATACTAAAATGAAAGAAGCCAAAGTACTGACAAGTCCAAGTCCAAGGTCAAGGCGAGATAAGACAGGCAGACCAGGCAGGTGGGTCGGGTCAGGCCAAAAAAAGGAAGACAAACCATACCATGGGCAGGATTTGAACCCGCGGTCAGAGTGTCTCAAAACTCCAGACCGTCGGTCTGGAGTTTTGAGACTCTCTGACCACGGGTTCAAATCCTGCCCATGGTATGGTTTGTTTGCAATCGTGTCATTACGATTTCGTGAGTCAAAGGAAGACAAAGCAAGGCAAGGCAAAGCAAGCATTGGGGAGGAGGTACGTCAGGCAAGGTAAGCATTGGGGAGGAGGTACGTCAGGCAAGGTAAGCATTGGGGAGGAGGTACGTCAGGCAAGGTAAGCATTGGGGAGGAGGTACGTCAGGCAAGGTAAGCATTGGGGAGAAGGTACGTCAGGCAAGGCAAGCACGGGAAGTTGGGGGAGGTACGTCAGGCAAGGCAAGCACGGGGTGGTTCGGGAAGGTACATCAGGCAAGGCAAGCACGGGGGGGGGTTGGGGAAAGGTATACGTCAGGCAAGCACGGGTGGGGGGGAGGTACGTCAGGCAAGGCAAGAACAGGACGGGGGTTGAGGGAGGTACGTTAGGCAATGCAAGCACTGGGGGGGGTTGGGGGAGGTACGTCAGGCAACACAAACACTGGGGAGTTGGGGGAGGTACGTCAGGCAAGGCAAGCACTGGGGGGCATTGAGGGAGGTACGTCAGGCAACACAAGCACTGGGGGGTTGGGGGAGGTACATCAGGCAAGGCAAGCACGGGGGGTGTTGGGGAAGGTACGTCAGGCAAGCACGGGTGGGGGGGGAGGTACGTCAGGCAAGGCAAGAACAGGACGGGGGTTGAGGGAGGTACGTTAGGCAATGCAAGCACTGGGGGGGGTTGGGGGAGGTACGTCAGGCAACACAAACACTGGGGAGTTGGGGAGGTACGTCAGGCAAGGCAAGCACTGGGGGATTGTTGGGGGAGGTACGTCAGTTAAGGCAAGCACTGGGGGGGTTGAGGGAGGCACTGGGGGGCTGGGGGAGTACGTCAGACAAGGCAAGCACTGGGGGGCTGAGGGAGGTACGTCACACAAGGCAAGCACTGGGGGGCTGAGGGAGATACGTCAGGAAAGGCAAGCATTTGGGGGCTGTGGGAGGTACGTCAGGAAAGGCAAGCATTTGGGGGCTGAGGGAGGTATGTCAGGAAAGGCAAGCATTTGGGGGCTGAGGGAGGTACGTCAGGAAAGGCAAGCATTTGGGGGCTGAGGGAGGTACGTCAGGAAAGGCAAGCACTAGGGGAAAGGAGTGGTACGCCATGAAGGCAGCCCACACCAGGTCAGGTCAAGTTAGCCAACCAGCTTATTCATTAGGCTTCTCTATTGCACACTCCTTCGCTCTCCGCCCCACTCCTGTCCAGTTCTTCCTTTCTCTTTGTTTCCCACTTTCTGTTCTTGCTTCCTTAGTATTTTCCTGTCTAACTGTGTGTGTATGATCATCCCTCATAGTAAAGATAACAGGCCATTTTACAACTGTTATCTTTACTTTTTTTTCCTCCTCCTCCTCTTCTCGGTACTTCAGCAAAACTAAGAACACTGTTAAGCTGAATTCCCACCTCTAGACGAAAATGTTTAGGCAAATACATAAGAACATAAGAAAGAAGGAGCACTGCATCAGGCCTACTGGCCCATGCTAAACAAATCCACGTCACCTACTGGTCCAAGCCAGTCAGGTCCAACTCTCACCCACCAACACCCACTCATGTATTTGCCGAACTTATTTTTAAAGCTACATAACGTTTTACCTTCAATGACGCTGCTCGGGAGTTTGTTCCACTCATCTACAACTCTCTTACCAAACCACTGCTTTCTTGTATCCTTTCTAAATCTAAAATTTTCCAACATGAAACCACTGTTGCGAGTTTTGTCTTCGTTAGACACGTTTAGCACGTTTTTTTTACATCCAATTTATTCCTGTTTTTCACTTATACACCTCAATCATATCATATTCCCTAATTCTACGCTTTTCTAGAGTGTGCTAATTCAGGGCTCCCAGTCTATCCTTTTAGGAAAACTTTCTGATACGTTTTCCAGCTAATTTATATCCATTCTGTAATACAGGGACAGTTAAGAGCCGAGCGCCTTGATGCCTGCAGGCACAACAAGACGAGAACATCACACACTCGTCACAATCTCTTCCACCCGAGGCGAGCAGCAGCGTGGGGGGGGGGGGGGGCTCCACTTTGCCTGCTCCCAACCTATCAATTATTCATGTAGTGGGAGGCGGAGTTCTCATGGGGGCGTCGCCCACGTGCTGCTCTCGCAGCCACAAACTCAGGGAAGCACCAGCGCCTCTTACCTATATTGCTCTTGACCACCAATATAAATGACATAAAAACTAAGACTTGGAGTTTATTGCAGTCAATGAGAAATAAACCAAATGGCATGGGTTAATAACTATGCTAAGGATGTATACATGGAGGATGTTTTGGGGGTCAACGCCCCCGCGGCCCGGTCCATGACCAGGCCTCGTAGTGGAACAGGGCCTGATTAGTCAGGCTGTTACTACTGGCCATTTTCCTCTTGGTCTTATGTTTTTCATCATCGTCATCACTGTCGTAGTTAACTTGTCATCGTCATCACCGTCTCGTATTCATCATCGTGCACATTAACGCAGTTATCTTCAGCACAATTTTATCTAAAATTTAAATCAAATAGAGTCTGGAGTTTATCTGCTCCCTCTCTTACCTAGTTATGTGATGCGACTTTTTTTTTATTGCTGACACGTTCTCTCATACCTCCTGTTGCACACCTGCTGCTGATTCCGGGGGCCACCGCCCCTGCAGCTGGGTCCCCGACGAGGTCTGTTCAATGATGACCTGATCAGTCAAGCTGTTGGTGCTAGTAGAATGTAGTCCAATGAAGGCACTACAGCTCAGCTGATCAGGAACTAACTTGAGAAACTTATCATGTTCCCTGCTGAAAATAGCTTGGATATATACGAGAGGATACTGAAATGTATTGGGATCTTTATTATTATTATCGAATTTTCTCTTAATATGCTTGTTACTCTCCTGCTTTTTCACGGAGGGTATTTCGTACCGTCTGTTGATATTACTGATCTAGGTGATAATGATGAGAATCAATCTCTCTAGATTTTTCTCAGGTATAGATAATGATGCATCTTTCCTGACTGAATTCTAGGGAGTGTAACTTGAGGGACTAAGTTCTCTAAATTATTTAGATATTCGAGTTTATCTGGGCAATAGAAGTTCTCTGTACATTCTCAAGGCCTGTAATTTCGCCTGACTTAAATTAGGTTGTTAGTGTACAACATTCCAGTCAAGATGGTACAAGTGCCTTGCTGTAATGAATATCAACAATGGCTTGGCATTTCTTGTTTTTAAAGTTTTATTTTCCCGTCCTATCATGTTCTAACACTATGTCCCTTACATTAATCTTCCGCTGTATTAATGGTTTAGTTTGTTTTACGATATACTCTTTCAATTTTCAGCTCTTCAATGGAGATCTCTAGGCAACTACATCTGATCTATTATATCTGCAAGAAACATGTCTCTCAATTTCACTCCAGTGGGTAGCTTGAGTTTGGGTGATTTTTGTAGCTCACTAAGAATAACTGTTATCTCTGTTCACCTAGCCATACATACGGTAGTTATGTTTAGCGACCGTTGTGGATGTCATCGCGAGGAGTGGTAGCTGAGCTTTAAATAAAACAGCTGAGGTAGGAGCTCTTACCTAGTAAATTAAGGGGGTTAGAAGTAAGTTATAATGAGACGATAAGAGCAAGAGCTTACTGCACATTTTGTTGGTAATTTATTCCACAGTCTGACTTGTGACTTCTGAGAGTGAACGGCATGGAAGCCATTACTTACAATGTTATTTAATTCTTCATCCTGTGACAGGTTTCCAAAGTTCCATCCCGGCAGTCATACACGAGTCCAAATTTTCTGGATAACCGCCTGGTCGACCAGACTTTTGCCGCCCATGGCCAACAACTATCACAACCTGGCTGATCGGGCACACAGTGCTCGAGTCTCCAGCTTCCTCGTGAAAATTACTGCCTTTGTTCCGACAATTTTTTCTTATATTTACGAGAAGAATGTTATACAATCGTGGACCTGGAATGCTGACATTTTTCTAATTACATTTTTTCAGAGAATCATCAATGAACTGCCATCTGTCATAAACTTTCCTTTTCCATCTGGACAATGTTGTGATGGAAGTTTCAGTGAAGTTCCCACGGCTCTGCCTCAGACTGACCAACCCTGCTTGACGGACTGGTCAATCAAACTGTTGACACTTGAGGCAAGCAGTCCTGACTATGCAGCCCCGTCTGATGGAGCAGTCTGCAATTTTATGTCCGTGAGAAAAATTGGCAGCTATAGTGTAAGGTTTGACTACCCGACTCCTACTTTCAGTTTGTACATGTTGGCACTATTTACCGTACTTCCAGTTATAACAAGGGGTTATTTCAGTGCTCAAATTTAAAAAAATTCCCTCCAGTGTTTTACAAATGGATATGGAGATTTGTTTCTTGCCTGAGCTCCAGCGAATACACAGATTCTGTCTCAAGAAATTTAGATATTTGATTGAACTGACACCAGCAGCGAAAATTCTCTTTACTTACACTGGATGAGAAGTTTTACTCGCCTTAAATGGTGCTGATGACACATGGCAATATTTCAATACAGAGCGCAGACATATCTAAAAAAAATTATCAATCGCTTGTCTTTCCATGTTTTGCAGGTTATTGTTAATCAGCATTAAGCCTAATAACTTATTTTATGTTTCTTACTATGTGAAATATTTACTATATCATGTGACAGCATTGTGAATGAACTGTTTCTCTAACCATTGTAAAGCTGTCTCGTTCCCATGAAATATGACTGCAGTACAATATAGTACTTTGTTTTCAGAAGATGAGATCTGTCATACTGAAGGAGTGGTTTCAAATCAGCACACTGAAATAATACCTTACCAGAGAGGGAGGCACTGTAGGCGGTGCTACGCACTAAACTATAACAATAAGCATAAATGGTCCAGGATATTTCAAAGAGCTTCAAATGTAGAGGAAATGCCAGAAGAGAACTTTGGCTGCGGCCTGACTGACGAGGTCACCAACCATACGACGTTATCCGACACCTGATGATTGACGAGGTCACCAACGACACGACCTTGTCCGACACCTGATGATTGACGAGGTCACCAACCACACGGCCTTGTCCAACACCTGATGACTGACGAGGTCACAAACCACACGGCCTTGTCCAACACCTGATTATCGTAGGGGTTCTTAAAAGGAGATATCGAGGGTTGAAGGTAGACACACTTGTTGGATGGTAACGATATATTGTCAGACTGTGATGATGGGAGATGGAGCCCAGCCTCTGCCTTGTCCTAGCCTGTGTCAAACGCCGACTGAGAAGGTGGCAGAGGTACGAACGTACACATGCGCATCCCGTGACGTCACACAGTCACTCGGCCTAAGGGGTCTTCTATATAAACACATGGATGATACTATAATGCTCAGCTAATCTATACAACACATGTAAGGGGATTCAGCAACTATGCTGACAGCTCGGTCATGTTACGTATGTCGTCTCGACATACACTACTATCCTATAGGCTGAACAGGCAGGTGGTTCTGGGCTGATTCTATACAATAACAAATTCATATATAACTTAGAACTAATGGATGGTATCATAATGGATGTTAACAAAATGAGTTTTACGTAATGCATTACAAACTATAAGAACAAATCATTGTACAATATGGGATGGAATTGATCGATCGATCTGTATTCATGCACTCTACGGATTCTGAGGAAGAATAAATATATATGTACAATGTGAAATTAACAGCAAAGGCATCTGGTGCGCACTCAGATCATTACCGTCAAATTCTCAGAATATGGAGGGAACGTGGATACGAAAAAAAATTCTGAAAAACTAATCAGTTAATAACAAACAGTTGACAATTTACTTCATCTCGGACATATAGTTATACAGACTATGTACATTTAAACCCAATTCTGCGAAGGTGAGGTTTACATATGCAGAATGGTTATCATCTCTGGGAGGATCGAATTCCTCTGCAATGGCTAACACATGCCTTGACTAAGGGAGACTTGAACGAGTATCTACAAAAGATACTTGTGGGTTTCTCATTACTTGTCGAGTACGCAAGGAGTAACGACATTCAGGTTGATTATCTGACTGAGTATCTGAGGTAGAGGGTACAGAGTCGAGAGGATTTTCAGCATCTGTCACATTAGTCTGGGTAGCAATCATCTACATCGCATACTAATTTCATATGATCTAAATGCGATTCTTTGTACTTACCAGTACTAATTTCTCTAACCTTATACTTATTACCAGTGATATGTTCTACTACTCAATAAGGTCCGACAAACTTTTGATCGAGCTTAGGCACTGCGGATGTTTTGTTGAAATTTGTCAGCATTACTCTCGAACCTACTTTGACTTTTGATGGCTTAGCACGGCTATTAGTTACTCTAGTAAATTCTGCTGTTGATTTGTGAAGTGTTTCACGGATTCTTCTAAAAACACTTTGAGCCATGCTGGTACGAGTTGCTACGAAATCATCAGGGTTGTAATTAGGTTTCGGAGTGGAATATAACAACTCATAGGGTAAACGCTTGTCTACACCATACAATGCATAATGTGGAGTATCACCTATGGAAGCATTGTACGCATAATTTATGGCACATTGAACATCTGGTATGACTTCATCCCAAGTTTCACTATTGGGGTTGATAGTGGCTCTCAGGACATCAAGTACTTTCTTATTGGTTTGTTCGGCTAACCCATTGCTGGCAGGATGATGAGGAACAATGGTGGATTTAGAGATCTTGTACAAAGTACACAAATTTTCAAGAATCTCATTACAGAATTCACCTCCATTGTCTGTTACTAAGGACTTAGGGGTGGTATGCCTGCAGATAATGTGTTCTTTAAACGCTTTAGCTACTGTCTCTGCAGTCTTATCTGCAATAGGAACTAACTCACAATATCTGGTGAAATGGTCTACCATAACACAGATGTTTGTTGCCTTGGAGGGAACATTTAAAATTGGTTAACAAGTCAAGGGCAACTCTTTCCCACGGTTCGCTAGTGGTTGGGTACACTTGGATTGGATTAGGACCATCGACATTTCCTTAATGTTGCATACAAACACTACATTTCTTAACATACTCTGAAATGTCAGTTGCCATACGTGGCCAAAAGTATTTCATTCTGGCTTGTTTCACAGAACAATCCATACCAGGGTGTGCAACACCTGGTGCATCGTGAACTAGCTGTAGAGCTACGTTCACTAGTGACTGTGGAATTACTAACTGGTACACTCTTCTACTTGGAGTACCCAACTCGGCTGTTCGATACAGTAATTCTTGGCTCATTATAAAGTCACTAATGGGTGCTGGTGGCTTCACAGTCAGAATAAGATCTTCCTGGAGCAGGAATCGAATCACCAGAACACATGGGATCGGTTCTTTCTTACTGGAGGAATGCACAAACTCGGTGGAGTGGATGACTCTCCCCAGTTGAAAATATTAACGCTATAACACGCAACATGAGCAAGGGAGAACGAATCTACTATCTCAAACTGCAAGCACAGGAGAAAATAAATGAACACGGTTAACAATGCTGATATTCAATCTGAGTCGCACACAGTGACACGAGGTATCAGCTATAAACTTCACTTACAAACGTTAACATGTGAAAGTTACTCGAGAAATAACTTCTTACGTTGCACTGATTACTGTCAACTAGGATGGGATCACCATCTGGAACATTAGGAACAACAACAGACACTCTAGTGAGAGCACGAGCTGTAACAGAGACGTCTTTCTGCAGACAGCATGTCACAACAAGAGATGGCATTACTAGTTTCAAGTAATCGTTTTCTGACAAGGCATCCCCTGTGGAGAAACTACTACTCGAACTAGCAGTCATTGCAGGGATAGGCTGTGCACTCAAGGCAGTCTGAGTGTCCCCGGACACTTGAGGCAACGGAACACTATCTTGCAAGTCTGAAGGTGTAGGTGGAACACAGATGGAAGTGACAGAGTTACTAGTGCCTGATCGCTCGGCTACGTTAACAAGTAATTCACGGATCTATAGGAACTTAATCTGAACTTCACATTTCGCAGCACTTTGACAAATCTCAGATACAAACTGTGAGAACAAACACATTGCTCAGGGGCTAGGTATTGTCTTTCAGTCAGTAAGGGAATATTGGTACTGTGGACTGATTCATATTGACTTTGACTGGCATGATACACTAAGTGAACGTTCAAAAGTGACTGGGACATGTTCTCAGGGAACTTACTCAAGGACATAAGGCAAGAAAAAGAGAGAGAATGACACAGTAAGCTTAAACGGGAAGAAAATGCTTAACTATTCTGCATAAGTAATTAAAAATTGACAGGTCACACAGTAAGCAAAGAAAAATACGCAACTGAATGAACAACACTTTGAAAATCAAGAGAACTTGTACTTTACTCAAATCTGATTTGCTCAATTTTACTTTAAATTGAATGAATGGCACAGTGAGTTGTCTTTACTTTCAATGCAATAGGGAAATACACAATAAAATGATAAAATGGACTCAATAAAGCTGGTGCAAAATAAAACAAACTGGGACACAATTCACTGAAATAAAATAAAATGGCACAGAAAGAATAAAATATTATGCACAGAACAGAGCATATGAAACTGCACTGATATAAACTGTAGCAATATTGCAAATAGCAATTGCTAACCAAAAAGTACTGCACAATACTGCACAAAATTTCTGCAAGAAAAACTTTAATGGCAACACAATATTTGCACAAGAATTATTGCAAAATGAGTCAATGTGCAATAATAAAAAAAATTATTACACACACAAGAAAAGAGATGTATCAAGGAAAGAACACTAATTCTTAACTACAACTTAAACAACACTTAACAAGCAAAAGAACAATTTACTCTAAAAGAAGAACTTAAAAAATTGCACTAAGAGTGAATTTGTTCAATGAAACATGAAAAATAATAGGTGCTAAAACACAGAACAAAAAAGTTTGAACACTTACAGTGATGCAGAACACAACACATCAACATAAACACAATACTAGAATTTTCTTGCAATGAAACTTGGTGTGAAAACTTTGATAGGATAATAATTATCTTGCTTGCACAAAACAATGGCACTACTGTCTGTGGGATGGTAACGATATATTGTCAGACTGTGATGATGGGAGATGGAGCCCAGCCTCTGCCTTGTCCTAGCCTGTGTCAAACGCCGACTGAGAAGGTGGCAGAGGTACGAACGTACACATGCGCATCCCGTGACGTCACACAGTCACTCGGCCTAAGGGGTCTTCTATATAAACACACGGATGATACTATAATGCTCAGCTAATCTATACAACACATGTAAGGGGATTCAGCAACTATGCTGACATGATGACTGACGAGGTCACCAACCACATGACCTTGTCCGACACCTGATGATTCATAAAACCATCAAGTAGTAATCCTTAAAAATGTTATTTTAATTTATTATTTGATATGAATTAGATATGAAGAAGAAAATGAGTAAGACGGGAATGGTACCTTTCACTCGAGAAGCACTTAACTTTACCTTTGATGAGTTTCCAGTTTTTCTACTCCCGGAGCTCTGCCATGGGCCAAGCTCGTATGGTGCTTGCCTAGTCAACCAGGTTGTTGCTGTTGGTGGCCCACAGCCCCACACATCCATCAAAGCCTTGCTGATCTGGCAGCTGGTGAAGATACTTGTCCAGTTTCCTCTTGAAAACTTCTACACTTGTCCCAGCAGCATTTCTGATAACTTCTGGTAAGATAATCTGGGATCACGAATGTTGATACAGTGTTCCCTTATTGTGCTCACTGAACCCCTGCTTTTCACTGGGTTTATACTGCGCTTCCTCCTATATCTCTCGCTCCAGTATGTTATGGCCGTGTGCAGATTTGGGACAAGGCCCTCAAGTACCTTCCATGTATACATTATCATGTATCTCTCTTCGCTCCAGTATCGACATTTTTAGAACTTAAACTTGTTTCCAGTAACTTAAATGCTTTACTGGCTCCATGTGGGCCGTAACCGATCGCTATCTGTTCCAGCTCTGATCTCCCTCCTGACCTGAATGGGGTAGTCAACACTTAACAATTTTCTAAACGAGAGTACACAAGCGATTTGAAAAGTATCACCACTGGCTGTATTTCCTTAGTTTGGAAAGTTCTCATTATCCACCCCATCATCATCCTGACTGTTGTAACATTTGCCTTATTGTGTGCACTCAAATACCATCGCAAAATCTGTGTACATATCTGAGTTTTGCTCCAACGCCTCTTTAATTCTGCAATAGTAGTTTAGCAGTTGTAACAAGCATGATCTTCTAGTTCTCAACCCGTGATGGTTTAGTGTGTGCTGTCCCACAAAACTTGTAATTTGGCATCGCAACAGCGATGCCAATTACAGTAATTTGGTATGTTAGGGCTACTGGTCTGTTTTTCTCGCTAGTGTTCTACTACCGTCCTTATGCAAAGGGACTATGTCTTTACTCCTTCGTCTCTGGTATTTCACCTCGATCTAAGCTCTCTCTCCAAAGAATACTTAAAGCTTGTGCTAGTGGTATGGGCATGTTTTCTACTTTTTCGAATTCTACGGAATCAGTACTAATGTTAGTTAGTTGGTCTATACAGCCTTCAAAAGGAATGAAAAATAAATCTGCATTCTCCACCCTGCTTTCGTTTAGTGGGTTGCTGAGTATCTACTCCTACTGGTCTTTTAGTATTCTGCTCATTTCCTGTTCATCGTCCGTGTATAAACCCACTTGTTATTATGGTCCAATTCTATAAGTAATTCTTAGCTTGGCTTTTGCAAGTGTATAGGAATATTTGAACTTTCTTGCAATATCCTGGATGGCTTCTTGTTTCCTTTGTGCTTATTCTGTTTGGTACGACAGCTACAGTTTTTGTTCTATCTCGGTGATCTCTTGGCTAAAATTATATTTCCTTCGTTGTGACATTCACTTTGTTAAGTAATTCGGTAACCCTATCTTTCTGTAAAATCTTCTATGTTCTCTTTCTATATCTGATCTTCAAGGTTTCCTCAATGGTACATATTTCATACAGACCTTGTATGTTTCCGTGTTCAGTTTTGCCAGACACTGGTGAGGATTTAGGGTGCTCATGACTGTTTCCCAGGATATACCTGATAGTTCCTGGTTAATTTTGTCATAGCCAATTTTACGGTTGTTGAAGGTAAACATACTGAACATCCCTTATCAAACATTATTGCTGGAATTCCCCAACACTGGGTTTATACAGTGACACTGTTGTGATCCTTGTGGAGGCACCTTTGATATACTTTTGACGAGTTCCCAGAGTTTTTCTACTCGCAGAGCCCGGCCATAAGCCAAGTTCGTCTGGTGCTTGCCTGGTCAACCAAGCTGTTACTACTGCTGGTGGTCCACCGATCCACATATCCATCACAGCCTGGTTGATCTGGCAACAGTAATGGTAGCAACAATGGGGGAGGGGGAGTAACCGTAAACAGAGTGGTAACCATGGAAACGCAGCTTCTCAGATTGGTCTCATTATCGGTAATCAAGAAAGAAGGTAGGAGTACGTACCAGGTACATCACATGGATTATAATCAGGGAAAAAAACAGTACCTGACACACCACATGGATTACATTACTATCTAACAAGACCTCAACTTCACTACACCTGCATCATCTTCACAACACCTGCATCATCTTCACAACTTCACTACACCTGCATCATCATCACAACTTCACTACACCTGCATCATCATCACAACTTCACTACACCTGTATCATCTTCACAACTTCACTACACCTGCATCATCTTCACAACTTCACTACACCTGCATCATCTTCACAACACCTGCATCATCTTCACAACTTCACTACACCTGCATCATCATCACAACTTCACTACACCTGCATCATCATCACAACTTCACTACACCTGCATCATCTTCACTTCACTACACCTGCATCATCTTCACAACTTCACTACACCTGCATCATCTTCACAACTTCACTACACCTGCATCATCTTCACAACTTCACTACACCTGCATCATCTTCACAACTTCACTACACCTGCATCATCTTCACAACTTCACTACACCTGCATCATCTTCACAACTTCACTACACCTGCATCATCTTCACAACTTCACTACACCTGCATCATCATCACAACTTCACTACACCTGCATCATCTTCACAACTTCACTACACCTGCATCATCTTCACAACTTCACTACACCTGCATCATCTTCACAACTTCACTACACCTGCATCATCTTCACAACTTCACTACACCTGCATCATCTTCACAACTTCACTACACCTGCATCATCTTCACAACTTCACTACACCTGCATCATATTCACAACTTCACTACACCTGCTAATTTCATTTTCGCAGGTTTTACATTTACTTAGGCTGCAGCGCTGTTTCTTCAATTTCATATTCACCCTGTATATATATCATTACAATCTGGTATTTCATCTCTGAAATCTTCGATTAAAATGCACGTTAGCAAACCAATAACATCTGCATATGCAAGAATGCAAAAATTTGCCCCTGCACGCCTACAAATATTTGGTTTCTGCAAGCCTACAAATATTTGGTTTCTGCAAGCCTACAAATATTTGGTTTCTGCAAGCCTACAAATATTTGGTTTCTGCAAGCCTGCAAAGATCTAGACCATTTTTGACCTCAGATGCTAAACAAAAAAGTTGAGCTTTTTTTGATCTTTGATCTGAAAAATTTCAAAATTCACAACATATTTTTTCTCACTCATTAAACGGGGATTAGTCTACATGACTATTTCAGGCTGCAACAAGAGTTTTCATGGGTTTTTAATTAGGTTAGATGCCACGTCCATTTTATCAAACCTACTCAATGCTATTTTCATCACTTCTCCGGACCACATCTCTGGTACCATTATGGCTAGAATAGTGAGATAAATGGAATTTCATCATACTGTCTTAATGCCTATCTTAATACAGTACCTTCATACTTCGCCTTGAAATTCTCAAACGTTTCTTTCAAAACTGCACAAGACATGGAATTTCGGTGTTCTTTCCCGAGTACCACCATCACCTCTTACTGACAAAGTCTTTAATTAAACACTGGCATTTGTCTGCTCATATCTGGAGAACGATACAAGTCGATAATTTTGGAAGCGATATCACTGTTAAGACGTTTCCCCAACTGTGGCACCTCCTCCTCTCTCACCAAAATGTCTGCTTGTCTACCACTTAAATTCATCCATCATTTTTTTTTTTCTAATTCAGGATTTTGGTCGGATACTGAGAATGGTCAGTTTTTCACTTAGGTTCGTCACTTCATTGAATTTTTTATTTAGCTGTGCAATTATTTCACATTCAGTATCATCAATGTCACTGGATGAAACCGACTGTCCAGTTTCCCTGCTGTTTCACCTTCATAAACTTCAGCTTTGAATACTATGGCTCTTAGATATTCTACAATTCTTTGCCGGCGTCCGATCAACTGTGGCAATTAATTTACTGATGTTACTAGACTCAATCTCCATATTAAACAATTGGTCAGCTCTGGATTCATCTTATGTTCTGAATGGCTACTCGAAGTGGTTGACTTTATGGGTGTATCTTCTGCTAACATTTTACTACATGCCCGGCACAATTTAGGGTGTATGGTGTACGGTCCTGAAACTGAATTTTTCCAACTTAAAACCATTGCTTCGAGTCCTGTCTTGGCTAGATACGTTTAGCACGCTATTTACATTACCTTTATTTATACCCGTTTTCCATTGATACACTTCAATCATATCCCCCCTAATTCTACGCCTTTCTAGAGAGTGCAGATTCAGGACCCTCAGTCTATCCTCATAGGGAAGATCTGATACATGAGATCAACTTTGTCATCCTCCTTGTACGTTTTCCAGTGCATTTATATCCATTTTGTAATAGGGTGACCAGAACTGTGCAGCATAATCTAAATGAGGCCTAACCAAAGATATACAGAATTGAAGGACAACCTGAGGACTCCTATTATTTATGTTCGCTTTATTGCGAACACTTATGCACTTAATTTTAGATAACTGCTAACCAGAATTCCCAAACCTTTTTCACAATCAGTAATATTAGGATCTACATTTAGTTTATATGTGGCATGTTTATTTTCTCGTCCAATGTTTAGAATTTTGTATTTGTCTATATTAAACTGTACCTGCCACTTCTCCGACCACTACACCAATCTGTCTTCATTAGAATTAATTAATTAAGCGACCTATTTTGGTGTCATCAGCAAATTTGTTTATATCGCTATTTATTTCCTCATCAATGTCGTTTATATAAACTGTGAACAACAAAGGCCCCAACACTGACCCCTGTGGAACACCACTCGTGACCCACCCCAACTCTGATTACTCCCCACTGATGCAAACTCTCTGCCGCCTATCTGTCAACCACTCCTCTACCCAGGAAAAAACTTTCTCCTCCTACTCCATGTGCCTTAATTTTACTCAATAGCCTCTGATGTGGAACTCTATGAAAAGCCGTACCGAAGTCCATATACAGAATATCATATTCATTACCATGATCTACCTCCTCAAATACCTTGGTGAAAAAAGTTAGTAAACTCGAAAGGCAGGAACGCCCCTTTGTAAAACCGTGCTGAGATTCATTAATCAACTTTTACCTTTCAAGATGGCTACAAACTGCCTCGGCAATTATTGATTCCATAAATTTTCCCACTATGGAAGTAAGGTTACAACATCTGTGACCCCCAGACTATTCAACATCTTACTAGAAGATATCACAAACATTGCTGGAATAAGTGTAGAAGTCTTCACAAGGAAACTGGATAAATATCTTCACCAGGTGCCAGATCAATTAGGCTGTGATTGATATGTTGGGCAGTGGACCACCAGCAAGCAACAGCCTGGTTGACCAGGCAAGCACCAGACGGTGCCTGGCTCATGGCCAGGTTTTGCGAGTAGTAAGACTCTCGAAACTCAAAGGTATATCAAGCGATTCTCTTCAAATCGCTAGTTCTCTTTAGGCTGGAATACTGATGTACACTAACTGCCCCCTTCAAGGCAGGCGAAATTGCTGACCTGGAGAATGTACAGAGAACTTTCAAGGCACACAAGTACGATACAGCACCTAAATTACTGAGAACGGTTAAAGTATCTTGATTTGTATTCCCTGGAACCCAGGCGAGAAAGATACATGATAATATACACTTGGAAAATCCTAGAGGGATCAGTACCAAACTTGCACACGAAAACCACTCCCTAAGAAAGCAAAAGACTTGGCAGGAGATGCAACATTTCCCCGATGAGAAGAAAGGGGCCACGAGTACAATAAGAGACAACACAATAAGTGTCAGGGGCTCAAGACTGTTCAACTGCCTCCCAGCATACATAAGGGAGATTACAAATAGACCCCTGTCCATCTTCAAGAAGGCGCTAGATAGGCACCTAAAGTCGGTACCTGATCAGCCGGGCTGTGGTTCATACGTTGGTTTACGTGCGGCCAGCAGTAACAGCGTGGTTGATCAGACCCTGATCCGCCACAAGGCCTGGTCTCTGACCGGACGGTGGGGGCATTGACCCCCGAAGCCCTCTCCAGGTAAACTCCAGGTAAACATGTCAAAACACTCTTGGAAGAGTAAGCAAGAATTACTTGTGATGGAATATGGCATCAGTTAGGTGTGAGGTGTTTAAACAACCTCTGTTGGTATTAGCGTGAGATGTGAGTCACCAAGTGTGGAGTGAAAATAGACCCGCAGACGGGACTGGCGCTGACGCGCGTGTGTAATCAATGACAGTAGAGTAGGTACCTCACCCCCCTCCCCTCCATTCACCTATAAAACTTACCATCAACATACACCACGTGACTCAAGTCGTAGGTTAGAGGTATCGTTGTACCTAATATTGTTACTTAAATTACATAAATTTTGTAAAAAAAAAAAAAATAACCATAGAACAACATTTGTTTTGTAACTTTACAATACTTCTTAACTATAGAATTATTCACATTCTCTTTAAATATTACACAATGTTTTGTAATGACAAATACTTTAGTTTAAATGTCATCTAATCAATACTCTGGTCAGTTCGTCGTCATTACTAAATCTGACTGATAACCCAGTGGTCGCTGTCACAAACCATACCACGGGTGGGGTTTGATCCCGCGGTCAGAGAGTCTCAAAACTGTTTATAATCGTGTCATTACGATTTCGTGAGTCGCTGTCATGGTATGGCACAGGGTCAATCTGTGCCACTGTACAAGAGTGCACGTCAGGGGATCCTCTCTGCCACACCACAGCCACAAAACCAAGGGTACTACAGATGGTTTATCACAGAACCAAGTCCCGTGTCAACTGGTTTACAGAAATGCCGCAACGACACTGTGTTGGTCGTCATATAATCTTAATTATAAATTCACCATGAACTTCCAGGCACAGTGTATGAGTAACTAATATATTCCTGTATTACCATTAATAAAAATGGGTTATAAAATACAAAAGTACTTTTAACAGATTAGGCTTCCTCGAGGCTCCTGAAATATTAGTTCACATGAACACTGAACAGGTTCTGACAACCAACGTAAATAGCGCATGTGAAGTTTACGATGATCCAGTGTGTACACTGATGGTGGTGGTGGTTACCACAGTGTGTACACTGATGGTGGTTACCACAGTGTGTACACTGGTGGTGGTTACCACAGTGTGTACACTGGTGGTGGTTACCACAGTGTGTACACTGGTGGTGGTTACCACAGTGTGTACACTGGTGGTGGTTACCACAGTGTGTACACTGATGGTGGTGGTGGCTACCACAGTGTGTACACTGGTGGTGGTTACCACAGTGTGTACACTGATGGTGGTGGTGGCTACCACAGTGTGTAAACTGATGGTGGTGGTGGCTACCACAGTGTGTACACTGGTGGTGGTTACCACAGTGTGTACACTGGTGGTGGTTACCACAGTGTGTACACTGGTGGTGGTTACCACAGTGTGTACATTGGTGGTGGTTATCACAGTGTGTACACTGATGGTGGTGGTGGCTACCACAGTGTGTACACTGGTGGTGGTGGTTACCACAGTGTGTACACTGGTGGTGGTTACCTACACTGGTGGTGGTGGTGGTTACCACAGTGTGTACACTGGTGGTGGTGGTTACCACTGTGTACACTGGCGATGGTGGTGGTTACTACAGTGTGTACACTGGTGGTGGTGGTGGTGGTTACCACAGTGTGTACACTGGTGGTTACCACAGTGTGTACACTGGTGGTGGTGGTGGTGGTTACCACAGTGTGTACACTGGTGGTGGTAGTGGTGGTTACCACAGTGTGTACACTGGTGGTGGCGGTGGTTACCACAGTGTGTACACTGGTGGTGGTGGTGGTTACCACAGTGTGTACACTGGTGGTGGTGGTGGTTACCACAGTGTGTACACTGGTGGTGGTGGTGGTGGTTACCACAGTGTGTACACTGGTGGTGGTGGTGGTTACCACAGTGTGTACACTAGTGGTGGTGGTAGTGGTGACCACAGTGTGTACACTAGTGGTGGTGACCACAGTGTGTACACTGGTGGTGGTGGTAGTGGTGGTGACCACAGTGTGTACACTGGTGGTGGTGGTAGTGGTGGTGACCACAGTGTGCACACTGGTGGTGGTGGTAGTGGTGGTGACCACAGTGTGTACACTGGTGGTGGTTACCACTGTGTACACTGGTGGTGGTGGTGACCACAGTGTGTACACTTGTGGTGGTTACCACAGTGTGTACACTTGTGGTGGTTACCACAGTGTGTACACTTGTGGTGGTTACCACAGTGTGTACACTAGTGTTACCACAGTGTGTACACTAGTGTTACCACAGTGTGTACACTAGTGTTACCACAGTGTGTACACTAGTGTTACCACAGTGTGTACACTAGTGTTACCACAGTGTGTACACTAGTGTTACCACAGTGTGTACACTAGTGTTACCACAGTGTGTACACTAGTGTTACCACAGTGTGTACACCAGTGTTACCACAGTGTGTACACCAGTGTTACCACAGTGTGCAAACTAGTGTTACCACAGTGTGCAAACTAGTGTTACCACAGTGTGTACACTAGTGGTGTTACCACAGTATGAGATCCCGAGAAGGACCTCCGGTTACAAATTCAACTTTACTTGATGCTGCCAAACTTTTGGTTGGGTTTATTCTGCACATTCACCACCAGGGCTCTGGTGGCCTGGTGGTTAACGCTCTCGCTTCACACGGTGAGGGCCTGGGTTCGATTCCCAGCCAGAGTAGAAACATTGGACGTGTTTCTTTCCACCTGTTGTCTATGTTCCCCATCAGTAAAATTGGTACCTGGGTGTTAGTCGACTGGTGTGGGTCGCATCCTGGGACACTGACCTAAGGAGGCCTGGTCAAAGACCGGGCCGCGGGGGCGTTGACCCCCGGAACTCTCTCCAGATAAACTCCAGATAAACTACCTGTCGATCCAATGGCAAGTGATTTTTGTGCTATTATTAAGTAAATTTTCTGATAGTTATCACGCCCACAACACACACACACACACACACACACACACACACACACACACACACACACACACACACACACACACACACACACACACAACGCACGTCAAAGAAACCTACACCGCACAATTTGAAGCGCCTGACATAATTCGCTGTATGAAATAAGCTAAGTAAATTTAGGCAAGTTTGGCATACTGGAAGTTACCTTCGGGTACGTATATTGGTACACAATGATACTACAATTCAAGTGATAACATTTTTTAATATAGTTATCAGCAGCTCAACATTGTTGTTATGAATACTTCCATTATCCATGGTAATATTTTCGTTTCAAAATATTTGGTATTATGTGGACTATATTCTCAAGTCATTAATGTAACATGCAAGTTGTTTAATAGTTTACCCAAATGGTGTACTATCCAAAATAGTGACGAGAGAAACAAGTTTTTGTTGGCAAGTTTGGCCCCCAGATGGGGCCAAATGCTGCTCTGATAAAACTATCTTCAGTGTTTTTCTTTTTTCCACTAGTTTAATTATTCTGAAATGTGATATATTACTTATTATTTCAAGAATCTTTCTTATTTAATTAACTGTGTTGGTGCATCAAAGAAGTTGACAATACCTGAAGAGGGGAGTACAAAACCCACAACCTAACAAGGGAAGATATTATATTCAAAACCACGCGCTAAACCCACAAGGGTTACACAACGCACGGGAAGAAAGAATTCTATATTCCCTCAGTAAAACAGATTCTTATCAGAATTCCAGTTGTAGTGGAAGGGTAGGAAAACCTGACCATAAGCTGATTGCTCTCTTGTGCACAATGCCAAGTGCAGCTTGATCAATACGTGGCCCAACCCTGGTTGTGACTAGACCTTGTGGTGAGTCAGTGCCACCCCCTCCCCTCCACCACCCCCCACACATACCACACCTCCTAGGTCATATCAGTAGCTATAATACAGCACACAAATGACCCACAGTAATGTTAAGGCCTTAGGATGCCTGGTGTCATCGGCATGATCCCGGACCAAGCATCCTAGGCATCCAGCCTATTGGTATTAGTAGCATTCATCTACATCCCTTCGACTATATTCTTTGGAATGTGGGCGAGAAAAAAAATATAATTTACATAGGGAAAATTCTGAAGGGATTGGTGCCAAATCTGCACATGGATAACACTCCCTCCCAAAGAATACAATAACTATAAAGAGTTTGCTCAGCAAGTGTAAATGGACCAAAAATTTGAAGACCCCCTTCACACACAAAGAAAATTGCCTTCACAACACTGATTGTATTCTAGAGGAAAACTGATAAGTTTCTCGAGATAGTTGCTGATTAGTTGAACTGCTTGTGTCCAGAACCAACAGACTAACTGATCAGACTCTCAAGTGAGAGTCTTAGTTTGCGACAGGGCTGCTGATAAGTTAAGCTCTAAACTCAACACGTAATCTACAGATAACCTAACCCAGAATAGCAAATATTAAATTTTCTGTAACATTTCAAGCGCGCAAAAATGTAATTGCCAATCCGGCAAAAATTACATGTCTGAATGGGAGAGCATGTTGCCGCTGGGTTAAGTAAACCCAAATAATTACGATCTTTAGAAATGTGAACAAAAGCTACTTTTAAAGCCAAGCTGAAGACACGCACATGAGCGATCTCCTAATGCGCAGCTTCAGCGCGAACCTCCCGTCGCCGCCTAGCAAAACAAGAAACTAGAAAAGTATATAAATTCGCCACCAGACTGGTACCTGAAACAAACAAAAACTGTAGGAGGATTGATCGAACTTGTATAGAAGCTCACCACTCTACTGGAGAATTCTACTGCCAGTCGTTTCTGAGAGACAGAGGGAAAACCCACCCACCAGAAGTGTGGGTGAGAGTGGAGAAGCCTACCTACCAGAAGTGTGGGTGAGTGGAGAAGCCTACCTACCAGAAGTGTGGATGAGTGGAGAAGCCTACCTACCAGAAGTGTGGGTGAGTGGAGAAGCCTACCTACCAGAAGTGTGGGTGAGTGGAGAAGCCTACCTACCAGAAGTGTGGATGAGTGGAGAAGCCTACCTACCAGAAGTGTGGGTGAGTGGAGAAGCCTACCTACCAGAAGTGTGGGTGAGTGGAGAAGCCTACCTACCAGAAGTGTGGGTGAGAGTGGAGAAGCCTACCTACCAGAAGTGTGGGTGAGAGTGGAGAAGCCTACCTACCAGAAGTGTGGATGAGTGGAGAAGCCTACCTACCAGAAGTGTGGGTGAGTGGAGAAGCCTACCTACCAGAAGTGTGGGTGAGAGTGGAGAAGCCTACCTACCAGAAGTGTGGGTGAGAGTGGAGAAGCCTACCTACCAGAAGTGTGGATGAGTGGAGAAGCCTACCTACCAGAAGTGTGGGTGAGTGGAGAAGCCTACCTACCAGAAGTGTGGGTGAGAGTGGAGAAGCCTACCTACCAGAAGTGTGGGTGAGAGTGGAGAAGCCTACCTACCAGAAGTGTGGGTGAGTGGAGAAGCCTACCTACCAAAGGTGTGGGTGAGAGTGGAGAAGCCTACCTACCAGAAGTGTGGGTGAGAGTAGAGAAGCCTACCTACCAGAAGTGTGGGTGAGAGTGGGGAAGCCTACCTACCAGAGGTGTGGGTGGGAGAAGGGAAGCCTACCTACCAGAAGTGGGGGTGAGAGTGGGGAAGCCTACCTACCAGAGGTGTGGGTGAGAGAAGGGAAGCCTACCAACCAGAGGTGTGGGTGAGAGAAGAGAAGCCTCCCTACCTGAGGTGTGGGTGAGAGAAGGGAAGCCTACCTACCAGAGGTGTTGGTGAGAGAAGGGAAGCCTACCTACCAGATGTGTAGGTGAAAGAAGGGAGGCCTACCTACCAGAGGTGTGGGTGAGAGAAGAGAAGCCTCCCTACCTGAGGTGTGGGTGAGAATGGGGAAGCCTGTCTACCAGAGGTGTGGGTGAGAGGGTAAACGCACCTACTAGAGGTGTGGGTGAGAGGGGTAAACCCACCTACCAGAGGTGTGGGTGAGAGGGTAAACCCACCTACCAAAGGTTTGGGTGAGAGGATAAACCCACCTACTAGGTGTGGGTGAGAGAGGATAAACCCACCTACTAGAGGTGTGGGTGAGAGGGTAAACCCACCTACCAGAGGTTTGGGTGAGAGAGGATAAACCCACCTACCAGAGGTGTGGGTGAGAGGATAAACCCACCTACCAGAGGTGTGGGTGGAAAAAAATTAAGTCTACCCTTGGAAGGTGAGAAGGTAGAGGTTGTTAAAGGGCTCATGGTCCAAGGAACTGGAGCTACCTCTTTCCTGGAATATATTTAGTATACCTGTCATTCCACAGGCGCTGTTTGAGCCCTAGAGGTCTAGTTTTTGCACCATGAGCATTTAAGACAAAGTACTATAATGGGACAAAATTATATCCCACATATCCTCACACTCGGCTCTAATATTACAATTTCTGACAATGAGTAATTTAAACACAAAAGCTGCAGTTGCATGTCGTACTGCCAGAACAAAAAACACTCGTTTCAAAACAAGATTTTATTAGAACAAAAAAAAAATCTTTCTCTGTGTAGAGCTTTAACAAGTTTTCGCCAAACGTTGTCCCAATAAAAGCTTAACTACAACGTTTGTATTTTTTTTCCAACACAAAAGCATTGGAGTGACAGTTATCACCACATTAATTCTTAATACCATCTTCATAAAGCGTTCTCTTTAGTTATTTACTAGACATAGACAGAGACAGACAGACAGACACAGATACACACACCTCTCTAGTATAGAAGTCTCACTGCTGCTGCAACACTGTCATTTCCTTTCAATGGAAAATACCATCCTCCATCTCTTATGGTAACTATTTTAAGTTATGTTCAGTAATCACGTAGCGGTGACCCAGGAGATGGTGGTGACGTTAGTACATCAGTGGGAGTGACGATGGTGATTGTTTCCTTGGTGGCAGCGGCAAAGATGGTGGTGGTGACGAAGATGGTGGTGGTGACGAAGATGGTGGTGGTAGTGACGAAGATGGTGGTGGTGGAAGTGGTAGTGACGAATAGCAGAGTTGGAGAAAGTATAGAGACCCTTCATTGCCCGTATAAATTTAGGTCAAACTCCTAAATTACCGAGAACGCTTAAGTTCGTCGAACTGTGCTTTTTGAAACTTAAGAAAATTACATCATAATTTATACCTGGAAAATTATAGAGGGTTTGTTCCTCAGTCTGCACATTGAAATTACCCCTTATGAAAGCAAGAAGCTTGGTAGATGGTGTAAAAATACTCCCACTGAAAATCGGAAGCAATGATTAGACAGAGAGAACTCAATAGGTGTAAAGGGACCAAGATTCTTCAACATCCTTCATACATAAAGAAAATTACCACCCCTCTACCTGTCGTCAAGACGTAATTCGGTAATTTTAAGTTACTTATCAGCTGGCAGTGGTGCAGACGTGTCTGTGCGCGGCTATCAGACCATCCATTCACCAGGAGGTCTGTTCTGAGACTAGAACGCAGGGGCGTCAACCCCAGACCACCATCTTCAGTTAAAATTTTTGGTTAGGCAGCGCTTTAAACAATTACCAATTCCAATATTACCAAACTCTGTAAACAGATTTCACTCCATTTGCTACTACTTTTTGGGTTCTATCAGTTCAGAAATTAAATAGCTATCTGCTCACTTTTTTCAGAAATTCCTTTTGCATGCATTCTGTGCACATTACCCCCATGGTCGCATGCATGAATGCCACCATGGGAAACGGCCGATGTTTTATATAAAGTACACAGTACTTTATCCACAACGCTAGACTTCAGATACGTATGGACGCCTAGCCCAAGCTAGATGGTTTCTCCATACCCTTGAGCACCAGGCTTGTTAAAACTTACTTCATCAAATCGCTGTTCACTGCATGTGGCAGAAAACGTAGACTCGAAGATATTTAACATGATTTAACAAGAATAAAAAATTCGCAGTCCTAAAAAATTACTTATTGAAAAATTTCTTTTGCATATTTTTTCTATAAAGTTGACAAATTAGCACCATCTAAAATACTTTCAATTAAAATGCACCAACGTTCAAGTGCTTGAAGTGTTTTGGATAAAAAAAAATGACACTAATATTTACATAGGTCAAAGTGCAAGCTAAGTTTATTTTAAATAAGTTCATTATACAACATTTTGAAGCCTATTAGAAAAACAATTTTGCACGAATTGCTCTGAATCCAGCGATCCCAATTTTTTAGTAATTTTAATAACTGAAATTTACACTTATACATTCTACACTTGTAAGGTGTCATTCTTCTTAATGACTATATCAATCAATATCAACATCAGTATTTAATAAAAATGGCAAATTGAGACTTGTGCAACGTAATTGCAACACGAACCTTTGTGGGAAACACCAGGGCGGAAAATTTGAAACAGATCAGAAAAGTTATTCACCAGGTATTGTACGGATTATAATAATTCAAAGTTTTATAAAGTAGTTATTGAGGCTAAAACGCTGTGAAGTTTTAAAAATAGGTTAGATAAATACATGAGTGGGTGTGGGTGGGTGTGAGTTGGACCTGACCAGCTTGTGCTGCTGGGTCTGGTGCCGTGCTCCATCCTTGAGTAGAGGTGACCAGACTGGGTGGGTCATTGGGCTAATCCGGGGGGGGGGGGGACATGGACCTGCTCTGCATGGGTCAGTAGGCCTGTTGCAGTGTTCCTTCTTTATGTTCTTATTGACAAATCTGCCCGTATAGAGCGTAAACTTAATGGGTACTATCCTGTTTGTGAGATACACTGAAGCCATTCACAAGAGGTAGACTACAAGAAGTTTAACTTACAGAAATAAAAAAAAATCACACTATTTTAAGAATAAAATCGGTCATCATGTAATATTTAGCTATTATCTGTTTCCTAAACTGTATTCCTTAGAACGTAGATGAGAAAGGTACCTAATAATTTACACCTTAAAAATCCTGAAGGGACTGGCCCCACACCTGAACACCGAAATCACTCCTCATGATAACAAGTGTGTTGAGAGACAGTACATAACGCCTCCATTAAAAAACAGAGGAGCGTCGAGTACACACACACAGCCCAATGAGTGTTAGAGGTCTCAGACCCTTCAAGGCCCTACCACCGTGCGTATGGGGACTTCACTAACAAACCTCGGGCGGTCTTCAAGAATTGGACAAGTGCCTCAAAACTGCCTGACAAGCTGGGCTGTGGTTCATAAATCAGTTCATTAACCTTTTATATTATTTAGATATTTAAACTTAATTGTAAACTTAGATATACTGTGTATTGAAACAGTCAAGGATGTCGCTAATATCGCTGGTTGCGTATTAACTCATCGGGAATGTTATGTACTGCTTTCATGGCGGTATTCTGACTCGCAAGATGAGTGGCGCTGTAAAATAAACTCGCCAATCACGACAAAATCTTATCTATAAATATGTAGTATGTTTTAATTACTACCTTAATGATTATATCAGTTAACTGAACTTCATAACTGTGCATTGTTGTTTTAATTGATGTCATTGTGATAATATATAGTATTCATACAATCAGGGAAGTCCATCCCCCCCGCTTTTTTCAGTAAAGAAAGACCTTTGAGAATAGTCATGTGCCTTTATGTTTGTAAGACTTCTATAATGTCATTTTTCTTCCAGGTAAGTTGATGCTTTAGAGGAATTTTAGCTCGTAAAGATCATAAAAAATTAAAGAACTGTGTGTACTCGTACTGGAACGTAGCAGAAATGTAATAAAGACGGCAAGGTTTATGTTTGGCTTTAACCGTGGTAGTAGAGCGTTACGAGAGTAGGGAGGCACAACTAGTCTCACCTGGACCCTAAAACTACCAGAGCCGAGGAAAGACGCTGCCACTGTAGCAGAGAGATTAGAATGGAGAGCACGCAACAAAAGCAATCCTAGAGGGAGCAAGGCTGGGTGATGGCACAAGGATAAGTATTACACAAATAACCCGGACATAGAAGAGATGAGCTTACGACGACGTTTCGGTCCGACTTGGACCATTTACAAAGTCACACTAACGAAAAGGAGAGCAGCATGGGTATATATAAGCAGGAGGTGGTGGTCGTAGTAGTAGTAGTGGGCAGGTGGTAAGAGTAGGAGGGGCCAGTCAAATACTAAGAAAGAGGAGCACTGCAAGGGAGCTAGGTGCGCACAGAGGGTAAGAGCACCGAGGGAAGGGGGAACAAATAAATAAATAAAAGGAACAAATACACAGGGCAGAAGAAAGACAACCCAAAGGAGAAAAAGGAAAGAGGAAAAAGGGAAGAGGGAGAAGAAGAAAAAGGAGGAATCAGGTTAGGTCACGAGTGTTCTGAAGTTTGGAGCAATTTACAATGTAGTGGGAGAGGAAGGCATCTACAGAGACGAAGCCAGGACTAAGATTCATACAAGGAAAGTTGTGTATTAGGGATGATTCAACCAGACGGCGACTGTTAAAGTTGGAAGTAGGGAAGGCAGTTTTAGCATAAGACCAGTCAATAGGATGGCTGTGATCTCTGACGTGAGAGAAAAGAGCATTGTTAGTGTCAGCAAGCCTAACACTATTTTTGTGCTCCCTAAGTCTGCCAGAAAGAGATCGACCAGTTTCTCCAAAGTATTGAAGAGGACAGGAGGAACAAGAACTAGAGTAGACACCAGGAACATCTGTAGAGGGAGGAGAGGTATGAACGAGATTAGTGCGAAGAGCGTTAGTCTGGCGGAAAGTAAGTTTGATGTTTAAAGAACGGAGAGAGTTGTTGAGATTAGAAAGACCGGAAATGTAGGGAAGGCAGAGAACAGAAGAATTCCCAGGAGTAGAGAGTTTGGGACCGAAACGTCGTCGTAAGCTCCTCTCTCCTATGTGCGGGTTATTTGTGTATTGTTCCAGTCACGGTATTGTGCCTTTTTGTTATTTATAAGAAATTAGAAATACAGGATTGACACATTAATGTTGCATTAATTTCTTGAAAGATTGAAAAGATAGGGGGCAAGAAGGCATAGACATTGAATAGGAAGAACGGTGCAGTGATCTGGTGAGGGTAACAGAACAGCTAAGAAGTGCTGCAGTTAAGAAGTACAATGACCCAAGTATAGTCGATAAAACTTGCGTGAAGTATCCCTCCAACAAGGAGCCTCACGATGTGAGAGGAGCGGTTTTATGTGTGTAGAGTCCTTACACAATGTTTTTATGAAAGATGCGTGAAGTGTGGGTTTGGTTGGAAGAGAAACTGGAGCCACAGTGCCTTGGGCGTAACTGCAGGGTCCCTCATGTACACTCTTGGCTAGAAGCTTCACTGGCGCTGAGGAATTATTCATTACTGGCCTCGCACACGACTAGATAGTGATACTGCTCAAAAGGCATTGAACATAAAGAAAGAGCGCCGCAGGAGGTCTACGGTCCATGCTAGGAAGGTCCAAGTCACCTACTGGGCCAAGCTACTGGCCGAAGACAGTCAGGGCCAAGTCACATCCACTTAAGAAGGATCTAGCCCCACATCAGACCCACTAGCGCAAGCCAGTCAGGTTCAACTCACACCTACTCATGTACTGGTCCAGCCACTCATCCATAACTGTTACCAAACCAGTGCTTTCCTATATCCTTTCTCAAGCTAAATTTTTTCCAGCTTGAAACCATTGCTGCGAGTCCTGTCTTGGTTAGATACTTTTAGCACGTTATTTACATCGCCCCTAATTCTATGCCTTTCTAGAGAGTGCAGATTCAGACCCCTCAGTCTATCCTCATAGGGAAGATTTCTGATATGGGGGATCAACTTTATCCTTTGTACGTTTTCCAGTGCATTTATATCCATTCTGTAATACGGTGACCAAAACTGTGCAGCATAGTCTATATGAGACCTAACTAAAGATATATAGAGTTGAAGAATAACCTGAGAACTCTTATTACTTAAATTTTTTGATATGAGGCCAAGACTTCTACTTCCTTTATTAAGATTAAAACACATGTGCAACAGCTGGGCATCTTTACTGATGAAACGTTTCGCGTTTGTATTTGGCTTCTTCAGCTAAATACACAGGAAGCATTAGTAATGAAATAAAGATGTAATGAGTCATCAACCTTGGAGAAAAAGTATTTGAGGTGGTCAGTCACTCAGCCTGGAGAAGAGTTCAGCTCCATGGTTTGTAACGATACGAAGCTCAAGCATGAGACGGGCACAAAGAATTAAGATGAGTATCATCATCTGCTGTATCATGTGGGTATCATTTGTTGCTGTATTGTGTGTATATATGTTGCTGTATTGTGTGTGTATCTGTTGCTGTATAGTGGGTGTATCTGTTGCTGTATCGTGGGTGTATCTGTTGCTGTATCGTGGGTGTATCTGTTGCTGTATCGTGGGTGTATCTGTTGCTGTATTGTGGGTGTATCTGTTGCTGTATAGTGGGTGTATCTGCTGCTGTATTGTGGGTGTATCTGCTGCCACTGTATTGTTTATTTAGTAAAATTGGCAAAATGGGACTTACCCAACTCAGTAACTGCACAAATCTCCCTTTGAATAAAACTGATCAGAAGTGTTATTCTTGAGTTATTGAACAGAAATCAAATATAGCCTGGCCAAGGCCGCGCTCCGGGAGTAGTAAAACTCGAAACTCAAAGGTATATATACCAATTTTTTTTCAAATATTCGACTACACTGGCAATTACTGTAAATACAGTAAATACTGTAAACACAGCAACAGCAGTTCCAAATTTCGTTTAGGTAGGACTCACCAGTGTCGAAAGTTTGAAGGTGAAAATAAGAGGCTCTCTCAAGTTATCGCGTAGAAACCAAAACTGGGAATGGTCTATGTAACATTTACCAAAAGTCACCTTAATATACCAATGGTTACATGAACTTTTCCCTAGAGTACACCAGCGTTCAAAATTTTGATAGGATGAGGCATTTTAAAGTAAAGAAGGAAAATTTGGGATGGAGGAGGAAAAAAACTCAGGGGATACCAAATTGCCCATTACTTCTCCTGTATTTGAGTATTTATTTCAAGTTATTGTTCTGTACATTGATACATAAAGACGCAAAAATATGCATATACAATTGTAGCGCGCTTCCTAATTTTTATTGTCTTAAATATGACACACAGATTTTAATATACGGGAACCAGTGCCTCTCTACCCCGTCCCGTTCCTGCCTACCCTTCAAGTTCCTCTTGCTCTTTTATTGCCGTTATAACTGGCGGTGGCGCCCTCTTCCTGTTGACCCACCGAACTAGAGCGTTCTCAAGGCCAACACAGGTAGTCCAGAAGAGCTGGAGTGGCTGGTATCACTTGCCAGTGTAATTACTTTTCTGTGGGTGCGCGCGTGCACCCCCTGGGTCTTCCCTCCCAAAAGCACAAAGTTTTGTAGACCGCCTTGTGCTAGTTTTGCTTTGCTGATGTGACGAAAGCAGAGAATGCCCTACAAAGGCAATGATAAACCATACCACGGACGGGGATAGAACCCGCGATCAGAGAGTCTCAAAACTCCAGACCGTCGCGTTACTCACTGGGCCAGTTAGCCACAATAAGATTCACCCAACTAGGTATATTTCTATACCATAGGAAGGTTAGCATAAGCACCACTGTGACCACAAATGCAAGATTTTACAGACGAATCTCCAGTTAGCGTGGCCGTGACGAACTCTAGCTCAAGTCCCCTCAAAGCCGTCAACATGGCTCACGAAATCGTAATGACAAGATTGCAAACAAACCATACCACGGACAGGTTCTATCCCCGTCCGTGGGGGATAGAAATAAATTGCGCTTGTTAGAATAAGGTTAGGTAAGTTTTCTAAGATTCTTTTGGTGCAAAACTATAAACTTTTACCTTAACATTAATGAAAAAAAATGTATCTTTAAACGTATAAGAGGAAATTTTAGAAAGGACTTAATTTTTATTTATTTATTTATTTATTTATTAATTTGAACATGATGCAGAGAAGTACAAGGAATACAATTTTTAAAGTGCAGCATGCCAAAGCCCCTTGTATGCAGAGCATTATAGGCAGCTTAAAATTAACTTAAGATTAACTAAGCAATGATATATTCTGAGGTACAAAAATTATTGTAAAACAGATAATTTAGTACAAATGAGTATTACAAAGACAGGTCATATGGTCATTACTGTGTTGCTGTGTAATCACTAGAATGGAGTATTATGTTAGGTAATGAAGTTAAATAGTAACAAAGTTTGATTGGGTCACAGGCTGACATTTATGAGATACAATAATGAGATACATATATGAGATACAATTTATAAGATACAATTATTCAGTATTTATTTAGTTGTGGGTGAGTGACTTTTGAGAAGAGACTTGAATTTATAAACAGCGTTTCTTTTATATTCACAGGTAATGAATCCCAGATTTTAGGGCCTTTTATGTGCATTGAGTTTTTGCATAGCGTGCGATGGACACGAGGAACATCAAAGAGTGATCCGTGCCTTGTGTTATGGTCATGTGTTCTGTTGAGGTTGGTAAGGAGATGTTTGAGGGGAGGGTTTATGTCAGAGTTAAGTGTTCTATGTATGTAGTAGGTGCAGTAATAAGTATGGATGTTTTGTATTGTGAGTAGGTTTAGAGTTTTGAATATTGGTGGAGTGTGCTGTCTGTAGTGGGAATTTATCATTCTGACTGCAGCCTTTTGTTGGGTGATTAGTGGTCTGAGATGGTTTATTGTTGTTGAGCCCCATGCACAAATTCCATAGGTGAGATAGGGGTAAATAAGTGATATAGGGCCAGGAGGGCTGACTGTATATGTGTTTGAAATTTGAGTCTATTATCAAGGTAGATTCCTAGGAATTTTCCCTCTGTGAGTTTTGTGATAGGTGATCCATTTATCATTATGTTAAGAGACACATCTGCAGCTCTGTTACCAAACTGAATGTAGTAGGTTTTGTCAATGTTTAGAGTAAGTTTGTTGGTCCTCATCCAGGTTGATATTTTCTGTAATTCGGTATTTACAGTATTGGCTAGCATGGCTGGGCTCGGGTGAGAGTAGACGTATGTAGTGTCATCTGCAAATAGTGTGGGTTTGAGTAGTTGCGATGCATTTGGTAGGTCATTTATGTATATGAGAAAGAGAAGAGGGCCTAGGACACTTTCCTGTGGGACACCAACTGTAATTGGCTGTGCGGAAGAGTTTGCTCCATTTGTGTACACATATTGGCTTCTGTTGCTGAGGTATGACTTTAGGTAGTTGAGGGAGTGCCCTCTTATACCATAGTGTGACAATTTTATGTGGAGCAAGTCGTGGTCAACTGTATCGAAAGCTTTACGTAAGTCAATGTAGATCCCCAGTGGGACTTCTTTTTTCTCTATTGCTGTATAAATATGTTCTAGCATGTGGATAATAGCATCATTAGTATTTTTATTAGGCCTGAACTCAAATTGACAGGGGTTGAGTATGTTGTGGGAGATGAGGTAGGAATAGATACGCTTATGGATTAATTTTTCAAAGATTTTAGAGAGAGGGTGTAAGTTTGATATTGGCCTATAGTTATTCAAGCCTGTGTGGTCTCCTCCTTTACGGATCGGCGTTCCCGCTAACTGACCAGTTTTACCTATTCGGCACGACACACCCACACACACACACATTAATATATATATATATATATATATATATATATATATATATATATATATATATATATATATATATATATATATATATATATATATATATATAAGGGATGGGACGATACCATATTTTTGACTGATACCGACACCCAATTTTTAGCCGATACTGATACTTCATCGTTTTTATTTTTCAATTTATAATGGCTATGTTCAATATACAAGTGAATCTTTATTGCACAATGGATATTAAATAATTTATTTGAGATGTCATTACTAATTACTTGACCTGTTTTGATAGTTACTTGTCGACAGACAGACAGTGCGCGCGCGCGCATGCGCATATTAAAGTAACATGAAAGGTCATGATAATTAGCCTGAGAAGCATGGCTGTTCCTCGGAGGTGGTGAATGTGGTGTTGGTACAGAGCTGTTAACCTGGCTGCAACACTGAAGCCACTGCGCAAGGCTGGTTTGGGTGCCTCCATTAAGAAAGCAAACTGGTGTAACTAGCCACTTTCACGCTATGTTCCGTGCGGAGCATACCATCACTACCACCAAGAAACGAGCAAACATTACACCCGGCTTTGAAATCCTGGTTATGACGTCACTCCCTGGACGACCGAAATGCTGGTATACCTGAGGGTGTTTCGGGGGTCAAAGCCCCCGCGGCCTAGTCCATGACTAGGCCTCGCGGTGGATCAGAGCCCGATTATTCAGGCTGTTACTGCTGGCCCCACGCAAACCAACGAACGAACCACAGCCTGGCTAGTCAGGAACTGACTTTAGATGCCTGTCCAGCTTCCTCTTGAAAACAGCCAGAGCCTGGCCCATGGCTCGGCTTCGGGAGTAGACTCTCGAAACTCATCAAAGGTATATGCCAGGAATGTGTTGGTAATCCCCCTTATGTATAATGGGAGGCAGTTAGTCTTGGACCCCTAACAGTGGTAAGGAAAGCAACTGCTTAGATACTTCAATTTGACTAATGGATCGTTCCTACACAGTGAAAAGCTATCTTGATTACGTTTGTGTTTACTCAACCAAAAGACTATTTTTCGTGTATAGCGTATACAGTATACTCCTTGAGATGACAGACCATATATACTAATAACCAGTAACCATATATACTAGTAACCCCTAGATACCAGGCCTATAATTACTATATAGGATATGCCAAAGTAAAAGTTAATTTTGATGATTTCGGTATCGGCAAAATTTTGGTAGAGTCCCTTTAGTAATAATATCTGTGTTAACTACCTACATGGTCGCCCCAGCTACTGCTATCTGTCGCTTACGCTTTCTGTCCAATACCCACACGATGGGTGTAGTGTATTTTAAATCAATCTTAGAATTTCGAGGGTTAATTCATTTTAATTTTTATGTGATCGAATATCGAACAATACTTTTGTAAATATGTCATTATTATTACTACCAGTAGTTTATTACACGAGCCACTTCTCCCGTGTCCCAGCCTCATACCATGTCTGGTTGATGACTTGGTTAGAATCAAGCTATCGGCTTGAGTCCAGGGTATCGCAACCCGGTACTTATACTGACTTGAGGAACTTATAAAGTTCCTTTTGATGACAGTTTGTAATTGTCCTTATATGTGTAGGCATTGGTTCCTCAAGTTCGTGATCAGCTGGGCTGTTGAATACATTAGACTGCATGCTTCTAGCACCAACAGTTTGGTTGATCAAGCCTTTCACTGGAAAGCCTGGTATGAGCCCAGGCCACGGGGAACACTGACCCCCAAAACTGTCTCCAAGTAAATTCTAGGGGGGGGGGGGCGGAGAAGTGGTACACCTTTACACTTACTAAGATTTCTCTTAGTGCCCTTGTTCCACCTCACTTTTTACCGGAGGTCTTTTTCACTGTCTGCCCAGCCTCTTTTCTTTCTTACTGAGCAATTTGCAGAATTATCTAGGTGCAAGTTGTGATATATATTTCATGCCTACGTTCCAGAAGTGCAGTTCATGAAACGTCGGCCATTACCAATATTTTAAGTGTTTTGCCGAATTTATAATTTCACTAAGTTCTCTGTACATTCTCTTGACTTGTATGTCTGACTGTCGTAAAAGGGAATGTTAGTATATAGCAATGTTCGGATCTGGAGAGTACACACGTTTTAGTGTATGACTGACTTGGCATTTCTCGTTCTGAAGGTTGATTGTGATGATAACGCTTGAATGTGAGATATGTCATTATCACACCTTACTTCCTTACATTATCTAATACTCTAGGGAGTATGAGTTAATTTATAACTTCATTACAAATTTTATTTCCCCAAAATTTCTAAGTTTTCGGGTTGAATGAAGATAACCTGAGAGGAAAACATAGAAGCAGAAGGGGAAAAAAAGTCTGATGAAAGAAATTAAAACCTGCAAGTGTGACATGCAACATTTGAATTTTTTCAAGAGTAGGAACATATTTAGAGGGGGAATGACAAGGCCATTGCAAATTATGCATACGAAATCAGAAACAAGAAACCCTGTAATGAGAAGAGAAGAAAAAATCTGAGGCGATCTCGCAACTTTGACACAGTATTATATGAACGATGATTGGATGGAGGAGGAACGAAAGAAACATAGGAATACACGCAAAAGAAGGAAAGAGTAGGAAAGAAAGTGAAAAAGAAAGAAGTAAAACCAAGGGTCGGAAGTTACTGCAGATTTGAAGAACCAGAAAACTTTGATACCAGGTATTTCAGAGATTATCTAGCAAATACTACAATATCTGAAGTAGCGAAAGTGACAGTAACAATGATATATAATTCACCACTAAACAATAGGAGATATAGGAAGGAGTATGATCAGAATAACAGGACGGTGATTCCCATATTCCCATAATGGGAGTTCCTCATGAACTCCCATTACTAAGAAGAGATTTCAAGCATTAGGAGATCGACGGGTATACCTTTGATATACCTTTGAAGAGTTTCGAGAGTATAACTACTCTCGGAGCCCGGCCATGGGCCAGGCTCGTAATACTGGGACGTTCATGGAGGACCTGAAACACAGGCTAGCAGTAACGAAGAACTATTTTTTTTATCCAACCTACGAAGGAAACAAGAGGGGAAAAAAGGAGATAAGCCGGGAAGATTTAATCTGGCTTTACACAAAATGAATACGTACATCTGAAATTACTTACAGGAAGCAACTAGGTGCCAGTGATCATGTACTAGCTTATGATTATCTAATATCAATGACAATTAAAAAAGAAACAGAGGGAGTAACAGAAAATGGAACTACAGAAGAATGGGACTTCTATAACATGAAAAAATTTTGTGAGAGAAATGTAGCGAAAAAAAAAGGTGCCAAGAGTCAACCTGAAGGCAATTTCATTAGCCACTACCTCCTTCCCCCCCCACGGCCTAGTCCCAGAACGGACTTTGTGGGTAATGGCTTGATCAACCAGGCTGTTTCATGCTAGGTGCATAGATCCAGGGTATGTACTATGTCCCGGCCAATCAAGGAACTCATCCAGTTCCACTGCGAGCACAGGGTCTGTTAGTAATTCCCTTTAAATATCGAAGAAACTTGGTTCTTTAACACTTAGCTATCTCTTAGTGTGCTCACTGCACCCTTGCTTTTCAGTGATGCTAATTTACACTGTCGAATTTTTGCTTTCGTAAAGAGTGATTTCGGTGTGCAGATTTGGAACCAGTACCTCTACATATTTTTCAGGTGTGAATTACGATGCATGTTGCTCGTCTACGTCCCAAGAAGTACAATTTGAAGGATTTCATGTAATTCCAGTAATTTAGGTGCCTGAGAGTATCTCAACAAGCTAGATATTGCTTCAAGTCTAGCTATCCTGTTCATTTTCCTTGTAGTTCTGTTAGTAACTTTGATGTGATCCATGAATGTGGGATCTTCAACAGTAATAATCCTAAGTTCCTCACATTAATTTTTCGCTGTATCTAGTAATTTGAGTTTGTTTTATACTCCGTTCCGGTTTTCATTTCTTTGTTTTTCCATAGAAAACAACGGTAATTTGTCCTTATTGAACATTATATTATTTTCTTTCTTTTCTGTCTTCTGGGTCTCTGTAAAAGCTTCTAATATTACACTTGAATGTGTGAAAAGTTCGACAATAAACAGTACATTTTTATTGCTTGGTTGGAGAGAGTGCGTATTTGGAAAAATAAATGTTACGTAGGTTAGGTAGGGTGGGTAGGTAGGTAGCTAGGGTAGGATAGGTGTGTAGGTAGGTAGGTGTGTAGGTAGGTAATAGGTAGGTGTGTAGGTAGGTAGATAGGTAGGTGGGTAGGTAGATAGGTAGGTGGGTGTGTAGGTAGGTAGGTGGGTGTGTAGGTAGGTGGGTGTGTAGGTAGGTGGGTGTGTAGGTAAGTAGGTGTGTAGGTAGGTGTGTAGGTAGGTGTGTAGGTAGGTGTGTAGGTAGGTGTGTAGGTAGGTGTGTAGGTAGGTGTGTAGGAAGGTAGGTAGGTAGGTGTGTAGGTAGGTAGGTGTGTAGGTAGGTAGGTGTGTAGGTAGGTAGGTGTGTAGGTAGGTAGGTGTGTAGGTAGGTAGGTAGGTGTGTACTCACCCAATTTTACTCACCTAATTGTGGTTGCAGGGGTCGAGACTCAGCTCCTGGCCCCGCCTCTTCACTGATCGCTACTAGGTCCTCTCTGCTTCCTGAGCTTTGTCATACCTCGTCTTAAAGCTATGTATGGTTCCTGCAGCCACTACATCGCTTGCCAGACTATTCCACTTCCTAACTACTCTATGACTGAAGGTGTGTGTGTGTGTGTAGGTGTGTGTACTCACCTAGTTGTACTCACCTAGTTGAGGTTACGGGGGTCGAGTCCGAGCTCCTGGCCCCGCCTCTTCACTGATCGCTACTAGGTCCCTCTCCCTGAACCGTGAGCTTTATCATACCTCTGCTTAAAGCTATGTATGGATCCTGCCTCCACTACGTCGCTTCCCAAACTATTCCACTTACTGACTACTCTGTGGCTGAAGAAATACTTCCTAACATCCCTGTGATTCATCTGTGTCTTCAACCTCCAACTGTGTCCCCTTGTTACTGTGTCCAATCTCTGGAACATCCTGTCTTTGTCCACCTTGTCAATTCCTCTCAGTATTTTGTATGTCGTTATCATTTCCCCCCTATCTCTCCTGTCCTCCAGTGTCGTCAGGTTGATTTCCCTTAACCTCTCCTCGTAGGACACCTCTTAGCTCTGGGACTAGTCTTGTTGCAAACCTTTGCACTTTCTCTAGTTTCTTTACGTGCTTGGCTAGGTGTGGGTTCCAAACTGGTGCCGCATACTCCAATATGGGCCTAACGTACACGGTGTACAGGGTCCTGAACGATTCCTTATTAAGATGTCGGAATGCTGTTCTGAGGTTTGCTAGGCGCCCATATGCTGCAGCAGTTATTTGGTTGATGTGCGCTTCAGGAGATGTGCCTGGTGTTATACTCACCCCAAGATCTTTTTCCTTGAGTGAGGTTTGTAGTCTCTGGCCCCCTAGACTGTACTCCGTCTGCGGTCTTCTTTGCCCTTCCCCAATCTTCATGACTTTGCACTTGGTGGGATTGAACTCCAGGAGCCAATTGCTGGACCAGGTCTGCAGCCTGTCCAGATCCCTTTGTAGTTCTGCCTGGTCTTCGATCGAGTGAATTCTTCTCATCAACTTCACGTCATCTGCAAACAGGGACACCTCAGAGTCTATTCCTTCCGTCATGTCGTTCACAAATACCAGAAACAGCACTGGTCCTAGGACTGACCCCTGTGGGACCCCGCTGGTCACAGGTGCCCACTCTGACACCTCGCCACGTACCATGACTCGCTGCTGTCTTCCTGACAAGTATTCCCTGATCCATTGTAGTGCCTTCCCTGTTATCCCTGCTTGGTCCTCCAGTTTTTACACCAATCTCTTGTGTGGAACTGTGTCAAACGCCTTCTTGCAGTCCAAGAATATGCAATCCACCCACCCCTCTCTCTCTTGTCTTACTGCTGTCACCATGTCATAGAACTCCAGTAGGTTTGTGACACAGGACTTCCCGTCCCTGAAACCATGTTGGCTGCTGTTGATGAGATCATTCCTTTCTAGGTGTTCCACCACTCTTCTCCTGATAATCTTCTCCATGATTTTGCATACTGTACATGTCAGTGACACTGGTCTGTAGTTTAATGCTTCATGTCTGTCTCCTTTTTTAAAGATTGGGACTACATTTGCTGTCTTCCATGCCTCAGGCAATCTCCCTGTTTCGATAGATGTATTGAATATTGTTGTTAGGGGTACACATAGCGCCTCTGCTCCCTCTCTCAATACCCATGGGGAGATGTTATCTGGCCCCACTGCCTTTGAGGTATCTAGCTCACTCACAAGCCTCTTCACTTCTTCCTCGGTTGTGTGCACTGTGTCCAACACATGGTGGTGTGCCCCACCTCTCCGTCTTTCTGGAGCCCCTTCTGTCTCCTCTGTGAACACTTCTTTGAATCTCTTGTTGAGTTCCTCACATACTTCACGGTCATTTCTTGTTGTCTCTCCTCCTTCCTTCCTTAGCCTGATTACCTGGTCCTTGACTGTTGTTTTCCTCCTGATGTGTGTAGGTGTGTGTGTGTAGGTGTGTGTGTGTGTGTGTGTGTGTGTGTGTGTGTGTGTGTGTGTGTGTGTGTGTGTGTACTCACCTAGTTGTACTCACCTAGTTGAGGTTGCAGGGGTCGAGTCCGAGCTCCTGGCCCCGCCTCTTCACTGATCGCTACTAGGTCACTCTCCCTGAGCCGTGAGCTTTATCGTACCTCTGCTTAAAGCTATGTATGGATCCTGACTCCACTACATCGCTTCCCAAACTATTCCACTTCCTGACTACTCTGTGGCTGAAGAAATACTTCCTAACATCCCTTTGATTCATCTGTGTCTTCAACTTCCAACTGTGTCCCCTCGTTACTGTGTCCAGTCTCTGGAACATCCTGTCTTTGTCCACCTTGTCAATTCCTCTCAGTATTTTGCAAGTCGTTATCATGTCCCCCCTATCTCTCCTGTCCTCCAGTGTTGTCAGGTTGATTTCCCTTAACCTCTCCTCATAGGACATACCTCTTAGCTCTGGGACTAGTCTTGTTGCAAACCTTTGTGTGTGTGTGTGTGTGTGTGTACTCACCTAGTTGATGTTGCGGGGGTCGAGTCCGAGCTCCTGGCCCCGCCTCTTCACTGATCGCTACTAGGTCACTCTCCCTGAGCCGTGAGCTTTATCATACCTCTGCTTAAAGCTATGTATGGATCCTGCCTCCACTACATCGCTTCCCAAACTATTCCACTTACTGACTACTCTGTGGCTGAAGAAATACTTCCTAACATCCCTGTGATTCATCTGTGTCTTCAGCTTCCAACTGTGTCCCCTTGTTACTGTGTCCAATCTCTGGAACATCCTGTCTTTGTCCACCTTGCCAATTCCTCTCAGTATTTTGTATGTCGTTATCATGTCCCCCCTATCTCTGTCCTCCAGTGTCGTCAGATTGATTTCCCTTAACCTCTCCTCGTAGGTGTGTGTGTGTGTGTAGGTGTGTGTGTGTGTGTGTGTGTGTGTGTGTGTGTGTGTAGGTGTGTGTGTGTGTGTGTGTGTGTGTGTGTAGGTGTATGTGGTGTGTGTGTATGGTGTGTGTGTGTATTTTGTGTGTATGTGTGTGTATATGTGTGTATGTGTGTGTGTGTGTGTGTGTGTATGTGTGTGTGTGTGTGTGTGTGTGTGTGTGTGTGTGTGTGTACGTGTGTGTGTGTGTGTGTACGTGTGTGTGTACGTGTGTGTGTACGTGTGTGTAGGTGTGTGTGTAGGTGTGTGTGTAGGTGTGTGTGGGTAGGTGTGTGTGGGTAGGTGTTAGTTACCATTTGGTCATAGGCACATGTCGATTAGACACTAGGCCTGTTGTATGTGCATGTATGTGTGTGTGTGTGTGTGTGTGTGTGTGTGTGTGTGTGTGTGTGTGTGTGTGTGTGTGGTGTGTGTAGGTGTGTGTGTAGGTGTGTGTGTAGGTGTGTGTGTAGGTGTGTGTGTAGTTGTGTGTGTAGGTGTTGTGTGTAGGTGTGTGTGTAGGTGTGTGGTAGGTGTGTGTGTGTAGGTGTGTGTGTAGGTGTGTGTGTAGGTGTGTGTGTAGGTGTGTGTGTAGGTGTGTGTGTAGGTGTGTGTGTAGGTGGTGTGTAGGTGTGTGTGTAGGTGTGTGTGTAGGTGTGTGTGTAGGTGTGTGTAGGTAGTGTGTGTAGGTAGGTGTGTGTGTAGGTAGGTGTGTGTGTAGGTAGGTGTGTGTGTAGTGTGTGTGTAGGTGTGTGGTGTGTGTGTGTGTGTGTGTGTGTGTAGGTGTGTGTGTGTGTGTGTGTGTGTAGGTGTATGTGGTGTGTGTGTATGGTGTGTGTGTGTATGTGTGTGTATATGTGTGTATGTGTGTGTGTGTGTATGTGTGTGTGTGTGTGTGTTTGTGTGTGTGTGTGTGTGTGTGGTGTGTGTGTGTGTGTGTGTACGTGTGTGTGTGTGTGTACTTTGGGGGTTGTACGTGTGTGTAGGGTGTTTTTAGGTGGTGTGGGGGGTGTTGGGGGGGGGTGTGTGTGGGTAGGTTTAGTTCCCTTTTTGGTCATAGGACATGTCGATTAGACACTGGGCCTTTGTATGTGCATGATGTGTGTGTGTGGGGGTGTGTTGTGTGTGTGTGTGTGTGTTTGTGTGGGTGTGTGTGGTGTGTGTAGGTGTGGTGTAGGTGTGTGGTAGGTTTGTGTTGGTGTGTGTGTAGGTTTTGGTGTGGGTGTGTGTGTAGGTGTGTGTGTAGGGTGTGTTGGTTGGTGGGTGTGTGGTTGGGTGTGGTGTGGGTGGTGTGTGGGGTGTGGTGTAGGTGTGGTGTAGGTGTGTGTGTAGGTGTGTTGTAGTAGGTGTGTGTTAGGTGGGTGTGGTGTAGGTTGTGTGTAGGTGTGTGTGTAGGTGTGTGGTGGGGTGTGTGTTATTGTGTGTGTTTTAGGTGTGTGTGTGTAGGTGTTGTGTAGGTGTGTGGTGGGGGGTGTGTTGGTTTTGTGTGTGGGTGTGTGTGTGGGTGTGTGGTGGTGTGTGGGTGTGTGTGGGTGTGGTAGGTTGTGTGTGGGTGTGGTGTAGGTGGGTGTGGTGTGTGTGTGGGTGTTGTGTGTAGGTGTGGTGTAGGTGTGTGTGTGGTTGTGTGTGGGTGTGTTTTGGGTGTGTGTGTAGGTGTGTGTGTAGGTGTGCGCGCGCTTTTCACGCATGCATTCCTGGGGGGGGGGGGCAACATTCATTTAGAAAAGTTTTCTGTTTCCCTTTCCCTTGCCTTTATCATTCTTGCTGGTACATATCAGAGCAACATTTGTAAACTCCCCTCCGATTTTTACGTTATTTAAGCTTTTTTTCATCCATTCCTCCGGGTCAGTGCCTTGTGTATCATTATGACCCCCGGTTAAGTTAGACCCCAAAATAATGGTTGTGACATGAAAACATTTTTATGAGACTGGGACCATGCTGAAAAGTAGACTTTTAAAGCGTTTATATATGAATGAAAATAGCTCACCTGGGGGCTTGTCAGTTTTGAGGTATTCATGCCATACTTTTGTTAATTTTGAGAGTTTGTGGGCAATGTACGTCTTCAGTTGTTGATGGATTGTTTCCCATACTGTAATAAATGCTCAACCCAAAGAAAATACATCTTTTTCAATAATTGGGAGTTTTTAGCAAGATGTAAAAAATCCCCATGAACCCGTTTTCAAGGTTGCCTTGCCAATGGGTTGCTGTGTGGAAATGTGTCAAATATTTTTTTCTTGGCGTGGTTTTGTGCTCTTTTGAATATATTGTAAAAATTTAAAATTTTTTGCAGAGCATTCGTGTTATGAATATACTAATGACTGTAGGAAAATTTATGATAAAATTAAAAAACACCACACACACAACACACACACACACTATAGCTGCAAATTATAAACCCTTCATGGCTTTTGGGTTTGAGGTTGTTATTTAAAAAAAGCAATGAATTTTTTATTGGAATAGCGCTTGAAAATTTAAATTTTGCAAACATGTATTAAATATAACTTTTTTTAAAAATTTATTTTTTGGAAAATTCAAACTAAAAGCCAAAAATTTAAAACATTTTTTTTTTTTTTTGAATTTAAGAAAACTGAAATTTTTTTGTTTTGTTTATTCGTATACGGTATATAATTTATCAAATACTGTCGGGAGGACTAGGGGGAACAACACAAAATAACCCCAAAACGCAACATATGACAGTTTAGAAAGACACTAAGCAAAAACTATAATATTTATTTTGAAAACGTTTCGGTCCTGGACCTTGATCACTTCTAACATAGAGGTTAAATAAGACAGTATGTTAGAAGTGATCAAGGTCCCAGGTCGAAATATTTTTCTAAAAAATGTCTTAGTGTTTGCTTGTCTTTCTAAATCAATCTATGGGTATCTATTACCAGGGTTTATACCACACTGCCTGACACACCAACACATGATGCAGTATCGCGGTGGAGTCCCACTTAAAGGATGGGTTCTCCCACGTTGGTTCGAATCCTACCCACCACAATTTTTAACGTAATTACAAGTTTTTATTATACATTATGCTTTTATATAATAAAACGCTACAAAAATGGCCACAAAAAAACAGCAGATGCAGCGGTATACCCGGGTAGAAAAACACCCGGATGAATTTAATAAAGCACTGCAGCAGTGAACCCTGAGATACACTGCTGCACCTTTTGTTTTAAATTGTGGCCTTTAGAACATAAAAAAGGAGGAACACTGTAGAAGGCCTACTGGCCCATACAAGGCAGGTCCTTATCAAAACCAGCTTACCCAAAACTACGCCGTACCCACGACACCATCAAACCCAGCCCCTCCCACTTATATATTTGTCATGATGCTTTAGTAATCATAGTAATATATAAAGGCACTTATATTACCGGCCATAAGTCGCACTTTCTCAAATAAATGTGCATAATTTTACCCTGCGTCTTATGAGTGCATTTCCCCCCCCCCCAAAAAAAAAATACGTAAAATAATCAAAGTAACCCAAAAAAGTGCATAAGAATGAAGCACTGGTCAAAGCTTAACGGTCCATCAGCACTCCCGCTTTTCTTGATCATAAATTTGTCCAACCAATTTTTAAAGTTATCCAAGGTATTGATGTGTATTTAACAAATAACAAAAAGAGGCACAACACCGTGACTGGAACGATTCACAAATAACCCGCACATAAAAAAGAGAAGCTTACGGCGACGTTTCGGTCCGACTTGGACCATTTACAAAGGGCACACTAACCAGAAGTGGAGCAGAACGGTTTTTGTAAATAAACCTAAATAAGAAACAAGAGAAGGGAGAAACAGTGGGAGAGATGGAGTGAGGGAGAAACAGTGGGAGGGATGGAGTGAGGGAGAAACAGTGGGAGGGATGGAGTGAGGGAAAAACAGTGGGAGGGATGGAGTAAGGGACAAACAGTGGGAAGGATGGAACGAGGGACAAATAGTGGGAGGGATGGAGCGAGGGACAAATAGTGGGAAGGATGGAGCGAGGGACAAATAGTGGGAAGGATGGAACGAGGGACAAACAGTGGGAAGGATGGAACGAGGGACAAACAGTGGGAGGGGTGGAGCGAGGGACAAACAGTGGGAGAAACCATACCACGGGCGGGATTTGAACCCGCGGTCATTGTCTCAAAACTCCAGACCGTCGCGTTAGCCACTGGACCAGCTAGCCACAATAAGATTCGTCCAACTAGGTATATTTCTACACCATAGGAAGGTTAGCATAGGCACCACTGTGACCACAAATGCAAGTTTTTACAGACGAATCTCCAACTTGCGTGGCCGTGACGAACTCTAGCTCAAGACCCCTCACTGCCGTCAACATGACTCACGAAATCGTAATGACACGATTGAAAACAAACCATACCACGGGCGGGATTTGAACCCGCCCGTGGTATGGTTTGTTTGCAATCGTGTCATTACGATTTCGTGAGTCAAACGGTGGGAGGGATGGAGCGAGGGACAAACAGTGGGAGGGATTGAGAAAGGGACAAACAGTGGGAGGGATTGAGAAAGGGACAAACAGTGGGAGGGATTGAAAGGAACAAACAGTGGGAGGGATTGAAAGGAACAAACAGTGGGAGGGATTGAAAGGAACAAACAGTGGGAGGGAACGGACAGTAATGACGTGTGCATTCATACCCTCTCACTTTTTCACAAAATACAAGTTTAACATCCGTACTGTTTATTTTCCAGTTTCTTCCATATCTCTCATTCCAGTATGTTATGGCAGTATGTAGATTTGAGACTCTGCCCTCAAGTACTTTCCAAGTACATTTGATCAAACCTATCTTCTCTCCAGCAAGTACATGTTTAGGATTTTGAGATGTTCCTAGCAATTTGAATGCTTTAGTGACTATGTGTGGGCCATATATGATCTCTCAATTAGTCCCAGTTCTGATATCTATCCTGCCATGAACAAACCCGTCAACACTCAACAATGCTCAGCGACAGGGCACAACCGATTTGAATACTGACACTATTACCTTTTTTTAAAAGTTCTCATTATCCATCCCGTTATATTCCTGGCTTTCACGTCATTTGCTTCATTGCGCTCTTTGAAAGAAAATTCAGCCGAGAATACTCCCAGGACTTTCACATGTTCTTTTCATCAATTCAATGTTCCTGATATTTGTATCCATTGTCTCTTTAGAGTTCTTTCCATGTATGAGCAGATGAAACTTATCACCAGCAACAGCAGCAAGTAGCAGCAAGAAGCAGCAAACAGCAGCAGCAGCAAATCAAGCACTAAACCCGTAAGGGTCATACAACGCACCCTTTTAGTAAAAATCATAACGACTGTGTTTAGTAAGCTCGTGTAGCGACAACGCCTTTTGAGCAGTATCACTATCTAGTCGTGTGCGAGGCCAGTAATGAATAATTCCTCAGCGCCAGTGAAGCTTCTAGCCAAGAGTGTACATGAGGGACCCTGCAGTTACGCCCAAGGCACTGTGGCTCCAGTTTCTCTTCCAACCAAACCCACACTTCACGCATCTTTCATAAAAACATTGTGTAAGGACTCTACACACATAAAACCGCTCCTCTCACATCGTGAGGCTCCTTGTTGGAGGGATACTTCACGCAAGTTTTATCGACTATACTCGGGTCATTGTACTTCTTAACTGCAGCACTTCTTAGCTGTTCTGTTACCCTCACCAGATCACTGCACCGTTCTTCCTATTCAATGTCTATGCCTTCTTGCCCCCTATCTTTTCAATCTTTCAAGAAATTAATGCAACATTAATGTGTCAATCCTGTATTTCTAATTTCTTACCCTTGTGCCATCACCCAGCCTGGGAGTAGTAATGTCTGAGGATCTCACTTTCAAGGATCACAACAGTGCCACGATCGCACGTGCAAAGAAAATGATAGGATAGAAAATGAGAACTTTCAAAACGAGAGATGCCAAGCCCATGATGATCCTTTTCAAATCACTTGTTCTCTCTAGGCTGGAATGCTGCTGTACATTAACATCTCCATTCAAAGCAGGTGAAATCGCAGATCTAGAGAGTGTACAGAGATCCTTTACTGCACGTATAAGTTCTGTCAAGCACCTTAACTACTGGGAACGCTTGGAAGCACTTGACTTGTACTCGTTGGAACGCAGGAGGGAGAGATATATCATAATCTACACTTGGAAAATCTTGGAAGGAATGGTCCCAAATCTGCACACAGAAATCACTCCCTACGAAAGTAAAAGACTGGGCAGGCGATGCAAAATGTCCCCAATAAAAAGTAGGGGCGCCATTGGTACACCATAAGTGTCCGGGGCCCAAAACTGTTCAACAGCCTCCCATCAAGCATTAGGGGAATTACCAATAAACCCCTGGCTGCCTTCAAGAGAGAGCTGGACAGATACCTAAAGTCAGTGCCGGATCAGCCGGGCTGTGGCTCGTACGTTGGACTGCATGCGGCCAGCAGTAACAGCCTAGTTGATCAGGCCCTGATCCATCGGGAGGCCTGGTCATGGACCGGGCCGCGGGGGCGTTGATCCCCGGAATAACCTCCAGGTAACCCTCTAGGATTCCTTTTGTTGCGTGCTCTCTATTCTAATCTCTCTGCTACAGTGGCAGCGTCTTTCCTCGGCTCTGGTAGTTTTAGGGTCCAGGTGAGACTAGTTGTGCCTCCCTACTCTCTCGTAACGCTCTACTACCACGGTTAAAGCCAAACATAAACCTTGCCGTCTTTATTACATTTCTGCTACGTTCCAGTACGAGTACATACAGTTCTTTAATTTTTTATGATCTTTACGAGCTAAAATTCCTCTAAAGCATCAACTTACCTGGAAGAAAAATGACATTATAGAAGTCTTACAAACATAAAGGCACATGACTATTCTCAAAGGTCTTTCTTTACTGAAAAAAGCGGGGGGGATGGACTTCCCTGATTGTATGAATACTATATATTATCACAATGACATCAATTAAAACAGCAATGCACAGTTATGAAGTTCAGTTAACTGATATAATCATTAAGGTAGTAATTAAAACATACTACATATTTATAGATAAGATTTTGTCGTGATGGGCGAGTTTATTTTACAGCGCCACTCATCTTGCGAGTCAGAATACCGCCATGAAAGCAGTACATAACATTCCCGATGAGTTAATACGCAACCAGCGATATTAGCGACATCCTTGACTGTTTCAATACACAGTATAGCTAAGTTTACAATTAAGTTTAAATATCTAAATAATATAAAAGGTTAATGAACTGATTTATGAACCATAGCCCAGCTTGTCAGGCAGTTTTGAGGCACTTGTCCAATTCTTGAAGACCGCCCGAGGTTTGTTAGTAAAGTCCCCATACGCACGGTGGTAGGGCCTTGAAGGGTCTGAGACACCTAACACTCATTGGGTTGTGTGTACTCGACGCGCCTCTACTTTTTAATGGAGGCATTATGTACTGTATGTTAACACTCTTATCATGAGGAGTGATTTCGGTGTTCAGGTGTGGGGCCAGTCCCTTCAGGATTTTTAAGGTGTAAATTATTATGTACCGTTCTCATCTACGTTCTAAGGAATACAGTTTAGGAAACATCAAGCGTTCGCAGTACTTCAGAAGCTTGAGTGTACACGAGCAGTGGCAGTCCTCTCTATTTTTTCCAACTCAGCAGTCTCGCCTGCCTTGAAGGGGGCCGCCAGTATATAGTAGTATTCCAGCCAGGGGACAAGTAACAAAGTGTATCATCATTGGCTCAGTGTCTCTTGTATTGAACATTCTAGTTGTTTATTGGGTATCCCCAAAGGGACCCACAAGTGGGTCTACCTACCTGAAGTCTACCTGGAGGGCATTCCGGGGATCAAAGCCCCCGCGGCCCGGTCCATGACCAGGCCTCCTGGTGGATCTGGCCTGATTAACGAGGTTGTTACTGCTGGCCGCACGCAATCCAACGTACGAACCACAGCCCGGCTGATCTGGCACTGACTTTAGGTATCTGTCCAGCTCCCTCTTGACGACAACAATGGGCCTATTGATAATTCCCCTTATGGCTGGTGGGAGGCTGTTGAACAGTCTTGGGCCCCGGACACTTATTGTGTTTTCTCTTAGTGTACCAGTGGCGCCCCTAGTTTTCACTGTGCTATGTTGCATCGCCTGTCAAGTCTTTTGCTTTCGTAGGGAGTGATTTCTGTGTGCAGATTAGGGACCAGTCCCTCCAAAATCTTCCAGGTGTAGATTATATCTCTCTCGCCTGCGCTCCAGTGAGTACAAGTCAAGTGCTTCCAGGCGTTCCCAGGTTCTCTGTACATTCTCTAAATGTTTGGGTGCCAGAATTGTCTTCTTTCATTCCCCCCCACTCAAAGTTTTCTTTATTTTGCACATAACACGAGGTTTCACCAGACTGGCTTCGAATCTGTCCTATGTCCAAAGTTGTAAAATCCATTCCCGGCTTCCTGGAAAGGCTCAATATACATTCTACAACTGTAGCACGGCTTCAAATGTTCAAAAACGATGTCTGTTAATTCGACAGAGGAGGAGAGTAAATATAAAGTGTGCAGGTGTGTTGCGAGTAAGGGACTTAAAAGGAATTTTTATTCCCTGGAATTTGATAAAGAACTTCAGAATTTGGCCTATATCAAAGATTACCCTTTTCAGGCAACAAGCTAGTTTAATGTTTTTAGTCTAGGGGTTATAATTTATTTTTACTAGGAAATTAAATTAAATTAAAATTTTACGATATTTAACAATAAATTATTTGAATACTTTTGTCTTCTCTTCGTACACAATATTCCAGCTTAATATTGTATGTACAATAGTTTTATTTTAAGGGAAGTCTAAGTAATGAGTTTTCAAAATAGTATATATATATATATATATATATATATATATATATATATATATAACACACACACACACACACACATATACATAAGTTCAATCAAATGAAAATATCACATTAACGATGAAGACTAATTTTAGCGCTTTACAATTTGAGTCTTCACAAACAACAAAGACTTTACCTCAACAAGACAATGTCTTGAAACCAACTGCATAAATGTGCAAAATTCAACAACACCTCTGAATCCTATCATTAAGAAGATAGACACCAAGATTTTGTCTGAAACACATATATCCCTAAAGATTGTTCGAGTGCCCCAAAATATGAATAAATCAGTCTTCTGAACAATATTGAGTAAACTATGAGCCAACTCTTAACTCTAATTCTCAAGAAAATTCAAACTGAGTAAATCAAAGGGAGAACAGATATATGATCAGTAGTCAGGGATAGATCAGGGAGCAGACTGCTTCACTGCCAGTGTCTGCTGACCCGTCATAAGGTTGGATCACGTGACCTAAACCACAGTAAGCTAGACATAAACAAGTGGACAGTAATTTACCTGATGGTGTCCTGACATTTTGTTTGTTCTATGCATATAAGAGGTCCTACCTAACATAATAATAACTAAAATAATCATCGATATCGATAATAACAACAGTAATAACAATACCATGGGGTGTGTGTGTGGTGTATGTATATATATATATATATATATATATATATATATATATATATATATATATATATATATATATATATATATATATATATATATATATATATAATGACATAAATAATATAACGCTGAAAATCTTTATTTTAGCTATAAATGGAGGTTTTCGTGCTATAATATTAAGTGATAATCACATTCTCAGACAACAGTTAAATATTACATGATGACCAATCTCCAAAGTGCAACAAGGTGCACATCTGCCGATTTTATTCTTAAAATACTGTCAATTTTTTATTTCTGTTAAGTTAAATTTCTTGGAGTCTACCTCTTGGGAATGACTTCAATGTATCTCACAAACAGGATAGTACCCAATAAGTTTACGCTCTATACGGGCAGGTTTGTCAATATACTATATTACTTTATAAAACTTTGAATTATTATAATCCGTACAATACCTGGTGAATAACTTTTCTGATCAGTTGCAAATTTTCAGCCCTGGTGTTTCCCACAAAGGTTCGTGTTGCAATTACGTTGCACAAGTCTCAATTTGCCATTTTTATTAAATACTGATGTTGATATTGATTGATGTAGTCATTAAGAAGACTGACACCTTATAACTGTAGAATAAGTGTAAATTTTAATTCTTAATAAAATTGCTTAAAAATTATGATCGCTGGATTCACAGCAACTCGTGCAAAATTGTTTTTCTAATAGGCTTCAAAATGTTGTATAATGAACTTATTTTAAACAAACTTAGCTTGCACTTTGACCTATGTAAATTTTAAAGTGCCATTTTTTTTATTCAAAACAAATAGTTTCCATGTAATAACTAGAGAAGGATTCTACTGCTCGGCTTCAAACACTTAAACGTTGGTGTATTTTGACTAAGTATTATAGCGCGTACTAATTTGTCAACTTTATGGAAAAAATGGTCAAACAAGCCTTTTTTTTTATAGGATAGGATTGTAAAGATAGAAACCTAACTGCAAAAGAAAAACAGAAATAACTCGTATTTTATAGCACTTTTAACGTTCACACGTTTAGTGAACTCTTAAATACTGTATAACTAAATGCCATAACTGGCATATTGTTAGTGTTATTCTCTTTCACAAACATTCTCCAAGGTTTTTGTTTATAATTACAGAGCGTTTTTTTGCGACTGGCTTCGAATTTTAAACCTAAGTTAACCATTACTTGGTGAAGGGTGGTGGAACAATTTGACAAGGTTCCGGGATCAATCTGACAAGTGAAGATTCCCTCTGCTCAATTTTATACAGAACATTCCTGAAATTGGCCAAAAGAGAAAGCGTCCTTTGGCGAGTTTGAAAGAGCAGCCACCTTCACGGGGCGAGTTCTGGGTATTCTGGATGACTGTAGGTACTCTCAATATCTGAGAGCTGCTCACAAAGTATATATATTGTCTGTCTGAACAAATTATACCTGTGTGTGAGCAAACCTGTTTAAATCCTTATTGCACAGGCGCTATAGGATCCATGAGGGTTTAACGTTAACCAGGGAATATAATAATTCAAAATTTCAACACTCTTGTAGCCTGCTTAGCTGGTCTTCCGCAACTACTGTTAGTTTGTGACAGCTGGTCCTCCACTACTACTACTGTTAATTTGTAACAGCTGGTCCTTCACTACTGCTACTACTACTGTTAATTTGTAACAGCTGGTCCTTCACTACTGCTACTACTACTGTTAATTTGTAACAGCTGGTCCTTCACTACTACTACTACTACTACTGTTAATTTGTGACAGCTGGTCCTCCGCTACTAGTACACGGGTTTCGAATTTTCTTACTCCCGCAACCCGGCCCCGGGCCTAGCTTGTCTGGTCAATTAGGCTGTTCCTGCTGGCGTACACATCAATTACAGCATGGTTAATGCTCCTGTAATCCTCTGACTACCGCCCATAGGATGGTACCTTACCTTAAAAGGTTTCGAGTTTCACTACTCTCGGAGCCCGGCCATGGTGTCAGCATAGTTGCTGATCCTCCTTTACATGTGTTGTATGTATAGATTAGCTGAGTATCATAGTACCATCCATGTGTTTATATAGAAGATCCCTATTAGGCCGAGTGTATGACGTCACAGGATGCAGCATAAGTGAGTGGGGTCGCTCTGCCTCGTCCTCACTCCACAGATAGACATACAGCAGGCAGTAACACGGCAGGCTGGGCCCCCCTTCCTTACCACAGTCTGACAATACATATCGTTACCACCCAACAAGTGTGTTTACCTTCAACCATCATATCTCCTACCGAACCCCCACGACAATGGGCCAGGCTCGTCTGGTGCTTGTCTGGTCAACCAGGCTGTTGCTACTGGAGACCTGCTGCCCCACATATCCATCACGGTACCTCCCGTACAGTGTACAGACTTAAAACCAGACCCTTTAACTATATTTTATTTGTGGGCCATCACTCCTGCGGCCCGATCTCAGACCAGGTCTCCCAGTTAATGACCTGAGAGAGAAATAGAGAAATAAAAGAGAGAAATAAAAAAAGGAACAAGAAAAGCAAAAAGGAATTACGAGGCTAAGGTCGCAAGGGATTCAAAGACTAACCCAAAAGGGTTCTTTCAGGTATACAGAAGTAAGATTAGGGACAAGACTGGCCCACTTAAGAGTAACTCTGGTCAGATCACTGACAGTGATAAGGATATGTGTGAAATTCTAAATACCTACTTCCTCTCAGTTTTCACTCGGGAAAATACTAGCGATATTCCTGAAATAATAGATTACGTAGAACAGGATGATAATAAATTATGTAGGATTGCGGTAACTAGTGACATGGTCCTCAGACAAATAGAGAAACTAAAACCTAACAAATCCCCAGGTCATGATGAACTGTTTGCAAGGGTGTTAAAGAAATGTAAAGAGGAACTTAGCATACCTTTGGCTAATCTTTTTAACATATCACTACAAACTGGCATAGTGCCTGATAAGTGAAAAATGGCAAATGTAATACCTATTTACAAGGCAGGTGACAGATCCTTGGCTTCGAACTATAGATCAATAAGCCTTACCTCCATAGTGGGAAAATTTGTGGAATCAATAATTGCCGAAGCAATACGTAGCCATCTTGACAGGCACAGATTGATTAATGAATCTCAACACGGTTTTACAAAGGGGCGTTCCTGTCTTACAAATTTACTAACTTTTTCACTAAGGTGTTTGAGGAGGTAGATCATGGTAATGAATATGATATTGTGTATATGGACTTCAGTAAGGCTTTCGATAGAGTTCCACACCAGAGGCTATTGAGGAAACTTAAGGCACACGGAATAGGAGGAGAATTTTTTTCCTGGGTAGAGGCATGGCTGACAAATAGACAGCAGAGAGTTTGCATAAATGGGGAGAAATCAGAATGGGGGCACGTCACAAGCGGTGTTCCTCAGGGGTCAGTGTTGGGCCCGTTGCTGTTCACAATTTACATAAACGACAAAGATGAGGGAATAAATAGCGACATAAGCAAATTTGCTGATGACACCAAAATAGGCCGTCCAATTCATTCTAATGAGGACATTAGAGCACTCCAGGATGATTTGAATAGACTGACGCAATGGTCGGAGAAGTGGCAGATGCAGTTTAATATTGACAAATGCAAAGTTCTAAATGTTGGACAGTTAAATAACCATGCCACATATAAACTAAATAATGTAGATCTTAATACTACCGATTGCGAAAAGGATTTAGGAGTTCTGGTTAGCAGTAATCTAAAACCAAGACAACAGTGCATTAGTGTTCACAATAAAGCTAACAGAATTCTTGGCTTCATATCTAGAAGTATAAATAATAGAAGTCCTCAGGTTGTTCAACTCTATATATCCTTGGTTAGGCCTCATTTAGACTATGCTGCTCAGTTCTGGTCACCGTATTACAAAATATATATAAATGCTCTGGAAAACGTACAAAGGAGGATGACAAAGATGATCCCATGTATCAGAAATCTTCCCTATGAGGATAGACTGAGGGCCCTGAATCTGCACTCTCTCGAAAGGCGTAGAATTAGGGGGGATATGATCGAGGTGTATAAATGGAAAACAGGAATAAATAAAGGGGATGTAAATAGTGTGCTGAAAATTTCCAGCCAAGACAGGACTCGCAGCAATGGTTTCAAGTTGGAAAAATTCAGATTCAGGAAAGATATAGGAAAGCACTGGTTTGGTAATAGAGTTGTGGATGAGTGGAACAAGCTCCCGAGTGCAGTTATTGAGGCTAAAACAAACGTTGTGTAGTTTTAAAAATAGGTTAGATAAATACATGAGTGGGTGTGAGTTGGACCTGACTAGCTTGTGCTGCTGGGTCTGGTACGGTGCTCCATCCTTGAGTGGGGATGACCAGACTGGGTGGGTCATTGGGATAATCCGGGGGGTCATTGGTCTAATCGGGGGGGGGGGGGGAAATGGACCTGCTCCGCATGGGTCAGTAGGCCTGGTGCAGTGTTCCTTCTTTCCTATGTTATGTTCTTATGCTACTGATGCTAGCAGCACGCAGTCCAACGTAGATACAATGTGTAAACCTGTACATTTCCTCGCCCTCGCTCCAGGCAGTACAGTTTGAGGGGTTTTAAGCTAACCTAATCTTTCATGGGTTTGACTTCACTGGTACACACAGTAAAACTTCCTTGTATAGTCTTCTTGTACTTCCAAACCTACATCATCATGCCACAGCCTTTGTTCATACTTAACTTTATCAGTTTTTAGCGATTTCCGTTTTTGTCAATATCAATGTCATTTTTTTTTTGCGTTGTTTTAACTTCTAGAGTCTGTCTTTGGAAAACATTTGACGTTTGTTTTATGTTACTGAACCAATATTTTAGGTAGCCCAGAAACACCTCCAAGTGTACCATGGCAACACCAAGTGTACCATGGCAACACCAAGTGTACCATGGCAACACCAAGTGTACCATGGCAACAACACCAAGTGTACCATGGCAACACCAAGTGTACCATGGCAACACCAAGTGTACCATGGCAACACCAAGTGTACCATGGCAACACCAAGTGTACCATGGCAACGACACCAAGTGCACCATGGCAACAACACCAAGTGTACTGAGGAAGACACCAGGGAGTGGTAACAAGCCATGAGTAAGGCTGCACAAGCACGAGGTTTCCCTTCACTCTAACGAGGCTCCGAGGTCACTGACACCGCCATCAAAGACCGTTTAAAGATGGATGTGATAAAACATTCACTCATCTTATGGCAACACACCAACACCATGGGCCCCACACACACAAACTGCGCATTGTAATGATTTTATCAACAGTCTTATTTACTTAACTATAAAAGTCCCTAAGACTAAAATGTAAATATGATAAAGATTACAGAATATATTGCCCGAGGTGCATATAAACCGTATAAACTATGCGACATGATACTAGCATTGTCTGGGACCGGACAGTGGGAACGGTGATCCCAGAATCAACTACTGGTAGCAAATCTGAATAGCATTCAAGATCCTTAACGAAGAATCATTCTGGAAGTTAAACATGACGCATGTAAGGTATGCATTCTAAAAGTGGAACCCGATCTGATCAGGTACTTGCAAATCATAATAAAGTCCCAGTGTCTGCAATGTTTTTTTTACTAGCTGTGAGTAATAAACTCACGGCTAGTATGAGTATTAGATACAAGAGTTTCACATGACAATTCTTGAGGATAGGAAAGTAAGGATAGCCGATTACAAAATTCTAAAGAATTGATATGGCAAAACCATATTTAAGAGGCAGAGAATGCCCGCAAGGAGGGACAAACTAGAGACTGATGAGCCACAAGGAATGATAGAAAATTATGAAGGCAAGATATAAATAAGAGAAGCTGGACGAGGTAGTGGCGGATTCAAACACTATACGCAGAGCTTTAAGAAAAGTCACCAATAACTGACAGGGCCAATAGGAATAGAAATGTGAGAACAGGGACGTGGAAAGTTCAAATAAAAACTAAGAACATAGATGAATTATAGGAACGTCAGGAAAACATCAATATATGGTTAGTTAAGACAACGAAACGAGCTGGATGTGGGAAAAGGTGGAGTAAATATTAATTCATAGTTTGAAGAATTTGTACAACAGGGTCTAAGATTCTATGAACCAACAGGACTGGTCATTAGCAGTAAGAGTTACGGCCAAGAGCCGAAACTCAACCCGAGTAAATAAAAATCGTTGAGTACACTAGTGTGCGAGTGAGCAACCTGAAAATATCTCAAACAAAAATATTGTAACTGCACGCGAACTTTAAAGGAACTAATGCTGTTTAAAGGTTAATTCATTTAGATCCACTCTTTACACCCGGTTAATAAGCACCAACATATAAGTGCCATAACTGATATTTATTCTGCGGATCATCGTTCCTTGATCCGATCTCTGAGCAGACCTCCTGGTTGACAGCCTGGCCTGTCAGGCTCTTGTTTCTGAGCTCGCTGATAACGAACAGTTTGCAGCAAATGGTTAAGCTCCCTCTTGAAGACGAAGGGTCTCGGCGTTGAAAAACCACTAAACTATTCATGATTACAAAATTATACCTTACTATACTTGTTACACCCTTGCTTTTCATTGAGGCCAGTTTGCACTATTTGTCATGCCTCCAGTTAACACAGGGACTTACTTCAGCCAGTCTCTCTCTACAGAGTGCAGTAAGCTACTTTGGGACGAAATTCGTAAGGCATCTAGATATGAAAATGTTGTGTTAATGGGAGATTTTAACTTTAGACAAATTGATTGGAACAATGTGACAGGAAATCATCAGTCTGACTTTCTTGATATGGTTCAGGATTGCTTTTTAAAACAGTTTGTAACAGAACCAACTAGAGGAAACAGCCTGTTTGACTTGGTTCTTGCCAACAAAGAATCACTAATTAATAATCTTGAGGTTAATGATAAGCTTGGGGAAAGCGATCACAAATCACTTAGTGTCAATATATCATGGAATTACCCAGATAACTGCAATCACATCTCTGACCCCAGGCTTCCACGTGGCCGATTTCATAACACTGAGAAATTACCTGGGTGGGCTAAATTGGGATGACCTGACTATGGGACAGGTCGGTGGTGTTGGGTGCCAATATGACGTTTTTCAGAGCACAGTCCTGCCTGCCTAGACTTTTGTTCTGAATAGGGAAATTAGATCTAACAAAAATGATCCCAAATGGATGAACAATAGATTAAAACATCTCACTGGTCAAAAGAGAGGCATATATAGGCATATCAAAAGAGGGGATGGGCAGTTAAGAAATCAATATATTGAATTAGAGAAAGAAATAAAAAAAGGAACAAGAAAAGCAAAAAGGGATTACGAGGCTAATGTCGCAAGGAATTCGAAGACTAACCTAAAAGGGTTCTTTCAGGTATGCAGAAGTAAGATTAGGGACAAGACAGGCCCACTAAAGAGTAACTCAAGTCAGATCACTGACAATGATAAGGAAAGGTGTGAAATTCTAAATACCTACTTCCTCTCAGTTTTCACCCAGGAAAATACTAGCAAAATTCCAGAAATAATAAATTATGTAGAATAGGACGATAATAAACTATGCACGATTGGGGTAACTAGTGACATGGTCCTCAGACAAATAGAGAAATTAAAACCCAACAAATCTCCAGGCCCTGATGAATTGTTTGCAAGGGTTTTAAAGGAATGTAAAGAGGAACTTAGCAAACCTGTGACTAATCTTTTCACCATATCACTACAAACAGGCGTAGTCCCAGAAAAGTGGAAAATGGCAAATGTAATACCTATTTACAAGGCAGGTGACAGGTCCTTAGCTTCGAACTATAGACCAATAAGTCTCACCTCCATAGTGGGAAAATTTATGGAATCAATAATTGCCGAGGCAATTCGTAGCCATCTTGAAAGGCATAAATTGATTAATGAATCTCAACACGGTTTTAAAAAGAGGCGCTCCTGTCTTACGAATTTACTTTTTTCACTAAGGTATTTGAGGAGGTAGATCATGGTACTGAATATGATATTGTGTATATGGAGTTCAGTAAGGCTTTCGATAGAATTACATATCAGAGGTTACTGAGGAAGCGTAAGGCACACGGAATAGGAGAAATTTTTCCCTGGGTAGAGGCATGGTTGACAAATAGGCAGCGGTAAGTTTGCATAAATGGGGAGAAATCAGAATGGGGGCACGTCACAAGCTGTGTTCCACAGGGGTCAGTGCTGGGCCCTTTGTTGTTCACAATTTACATAAACGACATAGATGAGGGAATAAACAGCGACATAAGCAAATTTGCTGATGATACCAAAATAGGCCATCCAATTCATTCTAATGAGGACATTAGAGCACTCCAGAATGATTTGAATGGACTGATGCAATGGTCGGAGAAGTGGCAGATGCAGTTTAATATAGACAAATGCAAAGATTTAAATGTTGGAAAGGATAATAACCATGCCACATATAAACTAAATAATGTAGATATTAATATTACTGTGAAAAGGATTTAGGAGTTCTGGTTAGCAGTAACCTGAAACCAAGGCAACAGTGCATAAGCGTTCGCCATAAAGCTAACAGAATCATTGGCTTCATAGCAAGAAGCATAAATAATAGAAATCCTCAGGTTGTTCTTCAACTCTATATATCCTTGGTTATGCCTCATTTAGACTATGCTGCGCAGTTCTGGTCACCGTAGTACAGAATGGATATAAATGCACTGGAAAACGTACAAAGGAGGATGACAAAGTTTATCCCATGTATCAGAAATCTTCCCTATGAGGACAGGCTGAGGACCCTGAATCTGCACTCTCTAGAAAGGCGTTGAATTAGAAAACAGTAATGAATAAAGGGGATGTAAATAGCATGCTAAAAATATCTAGCTTAGACAAGACTCGCAGCAATGGCTTTAAGCTGGGAAAATTCGGATTCAGGAAGAATACAGGAAAGCAGTGGTTGTGGATGACTGGAACATACTCCCGACTACCGTCATAAAAGCTAAGACGTTGTGTAGTTTTAAAAATAGGTTAAATACATGAGTGGGTGTGGGTCGGACCTGACTAGCTTGTGCTACTAGGCCAGATGGCGTGCTCCTTCCTTAAGTGAATGTGACCTGACTGGGTGGGCCATTGGTCTAAGCCAGGGGTTGACATGGACCTGCCCCGCATGGACCAGTAGGCCTGCAGCAGTGTTCCTTCTTTCTTATGTTCTTATAGGTTTCTCGCATACAATACAGGGGATACACCGAGGAAATTAGGCGTTGAACATAATTTAAAATTTTTAACTAATACATGATGGAAGTAAAAATTGTGTGTGTATTCTCCAGGGGGTGTAATCTGGCTAGCCATTAAAGGGACTTCAACATAAATATTCCAGTCTACATGACTCACGAAATCGTAATGACACTACTGCAAACAAACCATACCACGGGTGGGGATAGAACCCGCGGTCAGTCTCAAAACTCCAGCCTGGAGTTTTGAGACACTCTGACCGCGGGTTCTATCCCGCCCGTGGTATGGTTTATTCCAGTCTAGAGAGTACAAGCGCCTGAAGAACTTCATCAATTGACTTTTTTGAAAAGATTTCGCAAATAAAATGTATAGAGTATCTTAGAGGTTTGAGTAAGATAGTTTTTCTTTGCTAAACAGACCAAACTATTTCATTCTTTAAGTTTAACTGGTAATGAAGGCAATTAGTGCCATGTTGGGTCGTCTCCAGTTCATCGTCATATTTTATATAGTTCAGGAAGCAAATTAACATACTGAAGGAGCTTAGTATGCGATGCCCTGTAGTAATATTACATAGATAAATCACACAAGGTAACATGCTCATAAATATGTATGAAGAAGACACCTGAATTATGGGAACTTCAAATTATTAGTTTCGCCCACCAGCAGCTTCCTCAATCCAACTGAACAAGTTCCTGGTGGATGAAATTTCTCTTCACACTTCTCCATACTTAGCACGTGTGCTTTTATTGTCTCCGGTATTTCATACTCGAAATTTCTATATATGAAACCTAACATTTTTTAAATTTTTGCTACTTTCAGCTAGACAACAGTTAAGAAAACACACTGAAGTTCCTATCTTAGCGATTTTCTTTAAATGTCTAACACGCACCATGCAGTGAACACGGGTGGAGTCAGTACAAGACACGACGGGGTCACTGCTCTCTCCATCCCTACAAACAACCTGGCGGGGATGGGAAGAAGGGAGGGGGAGAGGGAGAGAAATAAGAAAATGAGAAAGGGGAAGAGGGAGGGAGGGGGATAGAGATGGGAATGAGTAGGTGTAGGGATGATAATGACTTGTAAGGATGGCCATGGCTTGTAGGGACTGCGATGGCCTGTAGGGAAGGCGATGGCCTGTAGTGATGGGGATGACCTGTAGGGATGGGGATGACATGTAGGGATGGTAACGGCTTTATGGGATGGCTAGCTAGCTTATAGGGATTGGGATGGCTTGTAGGGATGGTGATGGCTTGTAGGGGTTAGGAGGAAGCATGAAGGAAAGGGAAATGAGGGATGGTGTCATTACCTTGGCCGGTCAATAATGAAAGTAAGCTTGGGTTACATTACATTAAAGTCTAGAATTAACTATCATGGCGCAATTTACAACTTGCTTGGGAATAGTCTCGCGCTGCCAGACCTACACTACAAGTTATGCTATTTGTTACTGTCGGTAGACTATAAATAAAGATGGGTTAGTTTACCTTAACCTAACCTGGAATATATTTAAAAAAAATTTTTGACTTAGATCGGGAAGAAATGAACGAACTGTAACTCGTACGAACACATCATCCTATTTGTAAGAGATGTTGCCTGTGAACATATAACAAGAACTGGTGACCACTTACGCTTGACAACCTTGTCCCTTACCATCCCTCCCAACATGCATGGCAACTCCACAGTAAGTTTATTCAGGTATACACAAATACAGTTACATAGAATTATCATACATAGCAGCATATGTGTAGAGAACCTAGGATAACCCAAAAAAGTCAGACAGAGTGATTTATTTCCATTGGGGTCCTTTTACCTTATTATTATAAAGGTTATAATATTTTCTTATTCTATAATGAAGATAACATCTTATTATCATACTAAAAAGACTATCTACTACACGAGGGTCATTAAGACTATCTACAATACGAGGGTCATTACTAGGAATAAGGTAAAATTTACACGTATGTTAGCTAAAAAATAGAAAATCATTCCCCTCCCTTTCTGTAGCTACATTCATCAGACACCTTTTGGCACTCTTCTTGAACTGGTTCATGTTGTGACTGGCTTTGACATGTGCGGGTAGTCTGTTCCATTCCTTTATTGCTGTACAATAAAAGGTGTTTGAAGCCTGTCCAATGACTGTGGGTACTACAAAGTTGTGCTCTCTCCCCCTAGTACTATGATTGCTTTGGTTCCCAACCTTGACAAAATTGACAGCAAGATATTCTGGACACTTGTTTGTGAGCAATTTTATAAGCATGATTTAGCTTCAGTTGTTTTACTCTGTCTTCAACATTCAGCATATCCAACTGCTGTAATTCATCCTGGCCTACATGTTCTCTTGGTCCCAACCCCAGGATAAATCTTATGATTTTGTTCTGGGTGATTTGCAGTCTATCTTTCATTTTTTTTGTCAAGGCAGAGTACCATGAAGAGCAAGCGTAATCCATATGGTGACTAACCCTACACCACCACCTTCCCATTTAATATACACTAATAACTTGCATTATACGCTACTTGAAGAATTACGCTAGGCGCTATAGAGAAGTATAGAGATAGATAAAAACGCAAAGAGAATAATTATTGTACAAAGTGATTACTTGCAGGACACTAATTTTCACACTGTTCTCACTGGTAGGGCAGATATTGAGGTGAGGAGACAAGGAAATATGCAATATCAGATGTACTTGTGCATATTCTGAGAAAGTGTTATTTTCAAATGTACAGAGGCAACTGTTAAAATATTTACAATATTTAGATTCTGGTGCTGGTAATAGAAAATAAAATTCATCATTCTGGGGGACACCTGATGGCCGTTTCCAGAGGGTCATAGTATCATGTGGGGTTCGAACACGTGGATTGGGTAAAAATACTCACGTAGGCTGGAAGTACGTATATTGTAACTGAAGTATGTGGAAGGGCGCCACAGCCGAACCTGCCTCTCTCTGCCCCTTGACCAGACTGACTGAGGAGTGCCCATGGGCGAGGGGGCGCTTGAAATCCTGCTAGGTCAGCAACAATATGAATACAGCCAGTGATTCACGCAGAGACGGTTGGTAGTGAGTCATCTACTGGTACACTGGTTACTGGTAACTGGTTACTACTACTGAGAATAGCCACCGCGACCCGGTCCCAGATTAGTCCTGGAGGACCAAGGCTTGATCAACCAGGCTGTTACTGCTGGTCACACGCAATCTAACTTATGAACTACAGCCGGCTGGACAGGCACATAAATTTGAATGACATAAAACAGTAGTAGCTAATAATGCAGTCATCATATGCCTAAGCGCGTGTAATGGCGCTAGCCCGAGGTGCTGCAGACTTTCCTGAGGCTGAATAAAATCCAGGCGTGAGTGTTAGTACTGTGGTGGTGGCAGCACCTTCCGTCTCACCTGCCCTAGTAACCTTGACCTGGCGGCCGACCCTCACCTCCACCTCCACCTGGGAAACTTGCCAACGTGAACCGCTGCAATCATCCCTTTGTTGACTCTGGCCCCGTTCAATGTCGCTGCACCCACCAGCACTCATCCTACTGCTGTTCAAGCTCCCGCAGCTACTAGTCAAACGTTGGAATATTTGACATTTTCATTGCCCTACTTAAGTCTCATTTCATGATGACAAATATCATTACTTCATTAATGAATCCATTGTGTGCGATGGAATATGACATGCGAAACAACGAACATTTGTGCCCACAATATAATTATCATAAAATAGGATAGCCATATCCACAAAGTATCTAATCTTAATTAAACAAAATTTCACTGTTTTTCAGTACCCGACCCAAGAAAGCAAACAAAAAAGACAAGCAAGAAACGCTGTCAAGTGAGAGACGCTGTTCTGAAAAGCATTCATTTAAGCACAACTCAGAGAGAGAGAGAGAGAGAGAGAGAGAGAGAGAGAGAGAGAGAGAGAGAGAGAGAGAGAGAGAGAGAGAGAGAGAGAGAGAGAGAGAGAGAGAGAGAGAGAAAGAGAGAGAGAAAGAGAGAAAGAGAGAAAGAGAGAAGGGAGAGAGAGGAGAGAAAGAGAGAGAAGAGAGAAGAGAGAGAGAGAGAGAGGGGAGAGAGAGAGAGAGAGAGAGAGGAGAGAGAGAGAGAGAGAGAGAGAGAGAGAGAGAGAGAGAGATGGGGGAAGGGCACACCAGAAACATATCTTGGGGCTTTAAATGTGGTCTGCAAATCTACTATTTCTAGCATCTTCTGTCACTTGTTTTTAAGTTTACAATTGTGACTTCTTGTTCTCACTGTTTATGCTGTTACGTCTCATACAATCATAATACTTTTTTTCTGGCCAACAAAGGCATTTTAAATACTTTGTCTTTCTTGGCACTTTTTCATTTAACGTACATGTGTATTTTAGGTGTGTACACCACACTACATCTGTACTCTCCAATACTGGTCTGACTTACGTCACAAAGATTATTTTGAGATCCATCATACATTTATCTGAAGCTAATATATGCAAGTATATAAGAAGTTCTTAATTGCATTCATGTTATCGTACGGTGACAGATGATTGTTTACACTTACTTTCACAGTCATTTGTCTCTCGTTTCCGACCTTTTATTCGAACCTATTCTTAATTAGGACTTTTTTCTGGGGAAGAGGGGGAAGAGAGAGAAGGAAGAAAGGATGGTTTTCTCACTTCCATCGTTTGGCTTCTGACTCGTGACTAAATCATTCTCGGTAACTTTCACTCACCTTAATGAGTTTAATGAAGCCAAATTTATCATCAATGAAGAAGACTTACTCAAACGATGACGTTGGAAAAGTGCGATGACTGCAACTAATACCATCGCCCAGAACACCGGGAATTTTATTATTTAGAAAATTTTGTCATTACCTTACTTTTGATATACCTTTGAAGAGTTTCGAGAGAGTATCTACTCTCTGAGCCCGACCATGGGCCAGGCACGTGTGGTGCTTGCCTGGTCAACCAGGCTGTTGCTGCTGGAGGCCCGCTGCCCCACATATCCATCACAGCCTGGTTGATCTGGCACCTGGTGAAGATACTTGTCCAGTTTCCTCTTGTCCCAGCAGTGTTTCTGATATCTTCTGGTAAGATGTTGAATAGTCTGGGACCCCGGATGTTGATACAGTGTTCCCTTATTGTCCCCACCGCACCCCTGCTCCTCGCTGGCTTTATTTTACACTTCCTCCCATCTCTCTCACTCCAGTATGTTATGGCAGTGTGCAGATGTGGGGCCAAGCCCTCTGAGTACTTTCCAGGTACATATTATCATGCCTCTCTCTCTCCTCCGCTCCATTGAGTACAAGTTCAAGACTTGAAGGCGTTCCCAGTAGTTTAGGTGCTTTACTGGCTCAACGCGAGCCGTAAACGATCTCTGTATTTGTTCCAGCTCCGATATTTCTCCTGCCCTGAACGGGCCAGTCAGCACTGAGCAATATTCTAAGTGAGGGAGCACTAGCGATTTGAAGAGTGTCACCATCGGCATTATTTCCCTTGTTTTGAAAGTTCTCAATACCCACCCCGTCATTTTCCTGGCAGTTGTGATCTTTGTCTTGTTATGGTCTTTAAAAGAAAGGTCAGCTGACATAATTATTCCCAGGTCTTTTACGTGTTCCTTACGTTCTATTTGGTGCCCCTCTTGAGTTTTGTATATAATGTTCCTTTTGAGTTCTTCATTCTTTCCATACCTAAGCAGCTGGAACTTATCACCATTGAACATCATGTTGTTCTCCACTGCCCACTGGAAAACCCTGTTTATGTCTTCCTGTACTTTTACAGTGTCCTCTACCGTAGTGACTTTCATGTTTATTTTAGTGTCATCTGCAAATGATGATACATGAGTGTGCCGGGTGTTTTTGTCTATGTCTGCTATGAGGATGAGAAACAAGAGAGATGCCAAGGACAGTGCCTTGGGGCACTGAGCTTTTTACCTCGTTGATGCTGGATCTTGCCCTGTTTACTACTTTTTGTGTTCTGTGTGTTAGGAACCCGAAAATCCATCTGCCTACCTTCCCCGTAATGCCCATGGACCTCATTCTGTGCGCTGTCACTCCATGATCGCATTTGTCAAACGCCTTCGCAAAATCTGTGTAACTCACATATGCGTTTTGGTCGTCTTCCAATGCCTCCGCAATTGTCATAATGGTTTAGCAGCTGTGACAGGCATAATCGTCCTGCCATTATATATACCTTGTTTATTTTCATGTCTGCAATGGATTAAGAGAGATCCCCCCAGGAAAAAGCCTCCTCAATAAATATCCCAGTATTAAACACTTTTCTTAATTTAATTTATCATTTTATTTTACATTTTTGAACTTGGTTCCTTCAAGAGACATTCCTTGATGCCCGTGAAGTGAACTTTCTCCAAGTAACTGAAGTTACCCTTCCCTTCCTGGATGAAACCTGCCTCCCATGCTCCACGTGCTGAATGATTCCTGCGGAATTAGTGCCTCCCTTGAAATACAACAACAATGATGATAATAGTCTTAAGCATTAATTATACAGGCAAATTATGTCATGTTAGGTAAGACACATATGCAACAGTAGGTATCTTTATTTCGAAACGTTTCGCCTACACAGTAGGCTTCTTCAGTCGAGTACAGAAAAGTTGATAGAAGCAGAAGAGACTTGAAGACGATGTAATCAGTCCATCACCCTTAAAGTTTTGAGGTGGTCAGTCCCTCAGTCTGGAGAAGAGCATTGTTCCAAAGTTTGAAACAATATGGAGTTGAAGTGACAGGATGGAGCCTTATATAGCGCCAGGAGGTGAGACGTAGGTCACTAGTAGAACGCAGATGTTGGAAGGTCAGGTCCCTCTCAAATCCAGCCGTTCTCACTAGTAGAGGTAGTCGAAGATGATTTCAGGTCTGTACCAAGATACCCTTGTGTTGCAGTCTGACAGATTGAACATTAAAATGGTATAAAATACCGACAGATTGTTAGGTAAGACATATGCAACAGTAGGTATCTTTATTTCGAAATGTTTCGCCTACACAGTAGGCTTCTTCAGTCGAGTACAGAAAAGTTAATGGAAGCAGAAGAGACTTGAAGACGATGTAATCAGTCCATCACCCTTAAAGTTTTGAGGTGGTCAGTCCCTCAGTCTGGAGAAGAGCATTGTCCCAAAGTTTGAAACAATATGGAGTTGAAGTGACAGGATGGAGCCTTATATAGCGCCAGGAGGTGAGACGTAGGTCACTTCAACTCCATATTGTTTCAAACTTTGGAACAATGCTCTTCTCCAGACTGAGGGACTGACCACCTCAAAACTTTAAGGGTGATGGACTGATTACATCGTCTTCAAGTCTCTTCTGCTTCTGTCAACTTTTCTGTACTCGACTGAAGAAGCCTACTGTGTAGGCGAAACGTTTCGAAATAAAGATACCTACTGTTGCATATGTGTCTTACCTAACAATCTGTCGGTATTTTATACCATTTTAATGTTCAAATTATGTCATCTTATATTTGCCTATAATGTATTCACCTATACATGTTATACCGGTATCCAGATATATGGTATGGTATGTTATACCGGGACCATCAAAGATGATTTCAGTACCCCCCTCTCCCTCAATATGTGTCATAAAAACATATGAAAGAAGGAACACTGCAACAGGCCTACTGACCCATGCAAAGCAGGTTCATGCCACCCCCGGCCTTGAACAATGACCACCTAGTCAGATCACTTACACTTAAGGAAGGAGCACGGCACCAGACCTGGTAGCCCAAGCTACTCAGGTCCAACTCACACCCACCCACACCCACTCGTGTATTTATCCAACCTATTTTTTAAACAACGCAAGGTCTTAGCTTCTATGACGGTACTCGGGAGTTTGTTCCACTCATTCACAACTTTATTACCAAACCAGTGCTTTCCTATGTCCTTCCTGAATCTGAACTTTTCCAGCTTGAAACCACTGCTGCGAGTCCTGTCTTGGCTGGATATTTTCAGCAAGCTATTTACATCCCCTTTATTTATTCCTCTTTTCCATTTATACACCTCAATCATATACTCCCTAATTCTACGTCTTTCAAGAGAGTGCAGATTCAGGGCCCTCAGTCTATCCTCATTGGGAAGATTTCTGATACATGGGATCAACTTTGTCATCCTCCTTTGTACGTTTTCCAGAGCATTTATATCCATTTTGTAATACGGTGACCAGAACTGAGCAGGAGCTGGATGCAGTATTTGAGGTGTTGTCCTATAATTTCGCAAAAATCATTCTGAACCTAACAAAAAAAAATATATTTCATTGTGTTTGTTGTATTATTAAATTATTGTAAACTTATCTAAAACATATTTAGATGAATTCGATAAGTTTTGTAAGGTTCTTCTGGTACAAAATTATCAATTTTTACATTAACATTAATTAAAAAATCTTTAAACGTATAATAGAAATTTCTAGAAAGGACTTAATTTTAATCGAGTTCTTGCTAATTGACCAGTTTTGCCTATTCGGCACGACACACACACACATATTTAATTACACACACACACACACACACACTATATATATATATATATATATATATATATATATATATATATATATATATATGTATGTATGTCGTGCCGAATATGTAAAACTGGTCAATTAGCAAGAACTCATTTAAAATTAAGTCCTTTCTAAAATTTTCTCTTATACGTTTAAAGATATATTTTTTCATTAATGTTAATGTATTTTTTTTTTAATTTTGCACCAAAAGAATCTTAGAAAACTTACCTAACCTTATTATAACAAAAACAATTTATTTTAGCCCAACCCAACTAAATATATTTTAGATTTGTTTACAGTAATTTAATACTGAACAAACACAGTGAAATATATTTTTCTCGTTAAGTTCAGAATGATTTTGGCAAAATTATTGCATACACAAATTTTCACTTGTCCTATATGGCAAGATGAGCGTTGCTATTTAAGCCAAGATCGCAAGTTCTGCCTATTCGGCACGACATTTATATATATATATATATATATATATATATTATATATATATATTATATATATATATATATATATATTATAATATATATATTATATATATAATATATATATATATATATATATATATATATAATATATATATATATATATATATATATATATATATATATATATATATATATATATATATATATATATATATATATATATATATACATATATATATATATATATATATATATATATATATATATATATATATATATATATATATATATATATATATATATATATATATATATACATATATATATACATATATATATACATATATATATACATTATATATATACATTATATATATTATATATATATATATATATATATATATATATATATATATATATATATGTGTAGTGTAAGTGTAGTGATGCGCCTGTGTGGCTACAATACCAGACAGCAATGAACCTTGACATTTGGTCCTTCATAACCTGCAAGTCAGTGACAGCCTTGAGAACTATCAAATATGCAACACAGAAAGGGCTTGGAATAATAATGTTCAATAATTTTCTACCTACAGCCATAAAATACGGAAAATCTGTTTAACACACAAGCAGTTCTGACAATTTATTGAGACAAAGCTACGCTTGGAAACCAAGCTTTTTCATAAGCGTTAGAAAGTTTAGTCTAAGTTAAACAAACCATACCACGGGCAGGGTTAGAACCCGCGATCAGTCTCTCAAACTCCAGACCGTCGCGTTAGCCACTGGGCCAGCTAGCCACAATAAGATTCACCCAACTAGGTATATTTATACACCACAGGAAGGTTAGCTAAGTTCTAGTGAAACAATGTCCAAAGTACTTATAAATACTTCATTACCTGCGATATACCCATTACTACCTGATCACTTTCAACATACATGTGACTACCTATTCACCTGTGATATAGATGTGACCAGTGTCATGGACTTTTTCTTATTCGTGCAGCCCGGTCTTTAACCAGGTTTCCTTGTTAAGTGCCTGTTCAACGAGACTGTTGCTGGCCTCTTGGCCCACGTAGCCATAACAGTCAGATTCTGTAGGGAGTTCTGATAGGTTTCGCTTTGTAATAATGATGGTAGAATTACCAACAATATGTTAAGTAAGAGGACACATGCAATTAATGCGACACTTATTGCAGTGTGCAACATCTCCCGTAAGGGTTAACTTAACTTCCTCCGACATTCTGCAGGTCTATATTACACGTGTTGCTGCCTTGGGCTCCCAGCAGTACAGTTGTTACCGTATAACACGTGAAAATAAAACGTTTAAGAAACATCAGCATCATTTATTTGTTCTATACAAGTTCTAATATTAAATTAGCGTCCGCTAACTTGGCACTACAGGAAACAGTTATTTTTAGTACACTCAACTAGAACCTAACTGGTTGCTACACGATAAGCTAATCAAATTAACTATTATTGCCTGTATAACTATCATAGGACAGTTGTTCAAAGAAAATTTTTCAGAAACCTGTAGTTTTTCTCTAAGATATTCGCCAGTTCATTTGTGATATTCTGCTTGCAGCAGTGAAGCCCCAAATCCTGTTGAAATACGTATAAGAGATACTCGTTTAAAATATTTATTTTGAACAGTTAGCTTCGTATCATCTCAATTTATTTCGTATAAGAATTCTGAAGACATTATTTTATGCAGTATTAATACATATTTCTTGTATCTATATTAGAAAGTTTGATATTGTTGATGTTCTTCCATCAATCCCACCTATTAACTAACTGACATCTAAGTTCACTGTAGCTTTAAATTTTATGTATTCGTGTATTTTAACCCATGACGAGTGAGTCGCAAAACTTCAGGCCAGTATTGTAGCCACTGGACCAGTTGGCTACAATAAGATTAGTCCAACTAGGTATATTTATACACCATAGGAAAGTTAGAAAGGGCCCCACTGTGACCACAAATGCAAGTTTTTTACAGATGAATCTCCCTATGGTGTACAGAAACATACGTAGTTGGATGATTCTTACTGTAGCCAGGCAGCCGAGTGATTTACGCAGTTTTACAACTCATTCGTGATGGGCTCAACCCCCACCCGTCCCGTGGCTTGTTTGCAATAGTGTTGTTATTACAATTTCCTGTCATATACGGAATGAATACTCCACAAACTTTCTTCGGTAAATGAACACAAGCTAGATAATATCTTTATTTATAGTTAAATTAGGCAGTAAAATTGTCCATGCATTTGACATATTTTATTTCAACGTCTTTGACTGCTGTGAAAAAAAAAATCAAATAATTAAGAAAGTGGTGCCCTATCAAGTGCTTGACAGGTCGGATCTAAGGTTACATCCGGGTTTCAATTTAAAGTGGCTCGCGTCACATCCCTGGTAAGGCTAAATATGGCATTACTACGAAGAGCAAGACGGGACACAGCTAATGGAGGAATGCACCAAGTTTCCTGCACGTGACAAGCCGTGTTGTGCTGCTGAAGCAACCAGAGATACAACCACAGCTAAGCACGTCTCACCAACGATTTCTATTCTCACCAGTTTATAAAAGTTTAATGTGTTGCATAAAGGTAAACAACAGCAGGCTTATGTATCAAACATGTTGAATCACTCCTTTATATTGACTTCAAGAAACAAAACTCAATCTTTTTCGGAAGGGAGGGAGGGAGGAGAGGTGAGAGGAGTAGAGAGGGGAGAGTGGAGAGAGGGGTAGGGAGAGGTGAGGAGAGAGGAGGGAGAGAGAGAGGAGAGAGGAGAGAGAGAGAGAGGAGAGAGAGAGAGAAGAGAGGAGAGAGAGAGAGAGAGAGAGAGAGAGAGAGAGTAGAGAGAGGAGAGAGAGTAGAGAGAGAGAGAGAGAGAGGAGAGTAGAGAGAGGAGAGAGAGAGAGAGAGAGAGTAGAGAGAGAGAGAGAGAGAGAGAGTGAGAGAAGAGAGAGAGAGAGTAGAGAGAGAGAGTAGAGAGAGGAGGAGAGTAGAGAGAGAGGAGAGAGGAGAGAGAGAGAGAGAGAGAGAGAGGAGAGTAGAGAGAGAGGAGAGAGAGAGGGGTAGGAGAGAGAGAGAGGAGAGAGGAGAGAGAGAGAGTAGAGAGAGAGGAGAGAGAGAGAGAGAGAGAGGAGAGAGGAGAGGAGAGAGAGAGAGAGAGAGTAGAAGAGAGAGGAGAGAAGAGAGAGAGTAGAGAGAGAGGAGAGAGAGAGAGGAGAGAGAGAGAGTAGAGAGAGAGAGAGGGTAGAGAGAGAGGAGAGTAGAGAGAGAGGAGAGTAGAGAGAGAGAGAGTAGAGAGAGAGAGAGTAGAGAGAGAGGAGAGTAGTAGAGGGAGGAGGTAGAGAGAGGAGAGTAGAGAGAGAGGAGAGTAGAGAGAGAGGAGAGTAGAGAGAGATGAGAGAGAGAGAGTAGAGAGAGAGGAGAGTAGAGGAGAGGAGAGTAGAGAGAGAGAGAGAGTAGAGAGAGAGGAGAGTAGAGAGAGAGGAGAGTAGAGAGAGAGGAGAGTAGAGAGAGAGGAGAGTAGAGAGAGAGTAGACGAGAGGAGAGGAGAGTAGAGAGAGAGGAGGAGTAGAGAGAGGAGAGTAGAGAGAGAGAGAGAGAGAGAGAGAGAGTAAGAGAGGAGAGTAGAGAGAGAGGAGAGTAGAGAGAGAGGAGTAGTAGAGGAGAGATAGGAGAGAGTAGAGAGGAGGAGAGTAGAGAGGAGGAGAGAGAGAGAGAGTAGAGAGAGAGAGAGTAGAGAGAGAAGTAAGAGAGAGAGAGAGGAGAGTAGAGAGAGAGGAGAGTAGAGAGAGAGGAGAGTAGAGAGAGAGAGAGAGTAGAGAGTAGAGGGAGAGTAGAGAGAGAGGAGAGAGTAGAGAGAGAGAGAGTAGAGAGAGAGGAGAGTAGAGAGAGAGTGAGAGTAGAGAGAGAGGAGTAGTAGAGTGAGAGAGGATGTCAGAGAGGATGAGAGACGTGAGTCTTAGAGAGAGGAGTCGTGTCTAGCATGCGTAGTGTGGAGAGAGTAGTAGAGAGAGATGTAGAGCGGGGGGTAGGTTAAGGTGTTGCCCCATCATCGCCCACCTTCCCCCTATCGTGCAGCAGCTGCATCGGATGCAACAGCAAGTGCAACAGCAATAGTGGCAGGTGCAGCAGCAGCATCGGATGCAGCAGCGGGTGTTACAGTAGCGGCAGCAACACCAGCAGCGGGTGTTGCAACAGCAGGTGCAGCAGCAGCAGGTAAGAAAGGTTC
>NC_069453.1:16345980-16385980 GCF_026875155.1 Cherax quadricarinatus
TTTCTACTCCGAGAGCCCGGCCTAGGGCCAGGCTTGTCTGGTGCTTGCCTGATTAAAAAAAATGGCTGTTACTGCTGGTGGTCCACTGGCCCACATATCCTACACAGCCTGGCTGACCGGTTACTAATGGAGATACTTGTCCAGCTTCCCCATCCAGACTTCTACACTCATCCCAGCAGTGTTTCTGATATCTTCTAAATTGCTGAATAGTCTGGGACCACAGATGTTGATACAATGTTGTTTGTGCTCACGGCGCCCGTGTTTTTCACTGGGGTTTATTTTACACTGCTTCCCATATCTATCTATCCTTGCAACAGGCCCAATGCTGTACCACTGAATTATCATGTGGGAGTTCGTACACGTGGATAGGGTAAAGTAATACTCACGTAGGCTGGAAGTACGTATAATTACGGATAGTGTGGGGAGCGCCCTAACAGCCGTAACCTTGTCTCCTTGCTCACTCTCGTAACACTGACTGGCCGCCCACAGTACCCATATGTGAGGGGGTCTTTGAATACTGCTGTGGTCAGCACAATATGATACAGACAGTGACTCAGGCAGAGACGGTTGGTAGTGAGTCATCTACTGGTACACTGGTTACTGGTAACTGGTTACTACTACTGAGAGAATTACGAAGCTGACAATAGCAATATTTTACAAGCAGTACTTCCGTTACATGCTTGTATCAGGGGTACCAACTGTGACCTTGTCGCCGTCTCTTCCTACAGCACAGGAAAATTTTCATTGTACATATATTTTCATACCTCTCAAAGCCATATAGCCATGAACTCAAGATATGTCATAATGAACGACTGTCAATGAATAAACAGGAGAACGTACAGGGACCTGAATTGTGGTCCGTGCATGTAAAAATGACCATGGTTCGATAATTCATATACTTGCATGCTATTTTTAAAATCGTCCGATTCTAAGACGGCGGCTCAGTGGCACGGCCTTGGGCCTGCTACATGCAAGGACCACGGATAGAAACCCCGTCCAGTTTCTTATTATAGTCTGTGTATAACTTTAATCACTGACCACCTCATATTTGCCTCCCTAAATATCTTTCACCATTAATATATATTTCTGTGGTACCTATTATGATTCATTAAAATTTTCCTAACAAAAATACTTTTCGAGTTCTCTTCAAAGATCTGAACAGTATGATTGACGTAGCGGAGGATCAAGCCTACTTCAATGGTTGGATTATAAGTCGCATAGAAGAAATTACGCCTCAGAAATGCTTAGCAAAAGTTTCGCCTACGTCTCTCCCCTACAAGGAGCTAATATTTTTAGGTGCTGGTGGAGTTTTTGACTTAACACCAACTCCTCTATCACCACACGTGGTCCTCTCTGCTCATGCTATATAATGGTATCGCTTTGTAGCGCATAATGAGGTTTCCATTTATTGTATTTCCATTATTTATTTTCCTCGGCCTTGGCTTATTAATCTAGATCCTTAACCTTCTCGGTATTATACTTTCAGCTGAAGTACAGGGTGTTTCAGAACGATGGACCCAATTTCAAAGAAGTATACTTTGAACTTGGGTCCATCTTTTTAAAACACCCTGTATAATACCGACAAGTAAAAAATATATCTAGCATTGTGTCCCTCTAACTCCTAGCATGTTTTTTTCCTGTGAAAATGACCAGTCATTGTTCGAACAAGGTAATATTACACCATTCCCTACATGTTATGCATACGGTCCTTAAAAAAATAATTATCGCACGACATCTGACTGGGTCCCTTGATAACCGACGCCCACAGCCCACTGGGTCTACTCCCTTTTCTGGCCCACGCGCAGTTACGGAGCTCCTCCCTTACCAGTCATTGCTTTCCGTCTAAGATGCATTATACCGGCGGTAATAAGTCTAAATTCTACGACTTTCGCAGAGCACGCACTGGCGCAAGTACCCTATATCCGTCAGGCAGGGACAAAAATGACATAGGTGAAGCTAAGCATGTATGTATACTGTGTGCCATGTTGCCAGCGGTACAAGATAACCAAGACTGGGAAGAACACAGCCTCCACACTGTCACATCACTTTCCTACATGGCCACAGATCATAGCTCCCGTAGCCCGGTCTTAGACCAGGTTTCATGGCCAGTCAAGATGCTGAAGCTTGCTACATGTATAACACAGTTATCTCTTAAAGACCGGGGTCTGTTAGTAATTCCCCTTACATAACTATTACATATGGTAGTTACTAAACCCGTGCTTTTCATTAGGCAGAATTTGCACCATCTACCCTTCCTACTACTCTTGTAACGGTTTAAATCAGTGTACATATATGAATGCAATCTCGATGGTGGTGGTGGTGACGGCGGTGACGGCGGCGGCGGCGGCTGTGGCGGCTGCTGCTGCTGGAGGAGGAGCAGCAGCAGTAGCAGCAAAAAAAAAAAAAAAAAAAAAAAAAAAAAAAAAAAAAAAAAAAAAACTGAACAAGAGTTGTAGTAGTGTGATGAATGAGAGAGGTGGCGTGCGCCTTAAGATCGTTACTGTGCCTCTTGCAACACGCCACTCACAACACTGCCCTGGCAGATTCGCCTCCCCTTCCCTGTTTACTTCCGCATTCAATACGACGCAAACTTTGCAGTTTACATAGAATGAACGTAAGCTACTGCCAATACACAATGTAATGAGTAGCAACCACTCGGCACCATAGCAATCAAACATCCGACATATGTTTTCCAAGAATTATTTATCTGTTTCGATACGAAACAAGTATTAACCCTAACTACGTTTAGAGCAAGGTGTTTTACCCCACATATATGGAGAAAGACCACACTAATTAGCTAGCATAACTTCCGTATAATCTAAATTAAAGAAACGTTTTAACCATACTACACTAAGATAATTCAACAAGAATAAAGGGTCAAAGACCTCTTAATGACGAATCTTAGTAAGGTCCTACTAAATGTTTCTGATCTTCTAGTGCTTACGTCAGACTACGAAGTGCATACCCCAACAGTTGGACCGATGAAGCCACTAAACAAGAGGTCTAGGTAGAGGCCGGGCCGTGAGAATAGCAGTGTAGGCCCAGTCTCTCTTAAAGACGGTATTTGCCAAAAGCGCCAAAGATGATTAATCTCCATCTAAACTAGTTAAAAAAAGGGCTACTATAATTTTATTATATGTTACTGTTGAATGCACTGATATACGCTATCTTTTTAGTATATGCAATTATTGAAAAAGATCTTGACTGTAATCACAAATGTTACCAATATAAATGTACGAGTAGTATTTATGACAACAAAATTAATGTTACATTACAGTTCCAAACACGTGAGAGAACAAGTTAATGCAAGAGTAATGTGTACGTCAAGAGTTATGGTACGAAGGAGGAGCAAGAGAACGTTAAGAAGCCATGGTCTCTGGCTGATGATTTACAAGGTAGTGTACGTGACGTAGTCAATAGCAGCGGTTGCAGCTGATAACCTCTCCCAACAACACCCACAGAGAGTTGTCCGGGACGCCAATTACTGCACGGCACGCATTTCCATCAACAGGGATCAACGCCTGTTTTGGACATCAAAACCACCATTTCTAATCCACTGAAGTTACAATACAGGAAAACTGCTAGCTAAAATAATCAAGCTTTAGGTAGAGTCGTCAAAGGGATCAATGAACATTACCCCATTGAAGGAGAATGGGAAAAAAGTTCCTTTGAACTTTTACTGTGCCATTAGTAACCGTAGTGCAAGTACGTAGCATCACTGTTCAGCTGTCATCCTGGTTAAACCTGTATGAGTAGCCTCACCACCAGAAGGTAAACCTTGGTAACTAAGGAGGACTGGTGATGTTGGTTCGGTTACCAGAGGATGAGCTCGTGCAGTAACAAGTTGAAATACATTACTAAAGTCAGAGTGATGGTGTACAGTGTCAGTTTGGCAATCCGCTGGGAATAAGCAGCAGCATATGTATGAGGAAAGTTGGAGGCAGCGCAGGAAAGAAACGTTCTTGCAGGAAGGAAGCTGACCAAGTGCGTAAATTTCCTGCCTGGTGAGGGACAGGGATATGGGGAGGCTAATGTTGAGCTATTACTACACTACCTCATGTAGTTTAATATATAAAGCAAAAATTAGCACTCAAGCTGCCTGAACTGTTTTTATATTCATTGCCAGTTTTGATGATGTTCTCTCCATTTCAAGCATTGCCACACTCACGGGAGCTTTATATTCTAGCTAACATACCAACAAGTATCTTATGTGAACAATGGTCAGGGCCCTAGAACCAGTAGACATGGACCTGTGATATGGTGTATTTAAGTGAAACAAGCCAAAACCTAGACACACATCTGAATGAACACAATACGGGTGCTGACGTGATAAATAATGCTCGTATACTGCACAGGCACTGTCACCTTAAGTGACGTTATGCCCGAAAATTCACGAAAGCTACTGTAATTTCTATCACAAACACACTAACACAAAACAAGGACAGCTGCATCATCATTGAGATGCTGCAGCTGCCCTTAAAATCAACATAAACCACCATAACCCACCACCACCCTCACTTCCAGCACCTGTCGAGTGAACCACCTTAATCTTGTTTATATACCCTTTGTGCACTGCTTGCATTGGCTTGAGAAAGATCCTGGTTAGCGAAACGGAGGTATAATAAAATGTTCTTATATGCATGTGCCCATTTACCTCACAATGTGCATTCCTCAGGTGGCTACCACTACTAACCACACACGCCTACCTGCGTTTACACGGACTTGACCAAACTCCTCGAGAACAAAACGTAGCTGCAATGTCTCACTAGTTGCTCTGGTGTCCTTTTACCTAACGAGATTGATATAGCCGAGTTAGACATCGTGACTCGGTCTCAGACCACGCCTCTAAAACTGAAGAGGAAATATTACAGAAAGATCAAAGTATCCCGGATCAAACTATAAGAGCAGGAACTTTAAGACTACGAAATCGAAGACTCTGGTATCCAACCTACAGTGAGATATCTCACCATTTGACTGGTTATTTGTGAACAGCTATTTTCACTACCCGGCAGGAAAACACACCGCAGACACTACCCTAAACCTGTTTATATTCAGTCTTACTAGTGATGAAGCATAGTGAGACTTATTAAAATTCTAGCCATATATTCTAACTTTTCAGACAAGCACCAATTTCCCCGAACCCCACGTAGGAACTTGAATATGAATTATCACTTGATAATACATCGAATAATAATATACTATGCAAACATCTAATAGGTTATCATGCCATATTTTTCTAAGTATATTACATTGTAAATTCAAATTGCTTTGATGAAGGTCATTTTACTGACGTAATTTTATTACCCAAATGAAATTTATATTTCTTTTAGTTACAGTGGCCCTTTTATGTCGTTCACAAAAAAAAAAAAAAAAAAAAAAAAAAAAAAAAAACAGGATGAGAGTATAAGAGATGCACTGTGTGAAGGGATGATGTGTCTCTACATTCATCCATCCTCATCTATTCCTTCCTTCCTTTCTCCCTCCCCTGTCTTGTCTCCATCTCCCCGTGTCTCTCTCCCTCTCTCATGCACGCACCCATACGTGCACTTGCACGCACGCACGCGCGCACGCACACACCCCCACACAGGTACCTCTTGCTAACCCAGAGTCCCTCTTGTACACGCCCTGGATTATTCCACCTACTCACGTCTTCCTTAGTAACAGTGTAAGTTTTATTTACATTGAGGTGATAGAAACTTTTTATCACTACTTCACAAAGAAATTTCATATAATTACTGACCTAAAACAAAGATGGCGGGATTACGGGAACCTGTTGAATACTGAAAGTGAGTTTCCTAAACGTAAGCCTCAAGTAGCTACGGTGCTGAATACTATACTTACGGATTTCAATCAGCAAGAGCCTCGTTAACATGAATTATATAGTGTAGAAAATCAGCTAAATCCCATGTCAGATTTGTATCTCGCAAAAGACATTTCGACAGTAAAACCAAGTGAGAGTGAATACGATAATGGTATACAATACCGACAATTTGATAAGACACGTGCAACAGTTCGGTATCTTTATTCTGAAACGTCTGGAACAATGTTCCAGACAATGAAGCAAAATCTTCTCCAGGCTGAGGGACTGACCACCTCAAAACTACGTCTTCAAGGGTGATGGACTGATTGCATCGTCTTAACATCTCTACGGCTTTTGCTAACTCTTCTGTACACGACTGAAGAAGCCTACTATGTAGGCGAAACGTTTCGGAATAAAGATACCTAATTGCTGTCTTATTTATCAAGTAAGAATGCATCAAAAATTAACCTTGTGCCAAAGTATCGGTATAACCAAAAGTTTTGGTATCGCCCCATCCCTATCAAATATAACCATCAAGTAACATCTCTTATAGTTTATCAGAGAGATATTAATTCCTCAGCGCAAATCCTCTTCCCCACCACTCAATATTCTGTCACTGAAGTTGCTTTTCCTTAAAATATGCAAATATACACAAGAGGAGGAGCAGCAGGAGCAGCCTTGCTCTTCTTCGGTATCTTTATATAGGTAAATAAAATTTAAGACATGTCAAGCAAATAATGGCACTTGAAGGTATCTGTACTCTCCAGACTGGAATACTGCTATACACTGACGGATCCCTTTTACGTTGGCAAGAATCACTGATCTGGAGAATGTACAGAAAAAGTTCTAAGTTAGAAGCCATTCAAACCCTGAAATTAATCGTATCGCCTCAACCCCTTTAAAACTTTGGTCCAAACTAGCCTGATCCAAGGCCGCGGGTTCTAGCAGTAGAAAAACTCTCGGAACTCATCAAAGGCAAAGGTACTCATATCTGAACACTGAAATAATCTTTTGCAAGTGTGGAAGCAACGTTACAAGGTGCATAACACAGCGAAAAAACGGGTGCAATAAGTATACTAAAAGATAGATTAATAGATATAAAAGGTTCAGGGTTTTCAAACACCCCTTTCTTCAAAGAGAAGGGAAAATGCCAAGAGACGTAGCTTTAAGAGGGCATTCTGACACGTTCCTGCAAATTATTCAGCCAGCCTGTGATGATGTATTCACAATGAAGAGCAACTTTATCATAGCAAAAGCCAGGGGACGTTAATAATGGAGAGGCAAGAGTGTTTTAGTAACCGGAATGCCTACGTTTTTTTGCCAAGGCATATGGTGCCTACGTCATAAGTGACACAAGCACCAACAACCTGACTGGCTACACCGTCCACCAGGTCTCCTGGTCGAAGACTGGATCGTGGACAATCAAGAAGTAGGAACAACACTACACGTATGACATGACGAGAGTCTCACGATGTAACTAGTACTTTCGTTAGTAGCAACAATCAAAACATCAAGATTCAATTCAAAGTTTATTCTCTATAAGGATTACAATGCTGAGTTTACAGAAATTTGGTTATTGTGTGGTTTACATGTAGTAAAATAGTGATTACAGAGTGTACCACTAGAACGCTTAGCATGACTAGGCATTTCGGGCAGACTTAGTTTTATTCTTAATTGTAAAATATTACAAATTATGAGGTAAGTTGGTATTATGGCTAAGTAACTAAATACTAGTTTGTGAGTTTAGCAATGTAAATGCTTTTGTTTTGGCACAGTACATAGTTTCAGTATTGGAGTATCACAGGATTCATTGGTTACTATGCGCCCAAAAACGTCTATGAAAACGAGTTAATCCTACAGTAAAACTAAGTAAACTATACTACGCGGTCCCCGCTCCCCTCTCGTATATATTCTGGCTCCCTTCCTTTCGTGCTTGTGTGTGACTAGTTAACGGTCCAAGTCTGGCCGAAAGCTCGTCATAAGTTTGTATCCCTGAAACTTAACCTTGTAACCTGAAACTTACACGATAAGTGACAAGCACCTGAAACTTACACTGCAAGTGACAAGCACTTGAAGCATACAGTATGACTGTCTAGTACCTGTAGTACAGTGTAACTGACAGCCACCTACGACACAGCTGTTAGCCAGTGACGACGTACCATAATGCTGTCAGCTGAAAATACACAGCAAGCCCGAATAAGGAGAGAGAAGAGGAAAGGGGAGGGGAGGAAAGGGGAGGGGAGAAGAGGGGAGGCAGACGGGGGAGAGAGGGACGGGGGAGGCAGACGGGGAAGAGAGGGACAGGGGAGGCAGAGGGAACTGAGAAGAAGAGGGGGGAGGCAGGGAAGGAAAGGAGAAAGGAAGAGTAAACCGGAGAGATGGTGGGAGAGAGAAGGAGAGGGGGAGAGGTAGGGGAATGTTGGAGAAAGGGGAGAGATGGAGAGGGGGGAAAAGGGAAGGGGAGGGAGAGGGGGAGAAAGGGAAGGGGAGGGGGAGAAAGGGGAGGGAGAGGGGGAATGATAGGAGGCGAGAGGGTAAAAAAAAGGTGAGGGGAGATGGGAGAGAGGCCAGGAGTTTACCTAGTCTCTTCCTGAGGTCAACGCCCCCGCTGCCCGGTCGCAGACCAGGTCTCCCGGCTGCTGGCTGATCAGTCAAGCTATTACCGCCCGTTGCCCGCAGTCTGATGTATGCACCACAACCCGACTGATCAGGAACTGATTTGAGGACTATCTATCTCCCTTTTGAAGACAATCAGGATTTGCTGGCAACCCCTCCCCCCCTTATACAAGAAGGGAGGACGTTGAAGAGTCGTGGTCCCTTAACATTTACTGAGTTCTCTCTCAATGTACTCATCGCTCCCCTGCTTTTCAGTGGAGGTAATCTGTACCGTCTGTCAAGTCTCTTGTGTTTATAAGCAGTAATTTCGGTATGCAGGTATGGGACTATTACGCACACAGGTGATGCTGGCCTGTTGACCTGGTCGTCATGGGACTTGGAGCGAAAATAAACACAACAGTATTCTTTAACTTGTATTTTCCTTCACCAAGTATGTATAATATGTACAAGAGTTTGAAATATAAGTGTACCACACGGTAATCAAGGCAAAGACGAGAGAGAGAGAGGAGAGAGAGGAGAGGAGAGAGAGAGAGAGAGAGAGAGAGAGAGGAGAGAGAGAGAGGAGGAGAGAGAGAGAGAGAGAGGAGAGAGAGAGAGAGAGAGAGAGGAAGAGAGAGAGAGAGGAGAGAGAGAGAAGAGAGAGGAGAGAGAGGAGAGAGAGAGAGGAGAGAGAGAAGGAGAGAGAGAGAGAGAGAGGAGAGAGAGAGAGAGAGAGAGAGAGAGAGAGAGAGAGAGAAGAGAGAGAGAGAGAGAGAGGAGAGAGAGAGGAGAGAGAGAGAGAGAGAGAGAGAGGAGAGAGAGGGAGAGAGAGAGAGAGAGAGAGAGAGAGAGAGAGGAGAGAGAGAGAGAGAGAGAGAGGAGAGAGAGAGAGAGAGAGAGAGGAGAGAGAGGAGAGAGAGGAGAGAGAGGAGAGAGAGATGAGAGAGAGATAGAGAGATAGAGAGATAGAGAGAGATGAGAGAGATAGAGAGATAGAGAGATAGGAGATGAGAGAGAGAGATAGAGATAGAGATAGAGAGATAGAGTAGATAGAGAGAGGAGAGAGAGAGAGAGAGAGATGAGAAGAGAGAGAGAGAGAGAGAGAGAACGAGAGAGAGACCAGTGCTAACCATGCTATGCGAGTTGGCTAAGTATGCTAACCGTGAGTGATACCACGTCACCACAGCACTTGGCAGGCCCACCTGATGACTGGTTAATGAACCATGGTACTGATTTAACGATAGGGCCCCAAAAAATCGTTAAACCCTTAGCACCCGGTTTGCTGGTTGGGAGGCAGCCTATATGCGAGTGTGTACATATGCCGAATAAAGTGTAACTCTTTGCATGCCACAGGGACCAATCCCTCCAGCACTTTCCAGGTGCAGATTATAGTGTATATTTCTTTCCTATATTCTAAAGAGTACAGTTCTAAGTATTTCAAACATTCCCAGTAACTTAGGTGTTTTTGTTTATACAAGCTGTCAAGGTGCTCTGTTCATTTTTCAGCTCTGGAATTTCGTCTGACTTGAAGAGGCCCGTTATTACACAGCAATATTCCAACCTAAAGAGAACGAGTGACCTGAAGAGTATCACTGGCCTTGGCATCCCTTGTTTTGATGGTTCTAGTTATCCAACCTATCACTTTTCTTGTAGTTGCTCTAACACCGATGTGCTCCTTGAACGTGAGATCTGATAATAATCACTCCCAGGTGGTCTTTTTTTTATGCATAGGGTTTGACAAGGTTAGGTTAAGGATCCCTAGCTTTATTGACAACCTATTTACAGGTTAAGGATTCCTAACTTTATTGACAAGCTAAGAGCTGTTACCTACATCAGCTCATTTGAAAGCATTTTTGTTATGAAACATACAAGTAAGGAACAGGATGAAGTTGGAGCCATCTGTGGGCCAGCATTTTCATCTGATCAACTGACTTTATCTCGTTGACATCATAATGCTGTGTTTCACATTTGACTTACGCTCTATTGAGTGGTTAGTGTGTCTTGTATTCCGATATTGTTTTTATTTCCTCCATTTTTCTGTGACGTAATAACAAATTTGTTCTCAATGAATATCATATTTGTCAGTAGCTCACTGGAAGACTTGCTTTATATAAACTTGGAAGCTCATTGTGTAGCTCACTGGAATACTTGCTTTATATAAACTTGGAAGCTCATTGTCTCTTCCATGGATGTCAATTTTATACATATTCTAGTATCGTCTGATATTATTTATATCCCTGTGTCAGAAATGAGAACAAGGAAAAGTAGGGCGAGTACCATGCATTTAGGTACAAAACTTTTCACTGTAGCAGCCCCTGATTTCATTCTATTTGCTATTACTCTTTGGGTTCTATTTCTTAAGTTAAATATCCACCTTTACATTAAAGAACCAACCACAAGCTACAAAAAAAAGGAAGGGGGGGGGGGAGGTTCGAGCAGAGTATATAATACTCGGTGAGAGGGTACACCACCATGCTGATCACTCACCCTTTCACTTCTGCCCACACTCGGATAGTGCGCGAGCCCCCACGCATTCCCGATTGTCACTTGATGCTTCCCACTAACCTTGTTTTACTAACGGTCACATTACCAATGCCTTCATCTGATTCCAATTTAAGAATTAAGGCAACCATTGATAATATTGATTTTTACATTATGCCATGTTATGTGCAAGCCACTTGAGTTTAAATATAAATATTTATCTAGTTAAATTTGCTGGTTTTGAACTTCAATTCTTTGGTCCGATCCAAACACTACCACTAACTAAACTGGGATTAGCGACTTACGTACCTACCGGTGGGTAGTCTGCATTTAGTTATCTGTCCATTTGTTCCTATTCTTCGCACTTCAAAAAGCCTGTCCGTAACTTATACGTCAGTCCGTCCTCGATATCATAGACTATTTCACTGCTGCAAAGGCACAGTGGCTGCCAATTTTCTCGCGGAAAAACTTATCACCTTTGTCTTTTATTTTTATTTTTTGTGTGACAACTGCTTATTTTTATGGACAAAAGGCAACCCAACCTAATCAAGAAGTTTGCTACAAACCACGCGCGAGAGGATCACACAGACGGTTATAGGAATAAAGAGGAAGGGTTACACACCTGGAAATCACATCTCTCGTAGTCATTTTCTCTTCAAAGATTATTACAGTAAAATCTTTGTCTTCTGTAATGTAACTCCATTTCCGGAGCGAGACTGCATACAAATCTATTGAGCTTTTAAATCTTCTGACATTTTTAATTTTACAACGAAACTAATTTGACAACTTCGCTTAACCTTGCTATAAATATAGCTTTATCCTCCCTATGCATTTTAATTCAGCCTAAATTTAATTAGCGTTATTTATAATCAATGTAAAATATTAATTTTTACTTCAAAAAATATTCTATGTTAGTGAACTTGTGTGTTGCAGCCTCTATGAACCACGCGCAGTAAACAAATCCTTAAAAAAAGGGCAGTGGAAGGGGAGGGGGGGATCTGACCAGCTTCTCGGCTGCTCGTATCTGTTTCATGTTTCTAATAGGTAATCAGATGTATTTTATTCTTTGAATGGGTCAGGCTTAAGGATTTTACAATAATATTAATATTGTAATACTGCAACAACAACAACAAAAAGAATGTATTCACGTCCGCAATAGCACATTAACAAAACATTTTGACGTAGATGAATACCATAATTGTTCAGAGGAGAAGACCTTGAAGTAGTGGTTTGGGTAAAATTCCCGTTATATACCATGACAGCATCTTCAAAGATGGACTTTGGTACACGTTAAGGACACATGGTTTGTGTCAAGTCATGGGTACAGGACGAAGACGTGAAGCCTCGCTGGAAATTCTGACTTAATATTAGCACTTGGGAAACAACAAACACTTAAGATACCTTGTAGTTCTTTACCTCTCAACTCCCATCGTGTGTACTGGGAAGCAAGCAGTCACCATGTCTGAGAATTTTACTGGGTGAGGACATTCACAATTTCCTCTTAATTTTTTTGATCAGCATAGGCGCTTCTGCTAATTTTAGACCTAATAACATAAATTAATTGCGATGTTACTGGTATGGTGATACCAACAAATACACGCATACACTGAGCAAGACATTTCTTAAGTAAACTTTCTGCTCCTAGTGGCTTCTTCAGGCCTAATGATGAAACCACCAGTGGAGAAAACTTTCCTTAAGAAATGCCATGATTACTATATACAAATTTATTGTAAGTTAGCTGGGACTAGGCCTCGGGTGCGATAAACCCAGGAATCGACTATTCCCCCCCCCCACACACACGATCAGGGAAAAGGCGGGACCAGGAGCTATGTATCGACCCCTGCAACCACAAATAGGTGAGTACATGTACACACACACACACACACACACACACACACACACACACACACACACACACACACACACACACACACACACACAGGTCGTTTGTATTTCCTACCATCATTTTGATCAGTGAAGTGCAATGTTGTTTACCAGACAAAGTCATATCGAGAAAGACTGAGTCTCCTCATTACCCTTCGGCAGTCACTTTATTTAATCACCCTTTTACAGAACAGTGACTTAACTATTTTTGTCTTAATAAAACTCGGTAACCCAAACCACTCCCTCCTGGTACACCACTTATAACTTACTGAATCAAGCAACCTATCAATAAACAAATACTTAAACTACCGGTTGATGTCAGCTTCCTCCTCACCCACTGGCAATACTCGGTCTCTTGATCACTGCTTAAGAAGTACTTAACCACTTCGCAATATGAGTATCAATGAAAATTTTACTGAAATATTAACAAAGATATGCTATATTCGATTTAATAAGACTTTAGTCCAGAACACTATTACTAATAGTAGTATTATATACGTATAATTATTGCATTCATTAAATCTTGGTCGCCGGGAAATTAACAAATTATATTGGAGGGAAGTTATAAACATTTGCTCAACGCTCGAGAAAATATAGGGTATACCAAACACTGGTTAAGCGGTACACTTATGATTTAGTCTGAAACCTTTAGGGTATACCACTTGAAGCTTTACAGTTCTATTTAATCCCTCTTCAACGCCATCTCGCATATATCACACCAATGTCTTTCCCGACACCACAGTTTTTTTTTTATTGTGATAATGTGAAAATTTGGGACCAGGTGTTCCAGTCTTCAAGAAACTGGACAAGTATTTTCACCGGGTGCAGATCAACCAGGCTGTGATAGATATGTGGGGCAGCGGGCCTCTAGCAGCAACACCCTGGTTGAGCAGGCAAGCACAAGATGAGCCAGGCCCATGGCCGGGCTCCAGGAGTAGAAACTCTTTCGAACTCATCAAAGGTATGTATATATTATCACATCTTTCTCGCCTTCTCTCTAGGAAGTGCACATTTATAGAGCTACTTGCAATGTAAACTTACTGAGCAATACCCCTAACATACCGACCTAAGCCAAGCCGAACAAAAACTGTTCGAAGACATGTATTAAAGTCCTTTATACTTCCCGGCTGAGCTTTGAAAATTCTTGGAGCTTTATTTAGAGCAAGTTGTATCTTGCACTAATGCGCTAGTGTCTGCCTAGGGAATATTTTGCATCTTCTACCCTGAGTTATTTCAGTGTATTTTTTAAATGTAAAATATACAGCTCGCCCGAGTTCCAACGAGTACCCCCAGGTCCTTCAAATTTCTGTCTCTAAAGTATAGTTAAGTTGAGTGGCTAACTTTGAGAGGTAATGGGGAGGGGGTTGAAAGATAATGGAGATAGTATGGTGGTAAACAATGGGATAAGGAGGGATGGGTTGGGAAGGTATTCATGAAATGTGTATATAATAAACCCAGAGAAAGGTAGAGAAGCCATAAACACAGAGAATGTTGTGTCAGTTTGTGACCTAAAACTGTTCAGTATTCTACCAGTACATCTCAAGAATTGCCCGAACATAAACAAAAACTTCAAAATAACACTGAACAAGTTTTTTGGGAAATGTGCGAGATCAGCCAGGTTATGAAGGCTATGTAGGCCCGAGGGCAGCAACTGTACTGTCTGATTGGTCAGGTGGTCACCAGGAAAGACTGGCCTCGGTCCGGGCTGTATATTACAATGATAGTGAAATTTGAAAGGGGAGGTAGTTTTGAAATCTGAAGAGCGTGTATATCATTCATGCTCTTGGCAATCAAAAATAGCACAGAGGCAAAAATAAATTAAAAAAATGTCTTGAATGAATAAAACACGAATACAATTACATCTAGTTAAAATAAACAGCATTAGTTAAAACTCATTAATTGTCAAAAGCCTCCAAAAGTTCTGGGAGATCCCTACAGGCACCCTAAATAATACAAACCATAATAAAAGTGAAAAGGCTAAGTTGTGCGCAAAAGGTTAAAAGGTGTTGGACAGTCAGCTGCATGACCACCTCACGAGCTACATATTTGGAAAGTTTTAGAAACGTTTCGTTAATCAGTGCTTTATACACATTCCATTTCTATCCATCAGCTTTGCATCACATTAACAACTTGCTACTGTGAAAAAGCAATTAATTCTCATAGTGGACAAATCATATCGTAAGCCCAGTAAAAGTATGCAAAGTATTTATCACATTCCATAATCTATATCCATAACTCTTTCCTTGTCATCAACATTAAGTGGCAGTAAATTTAGACAAAAGATGCTGAGTGTTTAGTAATGCAAGCACCCAGTGGGAAGTGTCACTATGCCCAGAAGAGGCTATACAATGAGAAACTATTAAATTCCACCACAGCATTCAAGAGACCGATTATCATTCAACAGAGATTAGATTTAAAGTAACGGAAAGTAAAGTTCATATATTAATGTCTGAATTAGTTGGAAAGACATGTGGGTGGCAAAGAGGTGGCTGCCACGACACAACGCCAGTGAGCGTGATCCACGACCGCTGCAGATTGGCACAAGTAAGCTCGTTCCCGTTGGTGTCGAGGGTGACAGCTTGCTTCCTAGTGAAAACTGTTCTTCTCTAGTACAGATGTGTGTTAGTAATACCATCACTGAAGCTAACCCAACTAAATAAATATTAATGTCTAGCGATGACAAGTTGCGTTAAGGTTAAAAAGAAGGGTACTGTGGCTGAGTAGAGAACAGTAACAAGAGTGGTGTTAGGAGTGGGAGCAACTTGTGTTACAAGGTAGCAGGGCCTTGAGTACGCCGTGCAGTCCTCGTCTCTCTCAAACGTTCCTTGACCCCGAGACTACTGCTGCTGCTTAATTATCTCTCTCGCTCTCGTACTTTTTTTTTTTTTACCACTAAGTTTGTGACAGAACTAACTAGAGGAAACAACCTGCTTGACTTGGTTCTTGCCAACAAAGAATCACTAGTTAATAAGCTTGAGGTTAATGATGAGCTTGGGGAAAGCGATCACAAATCACGATTTCATGGCACTGAGAAATTACCTGGGTGGGCTAAATTGGGATGACCTGACTATGGGACAGGTCGGTAGTGTTGGGTGCCAAAATGACGTTTTTCAGAGCCTAGTCCTACCTGCCTAGACTTTTGTTCTGAATAGGGAAATTACATGTAACAAAAATGATCCCAAATGGATGAACAATAGATTAAAACATCTCACTGGTCAAAAGAGAGGCATATATAGGCATATCAAAAGAGGGGATGGGCAGTTAAGAAATCAATATATTCAATTAGAGAGAAATAAAAAAAAAAAGGAATAAGAAAAGCAAAAAGGGATTACGAGGCTAAAGTCGCAAGGGATTCGAAGACTAACCCAAAAGGGTTCTTTCAGGCATACAGAAGTAAGATTAGGAACAAGATAGGCCCACTTAAGAGTAACTCAAGTCAGATCACTGACAATAAGGAAATGTGTGAAATTTCCAATACTTACTTCTCCTCTGTTTTTACTCAGGGAGTTACTAGCAAAATTCCAGAAATAATAAATTATGTAGAACAGGACGATAATAAACTATGCACGACTGGGGTAACTAGTGACATGGTCCTCAGACAAAGAGAGAAATTAAAACCTAACAAATCCCCAGGCACTGATGAACTGTTTACGAAGGTTTTAAGGAATGTAAAGAGGAACTTAGCATACCATTGGCTAATCTTGTCAATACATCACTACAAACTGGCATAGTGCCAGACAATGGAAAATGGCAAATGTAATACCTATTTACAAGGCAGGTGACAGGTACTTAGCTTTGAACTATAGACCAATAAGCCTTACCTCCAAGATGGCTACGAAGCAATTCGTAGCCATCTTGAAAGACATAAATTGATTAATGGATCCCAGCACAGTTTTACGAAGGGGCGTTCCTGTCTTACGAATTTACAAACTTTTTTCATTTAGGTATTTGAGGAAGATCATGGTATTGAATATGATATAGTGTGTATCTACTTTAGTAAGGCTTTCGATAGAGTTCCACATCAGAGGCTATTGAGGAAACTTAAGGCACACGGAATAGGAGAAATGTTTTCCTGGGTAGAGGCATGGTTGACAAATAGGCAGCAGAGAGTTTGCACAAATGAGGAGAAATCAGAATGGGGGCACGTCACGAGAGGTGTTCCACAGGGCAGTGTTGGGCCCCTTGTTGTTCACAATTTACATAAACGACATAGATGAGGGAATGAATAGCGACACAAATTTGCTGATGACACCAAAACAGGCCTCCCAATTCATTCTAATGATGACATTAGAGCACTCTAGGATGATTTGAATAGACTGATGCAGTGTTCGGAGAAGAGGCAGATGCAGTTTAATATAGACAAATGCAAAGTTCTAAATGTTGGACAGAAAAATAAACGTGCCACATATAAACTAAATAATGTAGATCTTAATATTCCTGATTGCGAAAAGGATTTAGTAGTTCTGGTTAGCAGTAATCTGAAACCAAGACAACAGTGCATAAGTGTTCGCAATAAAGCTAACAGAATCCTTGGCTTCATATCAAGAAGCATAAATAACAGAAGTCCTCAGGTTGTTCAACTCTATATATCCTTGGTTAGGTCTCATTTACATTATGTTGCACAGTTCTGGCCACTGTATTACAGAATGGATATAAATGCACTGGAAAACGTACATACGAGGATGACAAAGTTGATTCCATGTATCAGAAATATTCCCTATGAGGATAGACCGAGGGCTCTGAATCTGCACTCTCTAGAAAGGCGTAGAATTAGGGGGAATATGGCTGAGGTGTATAAATGGAAAACAGGAGTTAATAAAGGGGCTGTAAATAGTGTGCTAAACATATCTAGCCTAGACAGAACTCGCAGCAATGGCTTTAAGATGGAAAAATTCATTTTCAGGAAGGATATAGGAAAGCACTGGTTTGGTAATAGAGTTGTGGATGACTGGAACAAACTCCCAAGTACAGTCATAGAAGCTAAGACGTTGTGTACCTTCAAAAATAGGTTAGATAAATACACGAGTGGGTTTGAGTTGGACCTGACTAGCTTGTGCTACTAGGTCTGATGCCGTGCTCCTTCCTTAAGTGAATGTGACCTACCTGACTAGGTTAAGGCATTAGCTTAAGCCGGTGGGAGAATTAGAACTGCCTCACATGGGCCAGTAGGCCTGGTGAAGTTCTTTCATATTCTTAAGGACAGTAGTTAAAGCTTTAAACAAAGGAATAAAGACAATTCTTTAAAACAGGAGCAAAACTGGTTTTATTTATAATTCACGAGTTTAGTTTGCATAACCAAGGTAAACTTTTAACAGTTGTGTTCATATTAATACTGTATAATGAAAGAATGTAAATAATTTAAAAATGAAATATTTTGAACGAGATTAGCCTAAATGAACACTGGCATCTCTGATTCTTTGTATAAAATATTACTTTAACATTTAGAGAATATTATCTATTGTTGTATTCTGATGGATATTTGTGGCCTAGTTAATATTTTACAATAAGTGTGTGAAATTACTATTATTTATGACATCTAACTGTTGTCTGCGTGTTGATGACTCCTAAGATTGATAGCGGCTCGTACTGAAGACCAGGCCACTACACTGATAGCTCTGATGTTGATACTTGTTGCATGTAAGTCATCTTGAATAAAGGGGTCTATTAGTAATTCTCACTTGTAGGAAGGTAATTAAATAATAAATTAAATGTCCCGGGGATCGATAAAGTTGCCGTTATTAATAGAAGGTTTAAAAAAAAAAAGACCCAGACACTTACTCCAGGAATCAAATAGTTGTAGTAAACAGGTGCAATACTGTAATTCCGCCAAGGACGTCCTTACATGTTAAGTAATTGTAGAAGCGGTACCCAGAATGTAATTACTCCTTACGTGTACAGCCGGACTGCGTTCTTACAAGTGTACGCCTTTCTGTTGCACGCAACATGTTAATTAGATTTCACCTCTTACTTCCTTACACGAGTGGAAAAGATTTCCAGATTCAAGATTAATTAGTTGATGAATAAGAAGTTTGGTTATGCGAGGTTTAACAGTGTGAGGAACTATTATATCTAAACACAAATGATGATAAACATTGGTGCTTGGCTTGGCGCCTGCTTGCGTCTCGCAACTTGCGTAATAGTACCGCCATTAACACTATTCTAGATATATGCACAACTATCATTCTGTAAAAGAGAACCTTAGGAACTTCTTATGTAATAACAGCAGTAGCGCTAGGAATTGGAAAAAAATATTACTAACAATAGTACTACAAACAATAGAAGTGGTCTGAAAGGGTGGCTGGGTGCCTTAAGAACATGGACTAGTTCTATGTCCTGCTGCAGGCAAGACGGAAGATTTTAACTAAGAGCTAGTGGACTGGGCATCTCGACTCTGCCTGTGAGTGAATATACCGACATAATGACATTAGTGTCTCTATAATTAGCCCAACATTGACGATTTGCACTTAATCATGGGCTGTCAACATATCGGTATCTCTACTAAGGGTGTGCCAAAGTATGGGTGCAGGTATAGGTGGTATTGGCTAATTATGATGGTATCGGCTTAAAAGTGAGTATCGAGAGTTTGTCTACTCTCGGAGTCCGGCCTAGCGCCAGGCTCGTCTGGTGCTTGTCTGGTTAACCAGGCTGTTGTGGTTGTCGGCCCGCTGCCCCGCATATCGAATACAGCCGGTTGATCTGGCACTTGGTAGAGGTACTTGTTCAGTTTCCTCTTGAAGACTTCTACACTTGACTCAGCAGTGTTTCAGATATATTCTGCTAAGATAATGAATAGGCTAAGACCACGGATGTTGATACAATGTTCAATTATGGTGCCCTTACTTTTCACTGGGTTTACTTTGCACTTCCTCCCATATCTCTCACCCAGTACGGCAATGTGCAGATTTAGGACAAGGCCCTCAGGTATATATTTATGAAGTCTCTCCGCTTCAGAGAGTACCTATTAAAGAGTTAAGAGGAGCTCTCAGTAATTTAAATGCTTCGTTGGCTGTATGCGGATCGTAAATACTCTATCTATTCAAGCTCTTATATCTTTCCTGCCTTGAAAAGAGCCCAAGTGATTTGAACTATTTCCTCTTGTTTTTGAAAGTTCTATTATCCACCTTGTCATCTTCCAGGCAGTCTTGACATTTGCCTCATTGCGTACTTTGAAAGATAAGCCGACATAATTACTCCTAGGTCTTTCATGTGTTCCCTTCATTCTATTTGATGATTCTCTAAGATTTGTATACTTTGTCCCTTTTGAGTTCTTCATTCTTTTCACATCTAAGCACCTGGAACATATCACCACTGAACGTCATGTTCTTCTTCACTGCTTAATGGAAATCACTGCTTATATCTTCCTACAATTTTTCAATCTCTTCTACAGAGATGACTTTAATGCTTGTTTTAATGTTATCAGCAAATAATGATACAAAACTTTGACGTATATTTTTATTTATGTTTGCCATGAAGAATAAGAAACAGAGGTGCCAGGACAGTGGTACGTCAGCTTTTTTTTTTTTCCTCGCTAATGTTGGATTTTGCTCTGTTTACTACTACTTTTTGTGTTCCGTGAGAAAGTTGAACATCCATTTTCGTTCCTTCCCAGTTATGCCTATAACACTCATTTTGTGTGCAATCACCCCAAGATCGCATTTACTAAACGCCTTGACAAAATCCGCGTACATCACATCACCTAATCACTACCTTTGTAAATTGGGTTTGCATTGGACGAAACACACGTTTACAATAGTGAAGGTGGATATTGAATAATGAAAGTGGTAGGGAGGATTCGTTTAAGCTTCTGTAGCAATTCGAAAAGACAGACAGACACAGTGTAGTGTGTAGAGGAGAATAAGCACCTTGGCACTACAGACTCAGTACATGATAAACAGCAAAGGAATTTTTAGTAACCACGATAAAGGGTAAGAAAAATAATTTCCCTTTTTAATATCTGGTCATATTTCCATGTAATCTAACAATTCTTGGGGGTTGGTCATAATCTTTTTTTTTTTTAAATCAAGTCTGTTTCTTGAATCCGGACTTTTTTAAATCCCCTCGCTCAAGCGTCATTGCTTTCATTTCATTCCAATAATTTTCGATGGAATTCAGGTCAAAGTTGCTCTCTGGCCAATGGTTAATATTGATTTCTTCTCTTGCAACCATTTCTTAACCTGTTTTGACTCGTGACATAGGGTACTGTCGTCCAAAGTGTGTGGTGCCATGAATCTTGTCTGAGGAAATGTTTCTTAAGCACATCCATCTACTGTATGTACCAACTCTCCAAATGCTGTTGGGTCGCATCCCACCCAACATCTTTCTCGGAATCAGTATATCCTACAACGTAGATTATTACTAAAGTATATAATTAATATCACAGACATGAATATGCATTTCAAGTGCGTTGTAAAGAATGTTATATTTCTGTTAACATTATGCAAGATTTGCTGCAATTTAGTATGATCACTTGGTTCGATTCAGACTAGCAGGAGCTGGTATGCTCCTTGAGACCTTTTGGTGGAGTTTCCTTATCTAACCACAAGGAGGCGTCAGTCTACTGAGAACACTTGAGTTTTTAACTACCAAGTGCTTCAAATGCTCAACGAATTAATGCAAACGCCTTATGCACTCTCACCAGACGATATCAGAAACACTGCCGGGACAAGCGTAAGTCTCCAAGAGAAAACTTGACAAGTATCTCTGCCAAGTGCCAGATCAACCAAGTTGAGACGGATATGTGGGTCAGTGGGCCGCCAGCAGCAATAGCCTAGTTGGCCAGGCCCAGGACTGGGCTTCCGGAGTAAACTCTCTAAACCTATCAAGGGTACATCTACACTTTTTTTTAGTTCGATCAGTTTCACTTGCCTTGAAAAGTAATATAATATAATGTTGATATAATCGACATGTAGATTATACTGTTAGTATATTATGCTCTTATAACATGTTACAGCATAATCTCCGAGTATACCATTATTTATGATTATTCAATTTCAAAAAGACAAAAGGAGCCCAGTTCAACATAGGTTGGCTACGACAACATGACATTGGTTTCCTCTTAAGTTTGAACATAAGTGGATGTCGTGTCAATTTTGTATTTACTAGTGACGCACATGACGGTGATCATGGTACTAAAGAGTATTATAAATGTCTGTGATAAGCGGTCGTTAAGGTCTTTACTGCTTGCTTTTCTTAGCCACAGGAAAAGCAGATGGTGGTATTTTTCAATAATATTCAAGATGCTTGCGTGGTGATGCTGTAAGAGCGAGTGTTGCGTCCAGACTAGGTTTCATATTACTCCCACGAACAGCTTCGTATGTCTCATGTTTGGATGTATCAGGTTTGTCTACCCTTTCTCCTTACCTACCCAGTGCTTTTATTTCTTCGCCAAACTTTTGTTCGCACAATTTTCAAGAATTCTCATGAAGTAAAGGGCATTAATATAACTAAAGTTAATCTTATACAGTGTTGACTGGGTATCTAGATGACACAATGTTGAGAGGGAAAACGACCCCCTGAGAGTATAGACAGGATGCATGGCGTCACCACTAATAAGCTTTCTATTTTAGCCTGTAGTGTTAAGGGATGTTTACTTTCATGGAATGATTTTTTACTAAACGAAATTATTACTTCTGTGTTATGACCACAACAAATATACCTATCACCAGTGTCATTATAAATACTATATAAACAGCCAGTCGATAAATTAAAAGGCAGGACCAAAAGCTGCGAATCAACCCTTGTAAAGATAACCACATTGATACAATCAAATGGGGATGCAACCAGGACAAACATTATTGATGAAATTTTACTTACTAGTGTCATGAAGTGCTTATTACGATGGAATTTATTTGCAAATAAACAAAATAATTTTGCAGGTCTATAAAGGCACCTAGTACACTGGTATGCCAGTTTATCCTGTCCACGTAAAAGATACGCGGTATTTACTCTCTATCTGGATTTAAGCCGATTTCTCCAAATATGCTATTTTGTTAGGTTCAATTAACGTAAATTTACCATCACTATCCAATTATAACAAAATTAAAAAACGGGTGTCAATGGTTCGATCCCCGGCATGGGTAGAAACGTTGGGTGTTTCTTTACACCTGCTGTCCCTGTTCACTTTGCAGTAAGTAGGTGCCTGAATGTTAGTCGATTTTGTGGGTCGCATTCTGGGTGTGGTAGTATATCTTAGATAATGCTGGGCTTTGAAATGTGCTGCAGTAGGATAGCAGCTCTTATCCTGTATACTTGACGTATAAAAAAGGCAACATCCTCACTCATCTAGAGTGCAGGAACTGTACTTTCCACCTCTAGGATTCAAGTCCAGCTAACCGGTTTTCCCTAAATCCCTTCATAAATAATACCTTGCTCACACACCAATAGCACGTCACGTCATAAAAACTACTGTCTCCACTCACCTCTATCAAACGTGCTTACACAAGTCTGTTGGAACACTTAAAACTCCTTTGTCCATCCCTCCACCCCAGATTTATATACCCTCCTCGTCATCCTATTTTTACCTATCCTCTCAATTTCCGAACCACCCAACAACCCCTCCTCTGCCCTTTGAATAATAATTTCGGCAACTCCACACCACACTGTCTCCAATCTCTGAATTTTCTTCACATTCTCCCTATACATTGCCCTCAAACACATCTCCACTGCCTCCAGCATCCTAGCTGCAATGTTAAAAAAACATACGTTTCTCTCATACACACCTATACCACTATATATATATATATATATATATATATATATATATATATATATAATATAACACACACACACACACACACACACACACACACACACACACACACACACACACACACACACACACACACACACTTTATCACCTAGGACTAGGAAGCTTTGGTTTTGAGCTGTTAGTGTTCTCAATTCGCCATCAGCCACTTGTACCACCTGTGTTTTGTAAAAGTACCATAAAAGGCAACAGACAAAGTTCGGAAACGCTTCGTTCGTAATGACCAACCATACCGTTTAATCTCCTTGTAAATAAGGAACACGATGGACATACTGAACTGTTTTGTGGTTATGGGCATAATTAAGCTTCCTTTCGCGGCGTTGCCTTCATGAGAACTGGCCACGGAGGCTGTGTTAAACTTCAAGAGAATATTACGATTTAACTATAGGGTTTTATAATACAGACTGGGGAGACCAATGTAAATCATTTCAACCCCTTACCGATGCGCCAAGAGGGTCTTAGTGTGTGTGCGCCTGCCTGGCGTGCCTATGACGAGGTCAGCGTGGGAGGCAGTGGTGTAGGTGTCGCCTCAGTGGGCTGAAGTGAAACCAGATTCCAATCCCTCGCAATCCACTACTTGCTGGAGCCCAGGAATACCACGCCTAGTGTAAACAAGATACTATCCACACCTGATGTAGGCTCAGGGCCACGGAGCCCCAACACTTTCTCTATGTTAATGGTTTCCTGAATCATCGCCCCAGCTGCCTGGTCTCAGGTCAGAAGTCATGAATTGAAAAGAAAGTTTGACTAGATTAAGAATTCAGAAACGTGAAGGAAAATGTAAATATATGATAAATCTAATCAGAAGTTGCTGAGCTTCACGTGCCATTTTACCTGTTCATGATACAAATTAAAAAAAAAAAGACTAGCAATCTTATCAGTGCAAAAGTTTTCGCAGTGAATTGTCAGTGATATGAATGGACAGCAGTACAGCATGTTAGTAGACACTCAGCATTAACCAGGAGCGTGAAGAACCACGCACCAAATAGATTCAAGGCCGAGACCGAGCCTGCCCACCTACTTCTATGATGTAGCGTCATCAGTCACCAAATTTGCACCACACCCGGGTGTACGCTCAGGGCTAATCAACTAGTGCCAAAAACTATATACCAAGTATTTTAACTCTTTTTGCTTAAAACCCACAAGTTCATATATTACTTTTAAAGCATTACCTCGGAGCCAATTAAATATTCACTAATTTTTCGCCTTGACCAAAGCCAAATATTTGTGGGTTCTACTATGTACATACCCGGCGATGGTTCAGAGGATCGTCGTCCCCACGGCCTATACACTTAACCAATCTTAATTGGTCTCATTCATCAGCCTATTGGTGCTTATAGCTGGAGTCTGACGTATGCATCATAACGCAGCTGATTAGGAACATGTAGGAACTTCTCATGACGGTTCAGGATCTGAAGGCCATTTACTTTATACTTGAATGGTGTGATAAAGCCTTAGACCCTTTATTGTTTAGTTGTCACTTACGTACATAGTGCAACCTGGCTTTTGGTGGACGTAGCAGAAAAGTGGTAAAAAGACTTACAGCAACAGAACTTTATTAGCAAGAAGTTTCACCTATATGAGGCTTGATCAAGTATGTCAGATACGTCATCATGTAGGTGAACCGTTGTACTAACAGAGGTCTCTTTGTTGTATTTGTCTTTTTTATCAATCTTGTTTTTCATTTTAAGGTATTTTTGCAGCTTTAGGCTTTCCCAATAATCCTGGGAATTCAAAGAATTGATATGGGCAGTGAAAGTTATGCAGTTCCCTTTGCCATGGTTTTATCAGCATAAATTACAAGTACCCTACACAGCACACGCTTGACAGTTGTTTTAAAAGTTCTTATTGAGAATCGCTTTCCTTACAGTTGAGTGAAATTGGTATAACAGTTCCATAAAAATAATTAAGAAAAAAAAAAAAGCAGAGAAACTGAGAGAACTAGGAAAAAAATGATTAATGTCAAAATATGCCGTTGCTCGCTAGTCTGAAAGTGTTGTCAATAATTAATGTTTTTTTACACCTTAACAAATAAAATGGAGAACACTGAAATCAGCCTAACGGCACAGTCAAAAAGTATCGAGCGAGAGCACCTAACCAATACCTCTTTTCGTTCTGTGATCTTCAAGTCTCTCTCGGTCTATACTTGAGGAGTCAGCACTGATCTGTTTCCAACCTGCATCGTTTTCTTTCGTTTCTTGAGTCTGAGAAAATTACTTCCTACCTACCATAGAGAAAGACTCAGAAGACAGAGCAAATTACCCATAATAATAAGCAGGAGTGCGGTAAGCACACTGAGGTATAACTTAGTAAGTGTAGAGGGTGGAAGTGTTGAGGCCATCAACTAACACGCCCTCTCTTTGAATGGGCAGCAGTGGTGGTGACCCCGTAATCAACTACAGGTAACCTACATGTATTTAGCAACAAACTATTATATTCAAGAAAATCTCACTAAACAGTTAATTTCATGAAGGAAATTATTTATTTGTTAATAGTAAATATTTTATGCTGAAATTATTTGTTGGAAACACCCTAGTGACGATTTGTAAATGACTGTTGGGGTCTGATGTGATGCAGGTATGAATTTCCATTAGGACTGTCATCAACTGAAGTGTCCGACGCCACTAACTTCACTACTAGACCATCGTTCTTTGCATTATTAAATTCAGAAATAATGCACTAAACCTGAGTCATACAGCTCATTATAGCGGAGGGTTACTAGCATCAGGGTAGACTTAAATAGTGCGTTCTTTAAATGTATAGTGAGAGTGAGTGTGTGCGCGGGGGGGGGGGAGGATTAGCAAGAACCCATTTAAAATTAAATCTCTTCTAAAATTCTCTTATACCTTGAATGATGTATTTTTTCCATTTTCGTTAATGTAAAAATTAATAATTTTGTATCAAAAGAATCTTAGAAAACTTTCCTAATCTTATCATAACAAGCTAAATTTAATTTAGCCTAATCCGACTAAATATATTTTAGATAAGTTTACATTAATTTAATAATAAACACAATGAAATATATTTTTTTTCGTTAGGTTCAGAACGATTTTTGCGAAATTACTGCACACACGCATTTTCGTTTGCCTCATTCGGCAAGAAGTGCGTTGCTATTTAAAGCCAAAATAGCAAGTTTTACCTATTCGGGAACACACACACAAAATGTGCGCGCACACGTGCACACTCACGCACACGCCTTGAGGAACAAGAATAATGAGCAGCTCCACTCATCTATGAATGAGCATAACACCACGATGATATTTTGGAAGTTTCAAAAGTCAGGCATAATTTCTCACGATAATCCAAACTCTATGAAGAAACTTTGTCTGCCCCAAAGGTGTAGAATATCTCCAGTACAAAGGGATCAATGACTACACTAAGAGAAATAGAGTAAAGGCTCTACGACTTTTCAATACCCACCCTCCATACCGAAGGTCATCAACAGAGGCCTGATCTGAAACCTGGACGCAGGGGCAATGACCCCTGAAAACGATCCCCTTCCCTCCTGAAATCGACATCAGGTAGGCCCATCATTGACTATGTTTTCATGGTTGAGGCCGTGTAGCCCCACCTAATGAAGTATATAAAAAAAAGGAAATCTTCGATTTAAATAGGAGCTCGAGTCACTGAAGGAACTGAACCTGACGGCACTGGAGAAGCGAAGGACTTCAGTGAACATGATTTCGAAGCACAACTTAAGAATTTGATAGGTATACCTGTGATCGGTTTCGAGAATTAATCTATTGTTACTAGTCAAAGTGACAGACCGGCCCCATATCAGAATGACTGATGACTTGATATATCAAGCTATTAATGCTTTGAGCAGAGTCCAACGTAGATATCACAGCCTGACTGATCATGAACTGGCTTGAGACAAGCCAATCAGATGCTATAAAGTTCTTTTTTCGTCTCGTGGTTGTAGAAAAATTAAAATAAATGTGAGACAACATCCTTACCCAGTTTCAAGATTAGTTATGAAGGTTTCAGAGAACAGGAATCTGTAATACCATTCAATAATAGGGGAGGGAAGGGGGAGGGGGGCAAGAGCTAAATGAATCAACGTCCACAAATAAATCGGTAACATACAAGCTAGCGTAAAACAAGAAAATTATAGGACATATTGCAAGGAAGGCACATCATAGACGCCAGGCAGCAAGCAAGACCCATGGTGCGTTTACAAATATGGAAAGTGTTGTACTGACCCGGACTTTTAAAACACCCACGCCACACTCATGCCTTGCAGCTTATATATAAATACTAAGAAAATAAACAATGGCCATTTATAGTCTAGAGAGCCACGCCTGTTCCTTCCTTCTCATACACTTTATTTCTCTCAATAACTGACACATGCTGAAGTAAAAAAAAATATTGGAGAGAAGAGATGGTGTATCTCTAACTGGTGAACGGCGCCTCAGTCGTATTTGGTTGGTGATGAAGATAGTGGCCTCCAACTGCGCCCCTGTACACCCAATGAAGCTACAATTTCTAATCCTTGTGTGGTATTATGAATGTTGCTACCTCTCCCCCCTCCCCCACATACACATACGCGCGCTATTATCACAATTTGTACCAGGAGATTCTTGCACTATGAACGGGTGCACAACTGTAGCCCGACTTGCATCCTCAAGGAAAAATACGCAAGGAAAGCTTTCCTACCTCTTTAAATAGATGTGTTAACAATACATCAAATATCCAAATATTGATTGATAAAAAATGAGTAACTACTCGGACAGAAAACAATATAACAGGTAAAAATATCTGTATATTTAAGCCTCAGAAATTCTCTGACCTTCAAAAAGTTCAATTCTGACTCAAAATCGTAACATGGCAAGGTGAATAAGAAACAACTGATTCATACTTCAAACTGTAATCGAATCAATATCTATACTAGACATAAAAAAAAATCACTAAATCAAATAGCTTTTTCAACATTAAAAAAAGAATCCCAAGATTTCTTCCAAAATGTGTTTTTCTTCATTCTGAAAATCAGATTGAACCAAGGGAAGCCAGTAAGAGGTGAGGGAGGCCGTAAGGCCAGGAGGGAGGGAGGGAGGGAGGCCGTAAGGCAGAGCGGGAGGAAGGCGGGGCGTGACTCAACATAATATACTAGCTACCACACCTGCCACCCACCTGGGATAAAGCTTTACCTCCATCACTTTCATTCTTCGTCTACCTGCGTCACCTCATTCTGCGTTTACCTCTACCCTTTCGTCGTGTGTGTAATCAGTAGTTCAGGCATTTACAACCTTTTATTTCCACTAAAGTATAATCACTAAAAACTTAAAACTAACCATCCACGGTGTAACCAGAACAATTGGTAACCTCACAGTAACTGGTTACTCTCAGTAACCATAACTACCTACGCCCAGGTTACCAGTTGTCGTCCTACCTGCTGTTAACTCCGGAGATCATCGCCAACACGGCCCACCGGTCCTAGATCAGGCCTCCTAGTTGATGGCCTGATCAGTTTCCCTTGCAACCTTTTGCAACACCCACGGCACATGTGCTGGCATTAACAAAATTTAAAAGTAAGGACATACAAGATGTAGATCAATGGTTCAGAGAACCGACACGTTGATAAATTAGACACATGTGCAACTCTTGGGTATCTTTATTGAGGAAACGTGTCGGTTCTCTGAACCACTGATCTACAATCCTGTCAGACACTGCAACTTCTTGGGATCTTAATACTTGGGAATTCTTCGCTTGCCTAACCCTTGGGCACGACCTATTTCCACATTGAACAAATGTGACACCACCTATAACTGCTGCACCTCTCCTGCCTACGGTTTATAAGCTCCTCCTCCGCACTTATGCCGTATTCTATTCAAGATTGATGGACTGACCACATCGACTCAAGGCTGAGGGACTGATTACCTCGTTCTCATCCTGTTCAAGATTCTCCTTTGTATGGACTGATGAAGCCACTGTGTGGCGAAAAGTTTCCTCAATAAAGATACCCAAGAGCTGCACGTGTGTCTAATTTATCCACATACAAGATGTGCCTGGATTAACAAGATTATGGTTTATCACAAGTCGACACATTAAACCCCAATAGAATTGGACAAAATTAAAGACAGTCCTTCAAAAGTAGTTTTACGGAAAATCTAAGAAAGGGGGTAAGGAAAGGAGCAAGAAGACTTGAAAGAACTATAGAACAAATACACCCGCAGAAAACCGATAAGCAAGAGAACCAGAAATAAGGAAAAATATGAAGGGAAGCTAAAAAAAAATGAAAATGATACGACATCAAAGGACAAACCAGATCCAAAGTTACTCTACAACCACATAAACAGACTAATGTAAAGAATCGAGTGATAATGTCGGACGAAGAGGATGGGACGCTGACAAGGAACTGCAGTATACATAGAGCTTAGCAAAATATTCGAAGATGTCTTTACTGAAGAAAGCGAGAGTTGCCAGAAGGCTCTGAAGTCAGACCAGATTAACAGGTATTAGAAAGCATCAGAAAAAAAACAAGTGGTGAAACTACTAAGTGAGAATGCTGAAACAAAAGCAATAGGGTCAAATGACATATTTCCACGAGTGCTGAAAAGAGCAGAACCACGATGTCACCCAAGAGCAAAGGCGATTCACCAATCTCTTTACTCGGGACAAATGCCAGAAAATTGGGAAAAGCAAATGCTTTTCCGAATATAAAAATGAGGGCCAGACAAAATGCAAAGAGTTACAAGTCAGCATCTGTAACGTGCATACTATCAGAAGTTCTGGAGAAGATAGCAAGGAAAAATATATTGGAACACTTGCGGATTCTTTACAGAAAACCAGCACAGATTTAGGGACGGAAAATCTTACAGGACAATCACAGAGATGAAAGAAGACAGGGGCTGGGCGGTCTGCATCTTCTTGGATTGCAGTAAACCATCTGATATAATACTACACATGAGATTTGCCCAGAAATTATAGAAATTTGAAGTGCTCCAGTAGGGAGGAGTGTAACAATAAGGGATGAAACATCTGAATAAAGTTCCACAAGGATCAGTACTACGACCGCTGCCGTTCCTAATATACATGAACGGCCTGCCTGGGGAGGAATGAGTGCTGCATTGCTGCTGTATGTGGATGATGTAAAACTAATGGGAAGAGTAAGAACAGAAGAATACAACGATAAACTTCGGAGAGGCCTCAAGTGACTACAGATGTAGTCAAACAAGCGGCTCGTCGAAGTACAAATGCAAAGTCATGCGAAAAGGAATATATGACAAGACAAACTGTACAACATGGGGTAAGAGAAACTGAAAATTTAGTGAAAATAACCTGGAAGCAAATATAATATTTAGCATATGGTCAGAAATACATATAAACCATAATGGTGTTAGTTACAAATTCAAGATTAGCAAGACTCAGAATAGCTATCAGGAACTTGAATAAAGAATGTTTCAGAGCCTTATATACGATATACATACGTGTATGTGTGTGTATATATATATTATATATATATATATATATATATATATATATATATATATATATATATATATATATTATATATATATATATATATATATAATTACGCCAATTTGAGAGTATGCTGTCCCAGCATGGAGCCCACACCTGATAAAACATGTGAAGCGCCTCGAAAATGTCCATAGGTTTGCAACCAGGCTAGCACAAGAATTGAAAGGAATGCATTAAAGGTACTTTAACATAGGCTAACAAAGTTATTGAATCTGTGGGTACCGTATATACCAAGTGATGGGAACTTACAGCTTTGGAGGAAGCCAGCAGGATCAATGAAAACCACACAATTTAATTCGGCAAAGCGACAATCTTAGGAAGGGGTGCGTGCACGATACAATAGAAGCGGCTAATAAATACATCAACAACCAATTATCCCAGATTCGCCACTAGTAATCACTTAAGTGAGATTCTGTGGTACTTTTAAGACGCTGTGACATTGCTGGCAACTTGTTCTCTAGGGCCAGGTCGTGCTGTCAACTTCAAGAGCGCGCGCACCTTAGGTATTAGTACTAAGCCTCTACTGAAATTCTGCCACTAGCTACAGTCATTATTGCAATGCTGTGCGTATACTCGAAGGAAAGGAGTAAAGCACGTGACTAAACACAATATAACATATCTAAGTGTGATTGGTGTCCCTGGTACCCGAACGACTGGCGCATGGAATGTTTTTTACCTGTTGTTGATTCTGGGTATCATGACCTTCCCCACTGCCTGGTCTCAAACCAGGTTTCCTGGATGATAACCTGATAATGTTTTGTAGGTGAATGACTACAGTGTATGGTAGGTTCTGTAACACTATGGTCTGTTAAAACGTTTCAGTCAATTCATAACAATGGCTAGAGATTTTGATGGATGGAGGAGACTGGGTGACTTAAGAAGTATAGGTTAAGAGAAAAGGGTAACGAGCTATGTAGTGTCCTATGAAAGAGATGCAGTTCAAGTTGAGATGACTGCCCCAACTTCTGGGTAATGCTACTAGAATACCTATTGATGGTTACTGGGATCATCCTATCGTCGGGGTATCAAACCAGGCCTCCTGGCTGTCTGCCTGGTCAGTTAGGCTATTGTTACTTTAGGAAAGCAGTTCGACTTAACCATCATAACCTGGTTGACCGGTAATGGTCTGATGGAACTATTCAAGTTCAATTTTGAAGTAAGTTTTGAGACAACTGGCAATATCCCTTATATTTGAAGGGTATTAAAATTTGGGACTCCCTCATACACATGAAGTTCTCCTTGTTGTACTTATTGTTCTGATGCTTAACTTTGTGGGGGCCTCTTAACTGTGTTCACCATGTTACCATGCCTCCCGCTCTAAGTTGTAGTTTCATTGTTCAGACTTGCAGCTTGAGAGACTGTGCAATAAGAGCCCCTCTTAAGAATTAGCAGATCTGGATTTAACCTAAGTGTAAAGGGACCAAGGCTTTCCAACAACTTCCCTTCTTACAGACCCCTGGCTGTGTTCAAGAGAGAAATTGCAAGTCCATGAAGTCAGCTCCTATAAGTCCGGCTGTGATGCCTATCTTGAACCGAGTGCTGTTAGCACCAACAGCCTGGTTCATCAGGCCATCAACCAGGAAGCCTGGTCAGGGACAGGTTGGTGGGGAATGGGGACGGAGCCCAGCAAATAATCCCAGAATGGACAACAGGTAGGCGGTAGTTCTTTCAGCGTATTTAAGTTGAAGACTGTGATTTATCATTCTCGCCAGGGCTTTAGGATTACAATTTGAGGGCTTTCGAGCGTTCCCAAAAATTTAGAGGTAGCGAACGGTAACTGCCCATTCTCTTGAGCTGCAATTTCCCCTGCCTTCAATGGGACTTAGTGTGGGAAAGGTCACTTAGGTACAGTTCACGACATTGAAGGAATTTCTTCGCCAAGAGCGGCTTCATCAGTCCTAAGCTAATGACTGGTCAAACTATAGGTGGCGAAATGTTTCCTTTAATAAACGTCTTGAACTGCACATAAAGTGTCCTTATCCACAGCATGTTTGTATCACTATAATATTTACAACCAAGACTGTTAGTGAATAATAAATCCAGTCTACCTAGCACCTGCTATGGCTTACTACCTGTGCTCGGGAACTGAGTGCTAGTAACGACACTGACTTAAGTTACCCCAGCAGCCATACTTACATGTCATCAACAAGTGAACTTTTAGTGATAAGTACAATAAAAGGTCCACATTACTGCTTACAAATTACTAAAAGAGAAAAATAATTTCATATGAAACCAAGATGTATCTTACCTACACTTACCTAATGTTCCTGAAACTACATGAATGCCAAGTTATTATTATTTCCCGAAAATATAACCCAGTAATCACCAAGAGTTTATGTGGTGCTTGCATGCTGAATAATAGCTCTGCAGTACGTAACTATGCAGTCACCTTGATTAAGTTAACAATTGTGGTTCTTTGTCAATCCTGGGGTAGTGAGGACAGACGGACCAACGCACGCAAAGTCTCACCGACCACCATTAAGTTGGACTACCAAGGAACGCAATGTTTTCTACCTACCATAGAGCACAAGAATGTTTTATACTTACCATGAAGCACAAGAATATTGTCTACTTGCCATGGAGCACAATAATACTGTCTACTTACCATGGAGCACAAGAATGTTGTCTACTTACCATGGAGCACAAGAATGTTGTCTACTTACCATGGAGCACAAGAATGTTGTCTACTTACCATGGAGCACAAGAATGTTGTCTACTTACCATGAAGCACAAGAATGTTGTCTACTTACCATGGAGCACAAGAATGTTGTCTACTTACCATGGAGCACAAGAATGTTGTCTACTTACCATGGAGCACAAGAATGTTGTCTACTTACCATGGAGCACAAGAATGTTGTCTACTTACCATGGAGCACAAGAATGTTGCCTACCTACCATGGAGCACAAGAATGTTGTCTACTTACCATGGAGCACAAGAATGTTGTCTACTTAGCTGAAGTTACCAAGACACACAAAACAACCTAAACCTTCATTATAACGGCATGTCGTTAAATGAAAGCGTTACCAAGTTAATCAAAGCCATCTCGTCTGCTGAAGATTGAAAAAGAGGGTCTGGGGTCATGTGATTTAGCCTGCTGCCTGGATGACATGAGGTGGTGAATTAGACACAGATGCAACATCTGGGTATCTTTATTCATAAAGTTTCGCAAACCAGTGGCTTTATCAGTACAACAGATGGACATAAACGTTAAAGTGTTAAAGAGGTAACTAGTCCCTCAGCCTCCAAAAACTTTAGTTCGACAAACCTAAGGTACTAATTACCTCTTCTTATACAATCTTCCCTTAATGTCTTCGTAATGTACTGAAAAAAAGCCACTGGTTGGCGAAACGTCTACACAAAGATACCCTGAAGCTGCACACGCGTCTAAGTCATCACGTTGCCAGTACTGTATGTTACTAATATAATGATGACATGAGGTACTGGCCCATGACAGTACTTCCAGAGTGGTTCAGCGAAGGCCAATGGGTCTTACTTCATTCTACACGGTTATTGTTGATTTTGATGAAGGTCGCTACTAGGCTCAATCATCGTATAAGAAGAGATGGGCTTTGTCAAGCTCTATATGCTGTGCATTCCCGTTACTACACACGCACTTTTAGTGTTGTGTTTATTCTCCTGAATTTAATAAAGCACTGGAGTGAAACGTAATAATGGCTACAACTGTTTCATGTGTCATTGTTATCAACTTGGCAGCTTGTTGCCTCTTCTACCCACTAACCTGCGGATGCGGACTGCTACCCGGTCATAAGTACCTGCAAAAAGGATTAACTTTATTAAAAACAGAATAATTCAAGCAAAACCTAGCAATGTCATCGTCTGGGACTCCCGTACGTGAATATATAAACTATTACACACACACACACCTTATTCGGCAAGAAGAGAGTTTCTATTTAAGCCAAAATCGCAAGTTTTACTTATTCGGCACGACACACACACACAAATATATATAATATATATATATATATATATATATATATATATATATATATATATATATATATACACACACACACACACACACACACACACACACACGACATTTATATTTACATCAGAGGAAGGCACGCGGCCTGCACTACCTTTCTGGGCCGTTACATTGATTAGCTACAACAATAGACTGTTTGTTCTGGGGTTATTCGTTAATTTGACAAGATTTTACGAAATGATATGCCTAGATACACGTACGTACTTACCAATGTGTGTTTGTGAGGGCCAATTCCTGTCTCGAGGCCCTGCCTTAAGCTCTGTTTCCAGTATTACTGGTTTCTGGACTGAGCCCTAGCTTGCAGTCTAAACTGCGTATGGAGTTCTCCGCCAGTTCTATATATAGTTCCTTCCTCTTCCCTACCACCCTCCCACTGAAAAAAGTACTCCCTATATGACTAGTGTTTATATTTACATGCCAAAGGGGAGTCGTCTGTGGTGGTCGCGACACAAGTTAGGGTAGTGGGGGGGAAAAAAAGCATGGAACGACTACCAGCCTCTCACGCTCCAACAACTTTAATTGATTTCTTGTTTGTGTGGTACTACACAACTCGACTTTAAAGCTTTTTTAAGTTTATCAACAACTATAGACTTGTAGTGCCAATGCCACAATGGACATACCTTGAGCGGTTGAGAGGGTTGTTCTACCCTCTAAGACAGGCCTTTCACCAGGCTTCCTTGTTGATTGCCTGTTCAACTAGTAGGCAATCAACTGATTTAGTTTTCTTAGTGCAAGAGAATTTTAAAAAGATATTTCTCTGATTACATACTATTTTCTACCTCTGAAAACAGACTATAAAACACTGTCATTAACGTGTTGTGTCAACTTTTTAAAGATTGCATGATGGAAAAAATCCATATACTCGTGTAACTGTACCGTATAAATAGAACAGAAATCCTCTCGAGAACCCCATTCGGTTTTGTTGCATGTAAAAGAGCATGAATGTGGTAGTACAATGAGTGTGGTACCACAGTGTTGGTGAGGAGGGTGTGTTGTTCACCATGTGATAGCAGGCTTCACTTAAGTGTTTACACTGGCCCTCTCACCTCCCAGTCACTAAACGAGAAACAGTGTGTCGCCTCGTCCACCATGTATATTTTGTACATAATTTTCTATACGAATTCGAATTTTATTTCATTTTGTGTTTGCAGTGTGTATAATTTTGAATATAATTTATTTTAACTCATTTAAAATTTTATACACAATTTTGAATTTTTGCATACAATTCTCGTGCAAGAGTTATTAGCTTCGGCTAATATCGCGCAAGTTTACTACTGAATTTTCCACCTCAATTTTCAATACTCCTGACGAAGCACTGGGGAGGGTGCAATAGGCTTTGAGCTGCTATCTAACCCCCTCCTCTTACTTATTTGACCGCTGGTTTGTGACTGTTTCCATTAGTTTATGTATTCGAGCTAAATCGTAATAGACAACTGCCAATGAGTGAACAGAAGAATAGAAGGGGATTGGAACCGTGGTCCTGAATGATAGAGCGCTGGACCTGCTACCATTCAGGATCATGGTTTGAATCCCCAACCATTCTATTCATATATATATTATATATATTATACACACACACACACACACACATTATATATATATATATATATATATATAATATATATAATTAATATTATATATATATATATATATATATATATATATATATATATATATATATATATATATATATATATATATATATATATATATATATATATATAGTGGTCCCACGCTTTTCGTAGTTCCCGGCAATCGTAAAATTCGCCAATCATAGGGGTATTTTCGTATAAACATGGACTCGCTTTTCATAGGTTGACTCGCGAGTCGTAGTTCGTCCGGGACGCGTACCCACGGCGTGAGCCAGGGCGGCAGCCAGTCTGGCATTTTTTACCAGTGAGCGAAGGTCCCCTCACGTGCTCCAGCGAAATATTTCATAATATTCCATTTATTTTAGCGCTTGCAAGTACTAAATAAGCTACCATGGCTCCAAAGAAAGCTCCTAGTGCCAAGCCTGTGGTAAAGGTGAGAAATACGATTGAATTTAAGAAAACCATCATTGAACAATATGAAAGTGGTACAAGTGTGACCGAACTGTCCAGGATGTATAAGAAACCCTACACAACCTTTTCTTATTAATTTTTACATTAACATAAATGAAAAAAATATATCCTTAAACGTATAAGAGAAAATTTTAGAAAGAACTTAATTTTAAACGAGTTCTTGCTTATTGGCCAGTTTTACCTATTCGGCACGACATACATAATACCCCCCCACACACAAACCAGTGACCATCTAATGACGCTAGGCTGTTTAAATGTCATCAATTAATATCTATAATTCACTGAGCACTGTACTGCACACTATTTGTTACTCATAAAAAGAGGTTTGCTTGGTGCAAACTACTGAACAATATGTGGCACCGAGGCAGGAAACCTTGCCAGAGTGGGTGGGTATCCATGACCGTCCTTGTCCACCACCTTACCTGTGTTTTGTGTTCACTCGTGTGTGCACCATCCAGGTCGTAACATCGACGGAAAGGGAAAGAGTGCTGGCGTTAAAGGTGGCTTTCCTTGTCGCCGCCAAGCCCGCCTTCATGCACACACGAGTCAGATTTACAGCGAATTACGACACGAGTGTGACTTACATATTTAGACCGGCGTTACTACTGTTAAACACACAAGAATTTTAGTTGATACACATTAACGTAAAATAAATTAAAATTGATCAAGCCTAAAGTGATTTACTATTGAATGGTCTCTGCAGAACCTTCAAAAAACACGTTAGAAAAAGCTCAATACCTGAAGGACGGGTTGAAGCAGCACGCCTGCCCACCAGGTCTTGCTCTTCATTCATACACCTGGCTGTTTCTTTAGTGATTCTCCTTCTCCATTAATCTTGAGGCAACTAGTTTTAATGTGATACCAAATTCTAGAGCGGTACTCAAAGTATCAATCATCACTATTTAGTCATATGAATCATTACAATGCGATCTATTTAGTGTTTTACTCGTCAGAATGATCACCCACCAACACTATCATTACGTACAACTACACACTTGAAATAATAGTACGTTACACCATGGCCAGTAATAGAAACATCGCCACACGATATCATAAGGTGTCAAGTAGTCAAAATTTCATCCACACGATACCCATAAGGTGCCAAGTAGCCAAAATTTCATCCCCACGATACCCATAAAGGTCCCAAGTAGCCAAAATTTCATCCACACGATACCCATAAGGTGCCAAGTAGCCAAAATTTCATCCACACGATACCCATAAGGTGCCAAGTAGCCAAAATCCCATCCATATGATACCAATAGGGTATCAAATAGCCAAAATTCTATATTACAATTGTACACCACTCGGTTCAAAACCGAAGAAACCTAGGAGCGATGCCCAGACAGGACAAAGGCAAATCTTATTGTACCCGCTGCCCCTGTTCACCTAGCAGTAAATAAGTATATGTACAGTTGTGGGTAGGATCCTGGAAGATGGCGGCATACCCCCAGATATGGTTGGGCTGTGAAATTTGGACAATACCTCTTAATCTGTAAAATCTGCCGTGTAAAAAAAATGTTTTAACTATACGTCTGTGACTTTTTTCTAATTTCTCTAAAGAAATTAAAAGTAGGATAATGTTAAATACAATTTAGCACATATAATGTACTCATGCCAAATTTCAGTGTCCCTTTGATATGTGGACTGGTCACAGATGAGACACCAGACAATAAAAGTGATGGTAGGCCAGTCACATGTTACTTGCCATGCTCTCAAATCTACATAAACAGTGGCAGTGTGTGAAGAAGGCAGTCAGATGTGAGGAGTTTAAGGCAACGAGGAGTATGTAAGAAGGCAGTGAGGTGTGTGTGTGAAGGTAAGTAAGGCAGTGAGGTGTGGTGAAGGTAAGGCAGTGAGGTGCGTGTGGTGAAGGCGAGTACGGCAATGAGGATTGTATGGTGAAGTTAAGGCAGTGAGGAGTGTATGGTGAAGGTAAGGCAGTGAGGTACGTGTGGTGAAGGTAAGGCAATGAGGTGCGTGTGAAGGTGAGTACGGCAGCGAGGAGTGTATGGTGAAGGTAAGGCAGTGAGGAGTGTATGGTGAAGGTAAGGCAGTGAGGAGTGTATGGCGAAGGTAAGGCAGTGAGGAGTGTATGGCGAAGGTAAGGCAGTGAGGTGTGGTGAAGGTAAGGCAGTGAGGTGTGGTAAAGGTAAGGCAGTGAGGTGTGAAGGTAAGGCAGTGAGGTGTGGTGAAGGTAAGGCAGTGAGGTGTGGTGAAGGTAAGGCAGTGAGGTGTGGTGAAGGTAAGGCAGTGAGGTGTGGTGAAGGTAAGGCAGTGAGGTGTGGTGAAGGTAAGGCAGTGAGGTGTGGTGAAGGTAAGGCAGTGAGGTGTGGTGAAGGTAAGGCAGTGAGGTGTGGTGAAGGTAAGGCAGTGAGGTGTGGTGAAGGTAAGGCAGTGAGGTGTGGTGAAGGTAAGGCAGTGAGGTGTGGTGAAGGTAAGGCAGTGAGGTGTGGTGAAGGTAAGGCAGTGAGGTGTGGTGAAGGTAAGGCAGTGAGGTGTGGTGAAGGTAAGGCAGTGAGGTGTGGTGAAGGTAAGGCAGTAAGGTGTGGTGAAGGTAAGGCAGTGAGGTGTGGTGAAGGTAAGGCAGTGAGGTGTGGTGAAGGTAAGGCAGTGAGGTGTGGTGAAGGTAAGGCAGTGAGGTGTGGTGAAGGTAAGGCAGTGAGGTGTGGTGAAGGTAAGGCAGTGAGGTGCGTGTGGTGAAGGCGAGTACGGCAATGAGGATTGTATGGTGAAGTTAAGGCAGTGAGGAGTGTATGGTGAAGGTAAGGCAGTGAGGTTCGTGTGGTGAAGGTAAGGCAGTGATGAGTGTATGGTGAAGGTAAGGCAGTGAGGAGTGTATGGCAAAGGTAAGGCAGTGAGGTGTGGTGAAAGTAAGGCAGTGAGGTGTGGTGAAGGTAAGGCAGTGAGGTGTGGTAAAGGTAAGGCA